>OY728142.1:764647329-765247329 GCA_963277665.1 Viscum album
TTTATAGAGTAAAGGAATAAAATTGGGTTCCTAGTGGATTAGGTCAATTTCTTGATATTTCATAGTCGAAGAGGAATTAAATATTAATAGAATTAATAACCATGTTTTCTCAATTTTCGAGATAATATTACGGTTTATCAGTGATCGTGGACCACATGATGAGTTAAAGTCACTTCATAGAGATTAAGGAGTCGACCATAGTGGAATTTTTCATCGAGGTAGTATTTGGAGGTGGTGGTGAGGATTCATGTCCGTTTGAAGAAAATCATCTTTGATCATGGACCTTATTTTACCTCAAGGGTTTGGGGAGATATCCAACATGATTCTTGTGAGGTTTTGTGTGAGAAATTATTTCTTAGTAAATGTTTTGGAAGCTCTTAGAAGGAAAATTTCTAGAAGAAAAACATGAGATTTTGGATGGTGATATTGTACTGGCACCATGTTTTAAAGAGGCTAAAAGAAGATCCCTAATTGGAAAATGTTTTATCAATCAAATTATGTGCATAGATGTTTCTAGACTAAGTTAACTTGATATAGTTGAACTGACTAGATGAAGCTAAACCAAAGGACTACAGCTAGAGCTATAGTCTTGACTGAGTATTATAGTAAATTCAAAATGATAAACATTCAATGATTTTTGTAGTGAAGGTAACTTATTCTTTTATTCATAAGAAGAAGAAAATTATGATAGAACTTTTGAAATGTCCCTTGTGGTGGGACCACATGGATGAACTTTTATTAATAGTATAAATTGTTGCAACTAGGGTTAGGCCAAAATAGTTGAATGGGAAGACTGGGTTCTGAGAAACTATAATGGGAATATTTTAAGAAATCTCATAGGAAATTATCAATATCTATATGAAAAAATTAGGCCAATAGATGGAATTTTGTGCAATTGATGAATGATGTTCCAGAGGTTGTGGATGTTTTGTGAATAATATACGATGTTTACAAAGTACTGAGGCTAAAATACAAAATAATTATTCATCAATGAAAAAATGGAAATTTTAGTTGAATACATAGTGTGAGTCATAACATAATGTCGACTATTCATCGAGTGTTTGTGGTTTAGTCATTAAAATCTACTGGTGATTTACCATGGTTGACATAAAAAAATGGATGCCCATGAAATTCAGATAGTGGTGATGAAAATATAACAAACTGGGGGAACTGTATATGAAAGAAAATGGTAAATATATGGAAATATTTGTGGACTAACTGGTGTTGATGAGTCCTGATCAAGGTAGAGGTGTCCCTCCACGAAGGGGGATACTTGGGAACATTTCGGTCAATTTCTGGACAGGCAATGGCTAAATAGACCAGGATTAGGAAAACAATGATTGAATAGCGAAACAAAAAGGTCAATATATATTTGGGAGGATTTATTTGGTGATTTTGGTAGTGTGTGTAGATTTATATTTGTAATCATATGTTCTTTTGATAGAATAAATGATGCATTGTCATTCTCTCATGCACGTAAGATATTTGTATAAACCACTTTACCCCTATTGTTAATTGTTATTATGAATACATGTTTTTGAAATTTTTATGAATTCTTTTTTTTGTATGAAGAAAAATAACAAGAATACAATGTTTTTTCTTTCACCAACTTGGTATGGTGGATGGGGTGCCTGGGCTGAGCAATTCTTGAAGCTGATATTAAGTGTGTCTTCAAATCACAGGTACTCTAAAATAATGTTCCTAATTGGTTTTATTATGGATTTAGTCCTATTTTAATCATGAATTAGGGGTTTCAAATGATTCTTGTAACACCCCAGGCTTCCATGGTATGCTTCTCTTTGAATAATACAGTAGCATGTGTTGTACCCAACTTTGAGTTCTAACACACCACAACCAATAAAACTACCAATTATGAATAGTAATACCCACATTTTAAAATTTTATAAATTTTATCTTTTAAAATGGACTTCAATTTTGGATTCAAAATATCGAAATTATCTTATGGTGATTTTTTGGAACTTTTCGGATAACTTTCATATTTTGATGAATAGTGAAAATTATTAAATTTTAATTAAAAATAACTTTTTTAATCGAAATAATTAATAGTGATAAATTATGAATTTCATGGATTTTAAATTATAATTAGATTATATATTTATCATTTAATCCAATTATGGTCATTGTATATAATTTCACATGTAAACTAGACATAAACAAGTGCCAATATTTTGATAGTTATTATTTCTTAAAAACACGCTTTTTGTTTTGACTACAGGAATAAATATTAAATTAATTACATCCACTTCTGTGTTTTGAATTTAGAATAATTGATTCCATATTTAGAATCAGGATGTCCAAATTGTGTTAATAGGTAACTTTTATTTTTATACATTTCGAATAATTACTTCGGTAAATATTTTATTTACCATGGTTAAAGGGTAAATAAGGTAAATAAGGGTAAAAAAATAATATTATAATTATATTAAATTACCCTAAAACATGTCGTTACCCTCTTGGTTGATACAAGTCCGACCATGGGCATCTATGGGTCGATTTTGGGACCCCATGGAGCCACTTGTAAGTGATAACGACAATTTATATTAATTAAGTTAAAGTAAATAGAAAAATGACATAAGCATATATCTTTTAGAACAAAAAATTCTTACATAGGGTTATATATTTTATATTTTCAACTATAAATATTTTTTAGAAAGACAAAAATATTTCCTACATAATTTAATTTTAGGTATAATTTTAAGACATTGAATAATTAAATTTATTTATGACACAATAATGATGTAGTATTTTTCTTATTAATGAAAGAATCAAATAATTGGTATTATAAATGTTAAAATAAATAGAATTTCATGGTTTTGGTGACATCCACAAATTTTATTGGTTAATATTAAATGTTATGATTACTTAAATTAATTTGGTTCTAATTAATAATGTTGTGAAGACTTTAACAAAAATCAATTGTTAAATATTGTCAAAATTGTCAAAAAGGAGTTTTTAAAACATATATTATATTATTAATTGACATTCTATTCTTAAAAATATATGGATCGGCCAAAGGAATTATATAATGATATTTGTATCATTAATGGACCACTTGGGGGTCTTTTGGGAGTATATATTATGTTTAGTAACTATATAATATAAAAATTAAAAGAGATATGGTAAATGTCAAACTATTTAACTAAGAGTTAAATCAAAAAGATAAAGTTAATATTGTGACCCAAACCAATATAAAACATATTTTTTGAGTGGTTTTAGACTTATCTACACCTTAAAATTGAAATAATATAGTTTGGAACCATTATAAATGGAATTTGGATTTATTATAAAATAATATTTTCTAGATTTTCCAAAGGTGCCCCTCACCCCTGTTATAAAAGGGAACTTCCCCTTCTCTCAAATTCATACCTTCAAAGCATTTTGGTTCGTCCAACCCCTTCCCAAATATCCTCTCAACTTCCCTCAATTAATCATAGAGGCCTTATTTTGATCATAAATCCAACCTATGGAGCCCTTTGGATCAAATCAAAATGAAGAACCCGAATAAGAGATAATAATTTCACCACCCTCTTTAAAGTTATTTTCTTCTTCCACTTCTTATTTATTTGTTTTTCCCATTCTAAAATAATAACTCTATTATCTTCTATATACTGTGATGTTATTATAAATATGGTACAACCATCTTCATTATTTTTTCTATCCTTTGAATGACATGTCACGATACGTGCGTACGTATGGATTACCGTATCCACGTCATGGTGTAATTGTTATTCAATACATTATTATTTAGATGAGTATAATAATTTTGTTAAATTCATTTAAATAATAAACATGATATGATAATTATTCTGTATATATGATATACCATCCAATTATTTATTATTTTAATATCAAAATAATGATATTGTCGCTCTTGCGTACGTACAGACTACCGTCTCCACAAACGCGATGAGATTCATTCCCCATCATATCCATTCAAAAATAATTTTCATTAAATGGATAAAAATAAGGTTTAAAGACTTACTATAATTCTGGATATGAATAAGATACACCCCATCCATAACAAATATGTATCACATAACAAAGAATAAAAAAGAAAACGAATATGTTAACACCCAAAACGACGATAATACTCAGATATTATTGAAAAATAAATGTTAAAAGATCATATATGTTATCATATTAATGTATATGATTATTGTATAATTAAATAACAATCATTTAACCATTATAAACTAGTTTATTCTACCCTTGACCAAGTAAAAAGTTTAAATTAAGGTGTTTCTTATCTCACTTTTTAATTCCGCGAGATTTCCATTGTTTAGAACTTATTTATTGCTTGTGGTGTGTGTACTGCCCATGATTGTATTCGTTGTGTAATATAATTTAATTTATGTAAATTTAAATGATCATGGTATGATCCTTCTTTCATGGGTGTATGTTTCTTAAGTTACCAAATTGATAAAGAAATTTGAAATTTCAATTTCCACTCATTCGGTTTTATGCATACTTCATTAATTATTTTACTTCATGATTATGTGTGGAATCACTATTCATATTCTTATGTCATAATTTCCACTCCCCTTTTTGTGGATATAATTTTTGATACACATGATCACTCAATTTATAAATTCTTAATTCATCGATATGAACTTGATAAGAGTAATTTTAACTAAATCCCCATATATTGAGTTAAATATCCAATTCATTGGTGTTGTTTTTACAAGAATATCTGTGAATGTCCTATGATTGATTTACACTGAATATCCAATTGTATTTAGTGTATTTATATTTTTCACACATAATTATGTCATTTATGCATCCTTAACCTAAGGATTCGGTCTTTATAATAGATTTCATCTCAATTTACATTCCATTGAGACTTCTTTGTTGTTATACTCTAATTCACTTTTATATGGTGTATATAATGTACTTTGTCATTGTGTATATTGAATCCCTTTATTCTCATGATATTACAATGTTTTTATTACCTAAATTATTCGTATTCAAGTGTCTCTCTTTTGGTTTGGAACTCTAACTGAAATATCATTTTAAATGTTTCAATGATTTATTATTCCAAATATTTCTCATTAATGTACATATTTTAAAAATACTTTTAAGTACTTATTTATACGGAAATTCATGTTTTCAAATCATAATTCCTTTTAAAAGTTTCAATGTGGTATGGAAAACCTTGATTCAAAAATATATTTTTAAATGGCTTCTTGACAAATCATGTGACTTTTAAATGATTTCATGAAAAAGGGGGATTTTTCTCTCTAAAAGTTTTGATCATTATTTTCATGATTATAAATATCCATCATTATTCTCAATTGAGGTTAATATGATACAATTAAATATTCCATTTTGTATATAATGATTTATGTTTGAATGTGGATGTGATATTTTTAAACCATTAATGGTTTGTGGTTAAAATATTGACATTTCAAATGCAAGTTTTAATACGAATGTTTATGTTATGTTTAAACCTGTTCATATGAGGAATGAATTGGACTTAGTAAGTGACAGGTGGAGCCCGGTATTGCTCCTCGATGCATTGGTAGGTCTCATAAGAAAAACTAGTGTCTTGGCACAAGTCCTTGACAAAATCTTATTTGTAGTTTTGGCACGAGGCCTAGACTATGTGGTTATGATAGTCTGGAATTTTGCATTCCATCATTATGAAACTGGTTATTGATATTGCATGTGATTATTTGACTAGTAGAATATCAATGTGAATAAGTAAATTTCATTATTTCATTTTATTTTTTCCATATTATGCTGAAGTTCAAGTTTAAAAATCTTTTTTTTATTTAAACATTGCCTTAAATGTTTATACTTATTTATGAATGTTTCCGCTATAATGTAATCCTTACTGAGCATCTGAGCTCACCCCTTTCTATGTTTTATTTTTCCATGGATGTAAAGAAGTAAATTATGAATGATCTCTAGGGATAATCTATGGGATCTTAGTGTTTTCTATAGAGACAATGTTGTTGTAGTTTTCTATGTTATGATGTAATGTAAAACTTTTGAATGTATCTAGTACTTCCAAGGATACTAAACTAATTGGTCATTCGAGACGTGATCTTTTATGATCATGCCAATGATACATAATAATGCACCAACTTTAGGCTTCTGGGGTCGGGGATTTATAGTTGGTATCAAAGGATGTTTAGTGAAAACCCAGGAAAATAGATTTAGATAAACTCTGATTAGAGAACATAGCCCTAAGATAGACTTTGAGAATTAGTATAGAATAACTTCTTAGAATTTTGGTATTGAATAGATTTTGTATGTTCTCGATGAAATACATCCCTGTCTGTATACGAGCAGGTAGAGGCCTCTCTGGCACATATGTTCCTAGGGGTAAAACTCGAAAACACTGCTTTGAGCTAGACTCGAACGTGAACTGGTGCACGACAACGGGCCTTGCTTCACTCTTGGTTACGACACTCCCGGGGGATACGATTAGGATAATTTACATTTTCTTTACAAACCGATTTGAATTATTTTAATATAAGATGAGAATAAATGACCATGGTTAATCCTAAGGTGTTTCAAATTGATAAAATGATGTCATGATATTCTTTAATTGAATTTATGACTACTGTTACTCACAAAATTCTTTCGGGTTTATGTCAATGGCTAGATTCCAAGGAAGTCGTAGTAACATTGATAATGATGTAAAAGTCAGGAGTGGTGGTGGGAATGAGATAAAAATGGAATATTGATGGGTGTAAAAGATACCGTGTTCATGCCAAATCCATTTTCCAAAAATATGATCAACAACGTATATATTAACCAACTCCCGGACACAACAAAGAAGAGAAAGTAGATGAATTATAAGAGCTCCAGCTATGGAGACCATGGAGAGAAGAATCCACAATTTCCACCATGCAGGAAATGTGGAAGGAGACACCTAGGAAAGTGTCTCAATGGAACAAATAAATTCATTAAATGCGGTAAAGGAAGACATAAAGTGAAGAATTTCTGATGAAAAATGAAGAGTACTATGGAAGAAAATAAAAATGCTCCCAAGAATACATTTACAATCATTTTTCATAAATGTAGGGGACCTGGACATTACCCGAGTGAATTCCCTATTCTATAGGATATTTTCATGGTCAAAGAAGAAGTTATGTGAAAATAAATGGTTGGAGAAATGTTTAAAAGTATTAGCGATCCTTGTTGATGGGTTAAATTGGGAATAATTTTCTCTTATATTTGTAAACCTATAGTTTTCCATATAAGAATGATATTTGAGTAATACTTATCTATTCTCTTATGAATATAGTTATAAATAACCATTTGGTTTTATATGATCATTGGGTTTGAGGCAATTACAAGTTATTGTTTTTGAGATGAATATTCGAGGTATGAGATAACATTGGTAGTTAAATTATTTTATGGTTATTTTGAGGAATTTATCTCATTTTGGTAATGTTATAAAATATATTTTTTTTAAAAAGGAAAACACACAGACCGAGTGGCAACCTGTCGCATCAGACAAAGCTGTGGGAATTGAACCCACAACCAGAGTGTGATTGGGATTTATCACCTACCACCGGACTACGTGAAGTCCCTAGTTAGTGTGACTAATTATTTTTAGTTAAATGATTTTATTGATCAATAATAAGTTGATTTGGTATCTTATGTCTTATTAAATGAATACCCTTAGTATAGTAAAATGATATACTGATTAAGTGATAAATGTTATTTTAGAAGATGTTTGTGTTGTACAGAACATTATATATCCAAGGAAAATAGAATACTATGGGATTTTATTTGAGGAGTAATGGTGGATTTTTATCTATATTTTTATTATGGATTGATAGTGATTTGGGTTATTTATGGAAATTATTAACCTATAATAGAGAATATGTGAATATGTTAATTACTTGTAAGTATGTGACTTTAAGAGTAGTGGGTGTAATTTGGAGATACAATTTAATGTGGAAGACTACATAACCAAATTCTTATATGTTTTGGGTTTAAATATTAGTTAGGATTATATTGAAGGATTTTAAGGAAAATTGTTTATTTAATGGTATTTATTTAACTTTGGGGTATTTTTTGTTTAATTTTAGAAATTAAGATTACTGTTTATTTCTCTAGTAGAATATCCTTTTGGGGGATCATCTGATCTTATACTAACTGTTTTGGTTTTTATTAATTTCTAAAGACAAGGTAAATATATTTTTTATCCTTCATGGATCAGGTGATTCTAGAGAAGTTTATTCTAGCTCTTCTAGTGTGACCAAGTCTTCTTGAATACTCATCATTTACAAAAAAATGAGTTAGTGGTAGAATTTTTTTAAAGAATGAAACTATACTTAAAATGTAATTATATCTCTTTATGTTCTTAGTCAATCTCATAAATGAATTCCTCATCTTTATGTAATGTAACTTAAAACAAAAAAAATGTTTTTTGTTTACTTTTCCATCTGAGAGACTAATGACTGTTTGTCCCATCACAAGTTTGTGGTTTTCTTGTTGTCAAATTTCTCCTGATCATGTTTTCTATCCCTCTATATTCGAAATTGACACTTAGTTTATCATCCATATCCTTGTTTTCCTACATGGAATCCTTGTAGGTTATCTCGGGTGACCTTTGTAGTTCTCTTTCATTCTTTTAATGTGATAGTTTTATTGACTCTTTTTCCGATGTTGGATTTTCCATTATATTCCCAAGCCCAATTTGAAAAATTGTGAGGATGAAATTTATTGATGGGGGGAATAATGTAAAACCCCAAACTTGCACGGTACGCTTCTCTTTGAATAATACAGTAGAATGTGTTGTACACAACTTTGATTTCTAACACACCACAACTAATCAAACTAGACATTATGAATAGTAATACCCACTTTTTGAAATATTATAAATATTAGCATTCAAAATGGTCTTCATTTTTTGATTCGGAATATCGAAATTATCTTAGGGTGAATTTTTTGAACTTTTCTGATAGCTTTAATATTTTGATGAATAATGATAATTACTAAATTTTAATTAAAAACAAATTTTTTTGATCAAAATAATTAATAGTGATAAATTATGAATTTGAGTGATTTTAAAGTGTATTAAGATTATATTTTTTCCATTTAAGATAATTTTGGTCATTGGACGTAATTTTACATTTAAACTGGACATAAGCAAGTGCCAATATTTTGATAGTTATTATTTCTAAAAACACGCTTTTTGGTTTAACAACAATAATTCATATTAATTTAATTTCTGCAACTTCGGTATTTTGAATTTAAAAAAAGGGATTCCATATTTAGAATCTGGTGGTCCAGATTATGTAAATAGGTAACTTTTATTTTTAGACAATTCAAATAAATACTTCGGTAAATATTTTATTTACTATGGTTAAATGGTAAATCTAGTAAATAAGGGTAAACAAATAATATTATAATAGTATTAAATTATCATAAAAAGTGTCCTAACCCTATTGGTTGATACATTTCCAACCATGGGAATCTTAAGGTCGATTTTGGGACCCCATGGAGCCACTTGTTACTAATAATTACACTTTATAATAATTAAGTTAAAGAAAATACAAAAATGACATAAGAATATATCTTTTAGAAAAACAACATTTACATAGGGTTATATATTTTATATTTTAGACTATAAATATTTTTTAGAAATATAAAAAATTTTACTACATAATTGATTTTCATTTATAATTTTTAGACATTTAATAATTAAATTTTTTTATGACACAATAATGAGGAAGTATTAACCTTATTAATGAAAGAATAAAATAATTGGTATTATAAATTTTAAAATAAATATAATTTGAATTTTTTAATGACATCCAATTTTTTTTGGTTAATATGACTTGTTAGTATTACTTGAATGATTTTTTTTTGAATTAATAAATTTTTTTAGACTTTAACAAAAATAAATTTTTAAATACTATCAAAATTGACATAATGGAGTTTTTAAAACAAATATTATATTATTATTTGATATTCTATTCATGAAAATCTATGGTTCTTCCAAAGGACATGTATAATGATAGTTGTATAATTAATGGACCACTTGGGGGTCTCTTGGAAGTATATAGTATGTTTATTAACTATATAATATAAAAATACAATGAGACATGGTAAATGTCAAACTATTTAACTAAGAGTTAAATGAAAAAGATAAAGTTAATATTGTGACCCAAAACGGTCAAAAAACCAATTGGTTGAGTTTTTTTATACCTATCCCAACCTTAAACTTTAAATAATCCATTTTGTAGACATTATAAACTGAATATGATTTTATTATAAAAATAATATTTCTAGCTTTTCCAAAGGTCCCCCTCATCCCTCTTATAAAAGGGCACTTCCCGTTCTCTCAAATTCATACCTTGAAAGCCTTTTGGATTGGACAAACCCTGCCCAAATATCCTCCCAACTTCCCTCACTTCAACCTAAAGGCCTTAGTTTGATCAAAAATCCAACCGAACAAGCCATTTTGATCAAATCCAAAGGAAGAACCCGAAGAAGAGGTAATAAATTCACCAACCTCTTTCATGTTCTTTTCTTCTTCCACTTATTTTTTCTTTGTTATTTCCATTATAAAATAATAACTCCATCATATTCTATATACTGTGATATTATTATAAATATGGTACAACCATCTTCAATATTTTGTTAATCCTTTGAATGACATGTCACTATATGTGCGTTCGTATGGATTACCGTCTCCATGTCGTGGTGTAATTGTTATTCAATACATTATTATTTGGATGGGTATAATAATGATGTGAAATTCATGTAAATAATAAATATAACATGACAATGATTCTGTATATATGATATACCATCCAATTATATATTATTTTAATATCAAAATAATGATATTATCACACGTACGTATGTAGGGACTACCGTCTCCACGAATGCGATATGATTCATTCCCCATCGTATCTATTCAAGAATAATTTTCATATGATCGTTAAAAATAATGTCTAAATACTTAATAACATTCTGGATATGAATAAGATACATTCCATCCATAACAAATATGGCTTAGATAACAAATAATATAAAGGAAAATGAATCTGTTAACATCCGAAATGACGATAATACTATGATATTATTGACAAATCAATGCTAAAAGATCATACATGATATCATATTAATGTATATGATTATTTTATAATTAAATGAAAATTATTTCAACATTATACAAGAGGTTATCCTACCCTTGACCAAGGAAAAAGTACTAAGTAAGGGGTTTCTTATCTCAGTTTTAATTCCATGAGATTTCCATTGTTCACCACTTATTTATTGCATCTAGTGTGTGTAGTACCCATGATTATAATCATTGTGATATATACTTTAATTTATTTACATTTACATAATCATTTTATGATCCTTCATTCATGGGTGTATGTTTCTTAAGTTACCAAATCTATAAGGGAATTTGAAATTTCAATTTTCACTCATTCGGATTTACGCATACTTCATTGATTATTTTACTACAAGATTATGTGTGGAATCACTATTCATTTGCTTATGTCATAATTTCCACTCCCCTTTTTATGGATATACTTTTTTATACACATAATCACTCCATTGTTAAATTCTCAAGTCATCGATATGAACTTGATAAGAGTAATTTTAACTCAATCTCCATTTCTTGAGTTAAATATCCATTTCATTGGTGTTGTTTTTACAAGAATATGTGTGAATGTCCTCTGATTGATTTACAATGAATATTCAATCTTATTTTGTGTATTTATATTTTTCACATATAATTATGTTGTTGATTTATCCTTAACATAAGGATATAGTCTATATAAGATATTTCATCTCAATTTACATTCCACTGAGACTTCTTTGTTGGTATGCGCCAATTCACTTTTATATGGTGTATATAATGTACTTTGGCATAGTATATCATGAATCCCTTTATTCTCATGATATTAAAATGTTTTGATTATCTCAATTATTTGTATTCAAGTGTCTCTCGTTTGGTTAGGAACTCTAACTAAAATATTATTTTAAATGTTTTAAAGATTTATTATTCCAAATCATTTTAATTATTGTCCATGTTTTAAAAATATTTTTAAGGATTTATTAATATTGAAATTAAAGTTTTAAAATCAAAATTCCTTTTAAAAGTTTCAAAATTGTACAGGACACTTTGATTCAAAAATATATTTTTAAATGGCTTCTTGACAAATATTGTGACATTTAAATGATTTCAAGAAAAAGGGGGATATTTCTCTCTAATAGTTTTGATGATTATTTTCATCAATGTAAATATCCTTAATTATTCTCGATTGAGGTTAATCTGATACAATTAAAAATTCCATATTGTATCTAATGAGTTATGTTTGACTGTGGATGTGCTATTTTTATACCATTCATTGTTTGTGGTTAAAATATTGAAATTTCGGATGCTAGTTTTAATACGAATTTTTATGTTATGTTTAAAACTTTTCATAAAAGGAATGCATTGGACATAATAAGTGACGGGTGGAGCCCGGTATAGCTCATCGATGCATCTGTAGGTCTCATGAGACAAACTAGTGACTTGGCACAATGCCTTGACAAAATCTTATTTGCAGTCTTGGCACGAGGCCTTGAAAATGTGGTTATGATACTATAACACACTATGGAAGATCATGTTTTTCCCAACACTTGTATACCAACGGTTCTTTTAAACCATTGGTATAAGTGATCTTTACCAAAGGGTTTTGAAAACTATTGGTAAAGATCTGTAAAAAATGAGTTTCCCCAATGGTTTGATGAAACCGTTGGGAAAGATGGGTAAAAAATGAGTTTTCCCAACGGTTTTATGAAACCGTTGGGAAATATGGGGAAAATGAGTATTCCCAATGGTTTAATGAAACCGTTGGGAAAGATGGATTTTTTCTAACGGTTTTCAATAATCGTTGGGAAAAAGATGCCCCAAATTCGCCTAACCTAGGTAGCCCCATCCCTATGATTCTATAAGCATTGCGCGGCTCTCCCAAATGTGATTCCAACTTGCATAAGCCCTTGAGAAAACCCACAACTGGTGCACCTCTTCCATCAGATCAGTTTCCAGGTTAGAATCCTTCCACCTTTTCTCAAGGATATCCTTCCACCTCTTCTCAAGGATATAATTCTATTCTCAAGGATATTGTTATTCCCAATTTTTAGGGTTTTTGGAAAATTTTATGATTCACTACTCCACGAATTGTGTACTCAAATAACTACATCAGTGTACACATTTTCCAATTAATGTTTTCATTACACATATATATTTATAAGGGCATGGTGTCTCTTTATTGTGTTCTAATTTTAAATATTCATAGTTTTTTTAATATCCATGCCTAAAATATTACAGCTTCCTATATATAAACTCATAAGAAATTGTTTGTAATATTTATTCATAGTATTTCATGAAAATCACTCCAATCATTAAGATCATTTCAAACATGAAGATCTTGTTCATCATAATTTTTTTATAGTATGTGTATTACATAACAAGTATGTATCATGTTCTGTCAAAATCTATATATATAAAAAATGACACACTGTTCACTTATCATTTCCACAATAGAATATATAGAGTATCTTCTTGAACATTGCAAAATATTATGGGGTCCCTGATTAGTACTTCTTCCTTCTTCATGAAACTAATTCACAGAATTTCAAATTCTCAATATTAGTGAATATTAGTTTTTCAAATATAACCATTAATCATTCTGCCTTCAATATCATACATGAGTTATTCAATCACCTTTTTAAAACATAATGACCATTTTTAGTGATTTGGGTTCCTAAAAATGCTTGGTAAAATCATAAAAACACATGTATTGTATCGTGTTATCATATGGTCTCATGTATACAAGTTCATCTCAAAACTCACGACTACATGGTTCAAATAACATGAGGACAATGGGATTATTAATCTTCACAAAAATGAAGTTGTTTTCTAAAATTATGTGTTTTTGTTTTCACTTTTGATTTGGCTGAAAGGGGATCTTTGTGGTCATAAATAATGGTTTTGGGTGGTCATTTAGGATGTAAGATAGTATGACTTCATTTTAATTGATATATTTAATATTATAATTGATTTATGTTCAATATAATTATCTTTGACAAGTGATGTTGTTTAATAAGTTGTTATTAATGGTTGTAATAATGACGATATGGTATAAGGGTTCACATGGTTTGTATAAGGGTTCACATGGTGTGTCTAACGGTTGACATGGTGTCTAAGTTGGGTGATGGTAGGGCAGTCCATGTGGGGTGGGGGGGATGGGTTTTCTAAGTGGGGTGGGGGTATGGGTATTCAAGTAGGGGGGGGGTTGGGTTGTCCATCTGGGGTTGGGAGGGTGTGCCAATGGATGAATCCATAACTATAAACTCTATAAATTCTAGAAGAATGAAAATGTATAGGGACATTCGTGATTATTTTTTGGTGGGATAACATAAAAAGTGTTTGATGTTTTTATTCCTTTTTTATTTGGAGTTTCTTTTCATACTAATGGTTCTTATTGATACCTATGATGGGAATTTATTTTAGTTTCTAAATCGGCTGAGAATCCCCCCCATGCGTAATGTATGCAACCTCTACCCTTATTTAATCATTCTGTTTACACAGCCTGTGCAACCTCTACCCTCATTTAATCAGTGAAATCAAGTCATTAATTCAAGCCTTCATTCTCACTAGAATGTATGAAATTGAATGATTTAAACCCATCCTCACATGATTTCTTACCTTAGATAGTGTCCAACATATGGAATATGAGATTTTGAATTCATCAGTTAACCATGATCATATATTCCATTTCCCTGATAATGACTATACTAATATAACATTAGGGTCAATTAAATATGGTTCTCATTGTACGTTGTATATTATGTGTCCTTCTTGGACAATACTCACTTTTATGAGGGTGGGGTGCTTTTCACTAGCCATGCTGGCATGTGTAGACATCCATAAAAATGTTACATAAGTCAGAAGTTTAATTCAGAAATGTTGTTATCATTGAAATACTTTATTATTAATCTAAAATTTAAAAATAAATGTTTTTTTTCAATACTTAATGAAATTAAATCTTTTTATAAGTCATGAACAACCTATTAGTGTAGAAGCGTAAAATATATTCACCCATGTGGTGCGCTTGACTTGTGGAAGTAATTGGGTAATGAAAAGTATGGCCATAGAGGTTCCAATAATGAGTTATTGAACATGAGTGAATGATTTGGGATGCCTATAACACAAAATGGGACCTATGGCATGTGCCTCTTATAGACAGAATGAAAATGAATATAAATAAATTTTAATTTAATTTATGTGTACTTGTTCTTTAAATTATTTTAATAGTTCACTACATCGACTAGAAACTTCTTCCTTTATAATTTACTTAAATGTATTTTCTATTAAAGTTTAATCTTATTGAATTGTTTATGACAAAATGACTTATATAAATTCCTTTTACAGCATGGAAAGAAGTTGGATGTATGAAACTGATCAGACCTCAAGTGATTTTCAAAACAATTTGGAGATCTTTATATATTTTTCATTTCACAATGCTTCAGATAGTGGTAGCATACACTTCCCATGTTCTAGTTGTGTTGGTAGACCTTGGTTGAGCTGTGAAGAAGTTAGATACCACATAACCAAAAATGGGTTTCAAGAAAACTACTTTGTATGATATCACAATGGGGAGAAAATGAAATCTCAAATTGGTGATGATTGAAATGAAAGGACAGGAATGGATAATTTGTTAGATGATTGGTTTCCATTTATTCGTCATCATGAAAAAGAAAGGATTTCGAATCAAGAAGTCTTCAATATGAGTATAGTTGATGCATCTAGTGAAAGTGATGATATTGATAGGGTGAAAAAATTGAATGACGCTGCCACGACTCCAGTATATTGACAATGTGGTAAAATGAAAATGATGTAATTTTTAATCCAATTGTTTCATGGGAAAACTATGTATGGGATTTATAATACAGCAATCAATTATATTCTTACCCTATTGAGGGATTTACTTCCTAATGATGTTGATATTTCCTCAAACCACTATATGGCATGGAAGTTAGTTGAGGAAATTTGATTTTCAAGAAACAAAAATCATGCTTTCCGGAAATATTTCAGTTTATTCTGGGAGAAAACTTCTGAACGAAATGATTGTATAAAATGTGGCACATCCCACTGAAAGTCAAAATCTGATGGAACAACATCCCCCGTTCCACAGAAAGTAATGTGGCACTTTCCATTGATCCCCAGGCTCTAGAATCTTTTTATGTCTGATGAAATATAAAGAAAATTAGATGGTATGATACAGAGAGAAAGAAGACTAATGATGAGTTGGTTCATCCTGCAGAAGGATTTACATATTAGAGATTTGATGCTCGACATCCTGATTTTGCAGCTGACCTACGTAATGTGAGGCTGGGTCTTTCATGCGACAGTTTTAATCCGTTTGGGCAGATTCTTACTTCGCATAGCACATGGCCAGTTTATATACACATTTATAATCTTACCCCATGGTTGGGTAGGAAAAAACCTTTCACTTTCATGAGTTTACTCATATCTAGTCCTTCTGATCTCGGCATTGATATTGATATATACATGCAACCTTTAATAAATAGTTGAAACTTCTTTGGGATGTGGGTGCGCGCACATATGATGCATGTTCGAAAGACATATTTCAGATGCATTTTGCGCTTATGTGGATGATCCAGAATTTTCTAGCTTATGCAATGATGTCTCGATGGAGCACGAAGGGAAAACTATCATGCCATGTTTGTATGAAGGATACACGATCCAAAAGTCTAAAACATCACTGTAGTTTCGGTTTTATGGGACATCGACGATTCTTTCCAAATGATCATCCATATAGAATGAATCGTCAATGATTTGATAGTACCATAGAGACCGATGATCCACCTCAGCGTATGTCTGGAACTGATGTTCTAAATTAATTGAAAGATTTCAGTTTTTCATTCGGGAAGGGTCAAATAAAATCTAGAAAGAGAAAGAATGTTTCCACTGAAACCTGTTACAATTGGAGGAAGAGGAGTATCTTTTTTGATTTTCCATATTGGTCAACCAATTTTTTACGTCATTTCTTAGACTTAATACATATTGAAAACAATATATTTGAAATATTTCTTTCAGTTCATCCAAATGTCAAGGGGAAGACAAAAGATGACTTACAATCTCGGCGTGACTTGGTGGATTGGGGCATCCGACCAGAATTGCATCCTGTGCGTATCAGTGAAAATAAATGAAAACTTCCATGTTCTTCTTATGTGATGACACCTATAGACAAAAAAACAATTTTTGGATGTATTAGAGACTATTAGAGATCCTGATGGCTATTCAAGAAACATATCTAAATGGTTCAATAGAAGGGAGTTAAAGCTAAAATCTTTGAAGACTCATGATTATCACGTTCTACTGCATGAGTTGCTTCCAATAGCAATCCATCATCTTTTGTCCAATAATTTATGGGTGACTGTTATTTTTTTGTTCCATTTACTTAGAGATCTTTGTGATATGAAGTTTTCCAAGTCTTTCTTGCAAAAATTGTTGACAGATGCCCCATTAATTTTGTGTGAGTTGGAGAAGATATTTCCTCCATCATTTGCCACATGCATGTTATATCTGACTGTATATATTCCCACTGAAATACTTCTCAAAGGACTTGTTTCTTTTCGTTAGATGTATCCAACAAAAAGAAATATGTACACATTAAAGTCTTATTTCTGAAATAGGAATCATCCCGAATGTTCTATCGTGAACGGTTACTTCTCTCAAGAATATATGGATTTCGCCTCAATGTATTTTTCTGATCTTACTAAAAGAATTAACAGACCAATGAGAAATTAAGAGTAATAGTATGATAAAATTGAACACATTTTTCTATCACTTCCTCAAACAGGAGGAATTCCTGGATCATATACATTGAAGACATTAACCCATGAAGAGCGGGATATGGCATATCGCATAGTTTTGTTAAACTATGATTTGTTTGATGACTATATTAGGTTACTAAATTAAATATGTATATATTACATATATATCTGTTATACTATTCATATTTTTTATCTAAAAAAACATAAAACATTGATAAATAGGAAGCATCGTTCTTTATCTTTGAGAAGGTGAGACACTTTTCATAGAAAAGTGTTTTCTGCTTGGTTAAAATTGAAGGTAAAAATATTACTGTTTAAAATAATAATATCAATTTTTAATTAAGTTTAATTGTCATTTATATTGTAGGTATTGACTTTTTCTACTGACTCTGTCTCTGAAGAAATAATAGCTTTGGCTTTTGGTTCTAATACCATGGTTCGTGACTGTAAATCAATTGTTATCAATGGGTAAGAATTTTTTTATCACTGAACAAGAAATGAACTTGAGAACACAACATGATGGTGTTATAGTTTCTACAACAATATATTGTTATGCCAGTGCATCAGATAGTAGACCGCGATTTGAAAATGTGGTTTAATATGGAGTCGTTGAGAAAATATTAATATTGGATTATTACTCTCATAGACGAGTCACAAAGATGAAATTATATTGGTTTGATTCGATGACGATACATGGAACATTTATTGGTGATTGTTGATTTTGAGTCATTAATATGACTCACACTCTTGCTACCGAAGAACCATATGTGTTGGAATCAATGGATAAACATGTTTTTTTGTCAAAGACCAACTTTGACCTGAACTGGGTGTCATAGTTGAAGTAATTCCAAGACATATTTTTGATTATGGTGATGATGGAATTGACACCGTCCCTAGTTCCATTGGAACCAATCCATTTATATATTTTGATTACTCCAATAGCTCAATTGTTTGAGTTGATTGATAACTTAAAGTTGTGTTTGAAAATATATAGAATCATTCATCCATATTCTCAATTAATTTGGTTTACCTCTAGTTTGGTTGTTAAGGTTGGAAATTTTCAAATTGATTTAGTATTGATCACAAATATGTTTTAGCTAACTTTACTGTTACGTGAATTTTCAATGTTTATTGGTTGTAGTTTTATTTTTTTATTTCATTTTCTAATTTGGAATTGAACTGTATTCAAACCTAGTTAAACAATATTTTGAACTTGGTGAACATTACAACTTGTATGATTTATTAAATCCATTAAAGCTCTTCTAAAACAATTGATAGCTAAATTACTAATGAATCCCCCTATCCATTCATATATTTAGTTTTTTGGGTTACAGATTAGTTTCCTTTTTCTAATTAATTACAATTTTTTTTTCAAAAGCAGGAAATACAGCCAATTGAAGAGAGACGAAGGAAGAAAATGATGGAGAACAATCATCGAATTGTGGAGATGGGCGTTCCACCATTAGTGAATACAGTGAGTACTTTATTTAAAATATTTATATTTAAAAAATATGTAATGTCATGTGATTAATTTTTCTGTAAACATTTTTGTAGGATCCACCTATACGTCGACAATTATTCGATGAGGAGCCAAGTACTGGTACTAGTACTCAGGCCGGTTGTATGAGGAGGGTTCGTACTAGAGGTGGATGACCACCTTCACGTACCCGACTGAACCATTCCCCTCCCACTGACATGTCATCCTTCCCACATATAGATCCCGGTGTGTCCTTAATGACACACAGGATATTTAGGCCTCCCATGTTTTCACCATTTTGTGCATCTTCTTGCCCATCATTTTCACATCCCAGGATGATTCCCACTCCCCAGTCAGAATCTGGTCATACAACTGTCCCACATTCATTTCCTACTACTTCTGTCTCTAAGAGAATCTATATTCCATCGTCTTTGACTCATATTCCACGAAGGGGTGTTCCATCAGTTTCTGTGGATCTAGCGGCGCTCAACGATCAGACTGGCGCAGGTGTATTTACAGAACCCTAACAAATTTTTAAAGAAATATTTATTTTCATTATTACATGTTTTGATAAAATATTTGTTTTTATTTCATGACAGATACATCTAATGATAGGAGGCGGGGGATGGGGAATACATGCATGTTTTTGGTGTGGAACCTCCACACATAGGTTATGGTGGATTACAATGAAGACAACCAAATGGTTGAGAAAATAGGGCAGCAATGTCGGAGTATTTTGGTGACGCTTTCCAAATACTCCGACATCATTACCGTCAGCCCGCTATCATGGAGAAATTTTCCACATGAGTCTAAGAATAGATCTTGGGCAGAGATATAGGTAAAAAATTATATTGTATTTAATTCCATGAATTATTTGTGTATTTATATGAATTAATATTTCGATATCAGCTTCGATTTACTTTTCTAGATGGTGAGGGTGCAAGACCGGAACGTCTAAAGGATTTATGTGAGATTTGGAGAGCCTACAAGCTTGAGTGGTATATTTGATGGCATGCTAGAGTTGGCATTGAGTTAGAGGCAGTACCAGTCATGGATGATTGTCCTATAGATAAGTATCATCAGATTATTACTCACTAGATGACTACCCAGTTTAAGGTATTAATTACATTTGAGGTATTTAAATAATAACATTCATGTTTTGAATTAATATTATCCTTTCCATTATTGAATATTATTTATAAATCATATAGAAAAAATAAAATAACATTGATGCAAAAAATACCTCCACACACTAAGATGTACTACGATGCCAGATCCTTAGAGGAAGAAGCTATGACAATTGTTTATAAGTTTTGTTTAAGACTTAAAATTTATTTTGTTTCCTAAATTATTTACTAGTTTTCTAATGTTTTAATATAACATTAGTTTTCAATGTCATATTAGAGGCAAATATAGAATATTGAAGGACGTCTACCTCGAGAAAAACTGTTTTGCTCGAGTAGACAGAAAAGGGATGGAAGTGCCGTCAACGAAGCGACTCAGCAACAGATTGTACGTTTTAATCTATTGATTTTATATTATAATATCTATTTTGTAACTTAATAATATATTTATATTTGTAATAAAATTCTATAGATGCCCTCGATGCCCAAGAACCAGAATATTTTGGGCCAACTGATCACTTACATCAGGTGTTGGGAGAGGAGCATCCTGGTAGAGTACGCTTCCAACCTAGGATAGCACCGATGAGGTATTGGCCATCCTCAGGTATGAGTTGTAGTGCCACTGAGCTGCATCAAGTTAAGGAATAGGTATAATAGGCTGAGAAAAGGGCCACATAGATGGAAGAATAGTCTGCTAGGGCAAACAGTGCATTTATGAAATTTATTAATGTTCTACGTCCAACACTTACACCAGAGGCTAGCTCATCTTTTGATGAATATATTTTGTCGATACGTTCTATATATGGTGCACCAAGTGGCAGTTATAGTGGTGGTCAAGACGATGTACAACCTGATGATGATGGTGAGGAGTTTGATGAGGAGGAGGAGGGAGAGGAGGAGTGTGACGCGGATGGAGAGGGCAAGGAGGAGGGTGAGGGCGAGGAGGAGGGTTCTGAGGAGGGCAGGGACAGTGATGGGGATGAGTACGAGGGTGATGATGATGGTGATGGTGATGTGGGAAAAATTTATATGTTACATTTATGACTAATATTACTATGATTTGATGTTTAATCTGTTCTAATTGTTGGATTTATCTAGACCCATAGTATAGTATTGGAGTCGAGTTATTATTATATATTGTATGTTTTCATGGATGTTGTTGTATTTCAGTTGTTGCGACGTATATTGAGCATGTTTATAGACTTTTGTGTGTTTGGGAACTCCCTGGATAGCCCCTGTCTTTCTTGGACCCTAAACAACCCCCCACCATCCTCCTGGGACCCCGAACAGCTCTTTGGACAGCACCTCAGATAGCCCCTCAGACAGGCCCCCACTGTCCTCCTTGGTCCCCGGACAGCCCCCCAGATATCCCCCGGACAACCCCTCGAACAGCCCCCCGGACAGCCCCCACCCTCCTTCAGGGACCCCGGACAGCCCCCCGAACACCCCCTAGACAGCCCTCTATACAGTCCCCACCCTCCCCTTTGGTCCCCGGACAGCCCCCCCACCCACCTCCCTGGACCCCCAGACATCCAACCCACCCTCCTTGATTTAACATTCTTTTTATAATTTCTCTGATAATGAAATGTTATTTAGGATTTCTCCTTTTTTGTGTGTCTTGAATTATATGAATGTCTTGTTATGATTATTTTCTCATGCTCCTCAAATGGATGTGATGATATACTTTAATTTGAATACAAAGTCTTATTGTACATTCTACATGTTATGTGAATTATGCCTTGTTTGAAATGGACATCATTTTAATTGAAAACAACAACTAACACACAAAAAACCCAAAAAACTCATTCGGATTCTGTTGATAATTTATCACAATGATCCATGGATCATATGTGATGTGTACGAGCCAACCCTGGATCAATCCGAGTCACGGTGTGGCCGAGATCACTCTAAGTGTCTCTCATTTGTTTAAAATGGACAAAATTTTAAGTACCTACATAAAACCAACCAAATGCATTTGGTTTCCATTGAAACATTAAGACAATGATCCATGGGTCTTGTGTGATGTGTACAAGTCAACCTCGCCTCAGTTTGAGAAATGGTGTGGCTGACACCACTCAAAGTTTCTCTCTTTTGTTTGAAATGGACTTAATTTTAAGTAAAAACAACAACTAGCATAAGGAAAACTGACCAAATGGATTCTGATTATGTCGATACATTAGAAAAATGATCCATGGGTCATATGGGAGGTGTAAAATTAAACCCCGCCTCAATCCTAGGCACAGTGTGGCTAGCACCATTCATAGTGTCTCTCTTTTTTTTAAATGGACATCATTTTAAGTGAAAACAACAACTGACATATGAAAAACTGACTAAACACATTCTAAATTTGTTAATGCTTTAGGAAAATGATCCATGGGTCATATGTGACATGTATGAGTCAACCCCAATTCAATATGAGGCGCGGTGTATGTAGAGACCTGAAGCTTGACGTACATTGACATTACATTACATTTGCGGAATACTTAGCACACAACAAACACACACACACAAGTATCGTAAAAGTTTAGTGTCTTTGGAAACTCGGAATATAATCTTATAATCCTGGTGAAAGATCTTCAACATCTCCCATAAAGATCTTCCTTTTTTTATACCTAAACCTTTATTTATATCCTGGGGAAAATTAAACATAAAAGGGTGAGCTCAAATGCTCAGTAAGGGTAAGCAAAAGAAATATCAATCACATCATATACATAAGAACATAACTTTTGGAAATCTTAACCTGTAAAAGAGATCATAATTTCATAACCTGGGATAACTCATGGCAATGAAATGTAATCAAAATAATCATAACTTAATACATTAAACTTTGTGGCATACACACATAATCATAGAGAATCATTTCTTGTTAGTCAAGACTCATTGCCAAGACTATCTTAGTGGACAAAGTCCCTTTCTGAACCGAGTCACCCTCGTTTCAGTGCTGTTTCACTGAATAGGTATAACCTACCATTCCAGCCATATCTATCTCATGAGATAGAAAATATTTACCCAATGGATTGGAGGGAGATATAGGTCCCACCCATCTCATAATGATACCATTCTTATGTGTGCCACAAATTCATAAACCATACATCATTGCATAACCCATGTAATAAAAATGGGAATCTTAAACATCGTGACATCATAAAACAATTCATATAAGATAAAGGAATTCCTCAAAATATTTCTATCAAAACATAATCAAATCAATGTAATAATAGGGATAAAAACAGAACCCGTTATTATCTTAGATGGAAAATAATTTTGATAAAACACTTGAACTTCATTCTTGAGGAAAATATGCTTTCTACTTCAAAAATACTTTTCCTTTCTTAACATATCATACAATTTTAAACTAAAAGAAGTTGATTAAAAATAAACTTGAAAACTTGTAAAGGAATATTCTTGGAAATAATGTTTTAAAAATTCATACATGCCGTATAAGTTAAAAAAACATTCTTTTCGTACTTTTGTTGGAAAAGTTAAAAAAAGTACCTTGTATGAAAAACGACAAAAGACTCCTTTCATATCTTTTACTAAAAACTCACCAAAGGGTAAAATAGGATTTAAACAATTGTAGGTGAATGGAAATAATATTACATATTGAGGAAACATGGATGTGGATGATAAAATACACCCCAGTAAATAATAAATTATAAACAATCTTGGATAAAAATGAGATTGTGATATTTCCCTTACATTAGGTCCGATTTTCTTCATATGTGTCCGAAATTCCAGTATAATGATTTAAATAATGTCATTTAATTATTACAGAATCATACTCATTGTTATTATATAATATATGGTTCACTTATTACTTTATATTACCCGTTCTTTTGTAAATTCCATGTTAAAGAGCGTTTTGGGTAAAATTGTTTCATTTGCCGTCCGTGGTTTGACTTGTAATTATTCATATGATTACATAGATCATGATTGGTTAATTACAGAATATAAAACATGATTTATATATAATATATATTCATAATGTACATATATATAATAAATCAGTAAATGGAATGAAATACACTGTTCATGGAGACGGTAGACCATACGTACGCATGGACGCTGTTTTCTTTTCCTTATTGAGTTGAATGGAATTATGTAGATGACATACATATATATACACATAAACACAGTATCATTATTATGTAATATATTTCATGATTACTTATTATATATACTTTATAATCATTCATTAATGGTTAAAGTGGAGAATGATTCTCATCGCGTCGTGGAGACGGTAGTCCGTACGTACGCACGAGCGATGATATCGTTCCCATGGTTATTGAATTGAATTGGAGTGGATGATACAATATATCAGAATCAATATTATGTTCTAATAACTATGTATAGTTATTCTTTACACCATTATACCCATCCATGTAAGGTTGTGGTGGAAAATAGATTACACCACGACGTGGAGACGGTATTCTGTACGTACGCACGCGCGGTTATTTCGTTTTCCGTAGGATGGATAGATGGTGAAATAGGATTGTTTCATACTTATAATAACATATCAGTATATGAGCGATACTGATGTTATTACTTCATAATGAAACAACCTAAGAAGAATAAGTGGAATAAGAAATAAAGGTGAAAGAATCGGTAACAGAAATTACCTCTTCTTTGAAGCGCCTCTTTGAGACCTCCTCTTAGGGCGCTAAAGTTGGTCTTTGAGGAAGACCAGAACCTCTAGGTGTTTCTAGGGAAGTGTATAAGAGAATTTGGTAGGGGTTGACTGAGCTTGAAGGCTCAAAGTGGTGTGATTAAGAGAGGGAGGAGGTGCCTTTTTATAAGGGAGGAGAGGGGCTCCTTTGGAAAAACTAAAATGATTATTTTATTATAAAGTCAAGTTCGGTTTTAAATAGCTCCAAATTGATTTATTTCGACCCTAAGGTGGGGATGGGCCGAAATAATCTTATCCAATTGACTTTATACAAGGTTTGGTTCCTATTTTAACCTTATCATTTAGATTTAACATTAAGTTAAATAATTTTACTTTTACCGTGTCTTCTTGTGTTCTTACACTATAAGGTTAATAAACTTACTATAAGAAGCCAAAATAACACAAAATTTTTTATCATTAATATATATAACCTTATCTAAGTAATTTGGCCGAACCATAGATTTTTAGGAAAAACATAACAATTTATAATATAATATTTGTTTTAAAAACTATTTTATGTCAATTTTGACACTATTTAGTAATTGATTTTTTTGAAAATCATAACAGAATGATACGTTCGAAAAAAGTTACTTAAATCAATAATAACATGTCATATTAACCTAGAAAATTATTTTAATTCATAAAAAGTCTCAAATTACATTTATTTTGGTATTTATAACATCAATTATATCAATATTTCATTAATAAGATAATTATTGCATCGTCTTTGTGTCATAAATAAATTAACTTATATGATGTCTAAAAATTAAAAATAAAATACCATTATGTATGAAATAATTTTATCTTCCTAATTCATATTTACAATCGAATTTATCTTATGTATATCCCTATATTAAAAATGTTTTAGTAAATAAACATTGATTTTAACTCTTTTAACCCTTCTTTAAATAAATTAATAATAAATGTTCTAATCTAATCAAAGTGGGCCTAAATTGTCATATTTTATTCCTAAGCTTGTTTTTGGTCGAATTAAACTTATCCAATATAATTTGGACAAGTGTAAGGGTAATAATAATATCATTTTTACCCTTAATTACCCTATTTACTTTTAACCGTGGTAAATAAAATTAAAACGTTACTATTCACCAAAAAATTATTTTCATCTCATTGAACCACATTTTACTTATTGACATCAACCTTGTCTCTAGGATTTTTTAAATTCCACTCACAGAAGCGGTAAAATTAAATTTTATGAACAATTCAGTTTTTTAACTACCACTTAGTGGTTTCACAATTCATCAAAAATTGAAAGTTTTCAGAAAAATACCAAAAATTAGGCCTAAGATATATTTGATATTATGAACTAAAAAATGATTTCTATTTTACCAAATTAAAAACACATCAGTTGCATTAATTAATTTAAAAATTAATTCCTGTCGTCAAAACAAATAGCGTGTTCTTAAGAGATAATAACTATCAAAAGATTGAAACTTGTTTATAACTAGTTTAAATGTGAAATTACATCCAATGACCATCATTGAATTAAATTGTAAAAATATATTCTAAATATACATTAAAACCAAGAAAATTAATAATTTATCACTATTAATTATTTCAATTGAAAAAGTTGTTTTTAATTAAAATTTAGTAATTTCTGATATTCATCAAAATATGAAAGTTATCCGAAAATTACCAAAATTTCACCCTAAACTAATTTCGATATTCCGAATCCAAAAATGAAGTCCATTTTTAAAAATAAAATTTACAAAATTTCAAAAAGTTGTTATTACTATTCGTAACGGCTAGTTTTAATAATATTTTAATAGCATGTCGTTGTTTAGTGAGACTCGGTATTGCGTACTACACACGCTATCAAGGAAGGTCGTGATTGCGTGTAATACAAGGCAAGTCAAGTATGCGTGTTGAGAAAGATCCTTTTGGTGTAGCGTACAACACAAGACATTAATGAAATTAAAAAGAATATTTTTCATAAAATCTCAGGGTGTTACATTCTACCCCCCCTTAAAATGAATTTCGCCCTCGAAATTTGTCGGGGATATAAATGGTTTACTATTCGAAAATTTCTTTGATAGAAACCCACATCATAAAAATGAATACCAAAACTAATCTTTAAAAACAAAAGTATGAAACTTAATGGTTACCCAAATAAACTAATCACTGGGTTCCCACATAGGTGAAAATATGGATATGGAAGAGAAATCTAACCATCATGTTCTGATGGAGAGTGGCAGAGAACATGGCTATGGAAAATCCAAAAATCACAAATCCATAAATTTGTGACGATCTAAGGTACCATCTGATTAATCAGATATAAGAGCACTAGGACAACATTTTTGGTTTTCAAGATCATTTCCCTAAAGTTGATGAAATTGGAATTAGAAGAAATAATTTTGTGATTTTGGTATAGTCTCACCATTTTTCGTTCTTTAGACAATTTCCACTTCATCTCTTAAAGAAATGAAGTTGAATTTGTCATTCGTGATGTGTTAGAAGATCATGTGATAGAATGATGGGTCATTACATCTCTTTCAAACAAAAGGTTAGCAAAAGTTATAAGTCCATCTTATGGTTAATCGTATATGGTTCCAAAAATAAACTTATACTTCATATATCATATCGCTTAATTAAATAAAACTAGTTTCTACTAACCAGAGACTTCCTGTAGACCAGTGGTAGGCGATAAAGGCCAGTCGGACTTCGGTTAAGGGTTCGATTCCCACAGCCTTGTCTGACGCGATGGGCTGTCTCCCATCCTGCAGGTTGTCCTTTTTCTAAAACTACATTACTATAACATCACATAAATAATATCACAAAAAAGTTCTATCCTTAAACAATACTAACTTATGGTTAACATAATCCATTCCAATCTTTAGGCTTATCTAAAATACTTCGGTCCAAGCTCATAGTATAAAGAAAATGATATCTTGAAATGTCATCAACCAAGCATGTGAATACCATCACTTATCCCCCATATATCTTGTTGGTAACATTTCAATCATGTGAATACCTTAATAATGTATTCTCTTGAAAAATAAATACCCATTAAACCTTAGTGAAAACATAAATGCTGTCAGAAGTTAACTCTTTCAACATACCAAAATCCAAAAATTCTATATACTCAATCCATTACATAACCATATCCTTATATCAGTCATGAGCTCATGAATACTATCAAACATTTAATTTTCACTTTATCCCTTCATTATGCGCATATCATCTACATTCCAAAAATATCTGAATAACCTTTCATGGATACTGGTAACATTAATCATACACTTTCAAAACTCAAGGAAAGACAATAGTGTAACAATCCTTAGATGTCCCATTATTCCATAGTACCATGAGATTACTTATACAAAATTACACATGATAAACATGTAATCATTCCACTACATTCTTAAACCATTGACTGAGCTTCAAAAATTCTTTCATCTCACATATCATTTGTAGTCTCTTCATCATCAACCACATAAATACTACCCATACCACCATATTGATTCTCTTCATGAGACTTTACCTTAGGGCATTGGTTTGAATAATGCCCGTACATTCCACATTTAAAACATTTAACCATTGTTGATGTCGTAGAAATAGCATTATCCTCATCCCTGGTGTTAACTGAACCTTTTCCTTTGCACTTACTGGCTTTGTGTCCTTCTTTTCCACACCCAAAGCATCTTTCAGTTCCTTTGAAACATTCTCCTTGATGCCTCTTCCCACATGATTTACATATGGGAAATTGAACTTTCTTTCCTCTATGATCATCATGAAACTCCATCTTTCTCTTATTAGCCGAGTCTGGAAACTTACCAAATTTTACTTTATTGATCATATTATGAGATTGCTGATTCAGCATAATAGTGATGTTTGGACTTCCAAATCCCATTTCATTTGGTTTCTCATGAAGAATATCATTCCATTGTCCATCATATCCTCCATTATTGTGAATCATCTTGTTTCCAGCCATTTTCTAAAACCCAAAAAAAATAGAGTGAGAGGTAAAAATCATAATAAAGGGTGAGTAACTTCAATATCTAACATCTTTGGTTTAATCTAATATCGTTACCATAGTTCTAGGACTATATCCTATATGTATACTTATCCTTAGGGACATCCCAAGACATACCTTAGAAATATCTCTAGGGATCTCACTAACGTTTTCGCATCCTAGTTTCCAAAGGTTGACTAAAAATTTCCTCTGATACCAACTGTAGAGACCCGAAGCTTGATGTACATTGACATTACATTACATTTGTGGAATACTTAGAACATAACAAACACACACACACAAGGATCGTAATAGTTTATTGTCTTTGGAAACTTGGAATATAATCTTCTAATCCTGGTGAAAGATCTTCAACATCTCTCATAAAGATATTCCTTTTTTTATACCTAAAACCTTTCTTTATATCCTGGGGAAAAGTAAACATAAAAGGGTGAGATAAAATACTCAGTAAGGGTAAACAAAAGAAATATCAATCACAACATATACATAAGAACATAACTTTTGGAAATCTTAACCTGTAAAAGAGATCATAATTTCATAACCTGGGATAACTCATGGCAGTGAAATGTAATCACAATAATCATAACTTAAAACATTAAACATTGTGGAATACACACATAATCATAGAGAATCATTTCTTGTCAGTCAAGACTCATTGCCAAGACTATCTTAGTGGACAAAGTCCCTTTCTGAACCGAGTCACCCTCGTTTCAGTCCTGTTTCACTGAACCAGTATAACCTACCATTCCGGCCATGTCTATCTCATGAGATATAAAATCTTTACCCAATGCATTGGAGGGATATATAGGTCCCACCCATCTCATAATGATACCATTCTTATGTGTGCCACAAAATCATAAACCATACATCATTTCATAACCCATGTAATAAAAATGGGTATCATAAACATCGTGACATCATAAAAAAATTCATATAAGATAAAGGAATTCATAAAAATATTTCCATCACAACATAATCAAATCAATGTAATAATAGGGATAAAAACAGAACCCATTATTATCTTAGATGGAAAATAATTTTGATAAAACACTTGAACTTCATTCTTGAGGAAAATATCCTTTCTACATCAAAAATACTTTTCCTTTCTTAACATGTCATACAATTTGAAACTAAAAGAAGTTGATTAAAAATAAACTTGAAAACTTGTAAAGGAAGCTTCTTGGAAATAATGTTTTAAAAATCCATACATGCCGTATAAGTTAAAAAAACATTCTTTTCGTACTTTTTTTCGGAAAAGTCAAAAAAAGTACCTCGTATGAAAAACGACAAAAGATTCTTTTCATATCTTTTAATAAAAACTCACCAAAGGGTAAAATAGGATTTAAACAATTTTAGGTGAATGGAAATAATATTACATATTGAGGAAACATGGATGTGGATGATAAAATACACCCCAGTAAATACTAAAGTATAAACAATCTCGGATAAAAATGAGATTGTGATATTTCCCTTACCTTAGGTACGATTTGCTTCGTATGTGTATGATCTTCCTGTATAATGATTTAAATAATGTCATTGATTTATTCCAGAATCATACTCCTTGTTATGATATCATATATGGTTCACTTATTACTTTATATTACCCGTTCTTTTGTAAATTCCATGTTAAAGAGCGTTTTGGTTAAAATTGTTTCATTTATCGTCCGTGTTTTGACTTGTAATTATTCATATGATTACATAGATCATGATTACTTAATTCCAGAATATAAAAAATGATTTATATATAATATATATTCAGAATATACATATATATAATAAATCAGTAAATGGAAAGAAATACACCGTTCATGGAGATGGTAGACCGTACGTACGCATGGACGCTGTTTTCTTTTCCTTATTGAGTTGAATGGAATTATGTAGATGACATACATATATATACACATAAATCCAGTATCATTATTATGTAATATATTTCATGATTACTTATTATATATAATTTATAATCATTCATGAATGGTTAAAGTGGAGAATGAATGTAATCGCGTCGTGGAGACGGTAGTCCGTACGTACGCACGAGCGAAGATATCGTTCCCATGGTTATTGAATTGAATTGGAGTGGATGATAAAATATATCAGAATCAATATGTTGTTCTAATAACTATGTATAGTTATTCTTTACACCATTATACACATCCATGTAAGGTGGTGGTGGAAAATAGATTACACCACAGCGTGGAGATGGTATTCCATACATACGCACGCGCAGTGATTATGTTTTCCGTAGGATGGATAGATGGTGAAATAGGATTGTTTCATACTTATAATAACATATCAGTATATGAGTGATACTGATGTTATTACTTCATAATGAAACAACATAAGAAGAAGAAGTGGAAGAAGAAATAAAGGTGAAAGAATCGGTAACGGAAATTACCTCTTCTTTGAAGCGCCTCATTGAGACATCCTCTTAGGGCACTAAAATTGGTCTTTGAAGAAGAAAATAACCTCTAGGATGTTTATAGGGAAGTGTATAAGAGAATTTGGCAGGGGTTTTCTGAGCTTGAAGGCTCAATGTGGTGTGAGGAAGAGAGGGAGGAGGTGACTTTTTATAAAGGAGGAGAGGGGCTCCTTTGGAAAAACTAAAACTATTATTTTATTATAAAGTCAAGTTCGGTTTTAAATAGCTCCAAATTGATTTATTTCGAGGATAATGTGGGGATGGATCAAAATACTCTCATCCAATAGAATTTAGACAAGTTTAGGTCCCTATTTTTACCTTATCATTTAGATTTAACATTAAGTTAAATAATTTTACTTTTACCGTGTTTTCTTGTGTTCTTACACTATAAGCTTAATAAACTTACTATAAAAGCCAAAAGAACCCCAAATTGTTTATTATTAATATATATAACCTTATCTAAGTCATTTGGACGAACCTTAGATTTTTAGGAATAAAATAACAATAAATAATATAATATTTATTTTAAAAACTATTTTATGTCAATTTTGACACTATTTAGTAATTGATTTTTTTGAAACTCATAACAGAATGATAAGTTCGAAAACAGTTAATTAAATCAATAATAACATGTCATATTAACCTAGAAAATTATTGTAATTCATAAAAAGTCTCAAATTACATTTATTTTGGTATTTATAACATCAATTATGTCAATATTTCATTAATAAGATAATTACTGCATCATCTTTGTGTCATAAATAAATTAAATTATTTGATGTCTAAAAATTACAAATAAAATACCATTATGTAGGAACTCTTTTTAGATTTCTAATGAATATTTACAATAGAATATATCCTATTTATAAACCTATATTAAAAATGTTTTAGTAAATATACTTTGATTTTAACTCTTTTAAGCCTTCTTTAAATAAATTAATAATAAATGTTCTAATATAATACAAGTGGGCATAAATGGTCATATTTTATTCCTAAACTTGTTTTTGGTCGAATTACACTTATCCAATAGAATTTGGACATGTGTTAGGGTAATAATAATATCATTTTTACCCTGAATTACCCTATTTACTTTTAACCGTGGTAAATAAAAGGTAAAAGTTATTATTCACCAAAAAATTATTTTCATCTCATTGAACCAAATTTTTCTTACTGACATCAACTGTGTCTCTTGGAGTTTTGAAATTCCATTCACAGAAGTGGGAAAATTAAGTTTAATGAACAATTTAGTTTTTTTAACTACCACTTTGTGGTTTCACTATTCATCAAAAATTGAAAGTTTTCAGTAAAATACCAAAAATTAGGCCTAAACTATATTTGATAATATGAACTCAAAAATGATTTCTATTTTACCAAATTCAAAACATATCAGTTTCATTAATTAATTTAAAAATTATTTCCCGTCATCAAAACAAATAGTGTGTTCTTAAGAGATAATAACTATCAAAAGATTGAAACTTGTTTATAACTGGTTTAAATGTGAAATTACATCCAATGGCCATCATTTTATTAAATTGTAAAAATATATTCTAAATATACTTTAAAACCACTAAAATTAATAATTTATCACTATTAATTATTTCGATTGAAAAAGTTGTTTTTAATTAAAATTTAGTAATTTCCACTATTCATCAAAATATGAAAGTTTTCCGAAAATTACCAAAATTTCACCCTAAGATAATTTCGATATTCCGAATCCAAAAATTAAGTCCATTTTGAAAAATAAAATTTACAAAATTTCAAAAAGTGGTTATTACTATTCATAACGGCTAGTTTTAATAATATTTTAATAGCATATCGTTGTTTAGTGAAACTCGGTATTGCGTACTACACACGCTATCGAGGAAGTTCACGATTGCGTGTAATACAAGGCAAGTCAAGGATGCGTGTTTAGAAAGATCCTTTTGGTGTAGCATACAACACAAGACATTAATGAAATTAAGAAGAATATTTTTCATAAAATCTCGGGGTGTTACAGTGTGGCCGACAACACTCTAAGTGTCACTCTTTTGATTCAAAAGGATATCATTTTAAATGAAAACATGAACTAGAAAACGAAAAATGGACCAAAAACATTGTGATTGTGTTGACACATTAGGAAAATGATCCATGGGTCATTTGAGATGTGTACGAGTCAACCCCGTCTAAATCCAAGGCACGGTGTGGCCGGTACCACTCTAACAGTGTCTCTATTGTTTAAAATGGACATGATTATAATTGAAAAGAACAACTGGCATACGTAAAAAAGACCAAATGCATTCAGATTCTATTGATAATTTATCACAATGATCCATGGATCATATGTGATTTTTATGAGCCAACTCATGCTCAATCCGAGTCGTGGTATGGCCGAGATCACTCTAAGTGTCTCTCATTTGTTTAAAATGGACAACATTTTAAGTACATACGGAAAACTGACCAAACGCATATGGTTTCCATTGAAACTTTAGAAGAACAATCCATGGGTCATATGTGACGTGTACGAGTCATCATCACCACAATTTGAGGTGTGGTGTGGCAGACACCACACAAAGTGTCTCCCTTTTGTTTAAAATGGACTTCATTTTAAGTGAAAACAACAATTAGCATACGAGAAAATGACCAAACAGATTCTGACTGTGTCGATACTTTAGCACAACGTTCCATGGGTCATATATGACATGTATGAGTCAACCCCGCCTCAATTGGAGGAGTTTTGTAGCCAGCACCATTCAATGTTTCCCCCATTTGATTAAAATGGACATCATTTTAAGTGATAACAACAAATAAAAAACAAAAAACTAACCAAATGCATTCAAAATGTGTTGATGCTTTAGGAAAAAATTCCATGGGTCATATGTGACGTGTACGAGTAAACCGTGCCACAATCCAAGGTACAGTGTGGCCAGCACCAACTCTAAATGTCTCTATTTTGTTTCAAAAGGATATCATTTTAAGTGAAAACATCAATTGGTATATGAAAAACCGACCAAACACATTTGGATTGTGTTGATACTTTAGGACAATTATCTATGGGTCATTTGAGACGTGTACAAGTCAACCCCCTCTAAATCTGAGGCATGGTGTGGCCGGTACCACTATAACTGTGTCTCTTTTTTTTAAAATGAATAGGATTATAAGTGAAAAGAACAACTGGCATACAGAAAACTAAACAAACGCATTTGGATTCTATTGATAATTTATCACAATGATTCATGGGTCATATATGATGTGTATGAGTGAACCCGGGATCAATCTGAGTTGCGGTGTGGCCAGTATCACTCTAAGTGTCTCTCATTTGTTTAAAATGGACAACATTTTAAGTATATATGTAAAACCAACCAAACACATTAGATTTATATTGAAACATTAGGAGAAGGATCCATGGGTAATCTGTGACATGTACGAGTCAACCTCACCTCAATCTGAGGCGCGGTGTGGCCGACACCACTCAAAGTGTCTCTATTTTGTTTAAAATGGACTTCATTTTAAGTGAAAACAACAACTAGCATACGGAAAACTGACCAAATGAATTATGACTGAGTCGATACTTCAGAAAAATGATCCATTGGTCATATGTGATGTGTAAGAGTCAACAAAGCCTCAATCTGAGGTGCGGTGTGGCCGAAACCATTCATAGTGTCTCTCTTTTGTTTAAAATGGACATGATTTTAAGTGAAAACAACAACTGACATACCAAAAACTATCCAAACGCATTCGAAATGTGTTGATTCTTTAGTTAAATGATACATGGGTCAAATTTAATGTGTATAAGTCAACCCCACCTCAACCCGAGGCACGGTGTGGCCGACACCACTCTAAGTGTCTCTCTTTTGTTTCAAAAGGATATCAGTTTAAGTGAAAACATCAAATGGTATATGGAAAACTGACCAAACACATTCAGATTTTGTTGATACTTTAGAAAAATGATCCATGGGTCATTTGAGACACGTATGAGTCAACCCCATTTAAATACAAGTTGCGGTTTGGCCGGTACCACTCTAACTATGTCTCTTTTGTTTAAAATGGACAGGATGATAAGTGAAAAGAACAAATGACATGTGGAAAACTGACCAAACGCATTCGGATTCTATTGATAATTTATCACAACGATCCATGGGTCATATGTGATGCGTAAAAGAAAACCCAGGCTCAATCTGAGTCGCAGTGTGGCCCGGATCACACTAAGTATCTCTCATTTGTTTAAAATGGGCTACATTATAAGTACATACGGAAAACCGACCAAACACATTCAGTTTCTGTAGAAACATTAGGATGACGTTCCATGGGTCATGTGTGACGTGTAAGAGTCAAACTCACCTCAATTCGAGGTATGGTGTGGCCAACACCCCTCAAAGTTTATCTCTTTTGTTTAAAATGGACTTCATTTTAAGTGAAAACAATAATTAGAACACGAAAAACTGAACAAACTGATTCTTATTAGGTTGATACTTTAGAAAAATGATCCATGGGTCATATGTAATTTGTACGAGTCGACCATGCCTCAATCCAATGCACAGTGTGGCCAGCACCATTCATAGTTTCTCTCTTTTGATTAAAATTGATATCATTTTAAGAGAAAACAACAAGTGACATACGAAAAACTGACCAAACACATTATAAATGTGTTGATTCTTTAGGAAAACAATCCATGGGTCATATGTGACGTGCACCAGTCAACACCACCTATATCCAGGGTGTGGTGTGGCCAGCACCACTCTAAGTGTCTCTCTTTTGTTTCAAAAGGATATCATTTTAAGTGAAAACATCAACTGGCATATGGAAAACTGACCAAACGCATTCGGATTTTGTTGATACTTTAGTAAAATAATCCATGGGTCTTTTGAGATGTGTACGAGTCATCCCCGCCTAAATCCAAGGTGCGGTGTGTCCAATACCACTCTAATTGAGTCACTTTTGTTTAAAATGGATAGGATTATATGTGAAAAGAACAACTGGCATATGAAAAACTGACCAAACGCATTTGGATTCTGTTGATAATTTATCACAACGATCCATGGGTCATATGTGATGTGTATGAGCCAACCCGAGCTAAATCTGAGTCACGGTGTGGCCGGGATCACTCAAACTATCTCTCAGTTGTTTAAAATGGACAATATTTTAAGTACATATGGAAAACCAACCAAACGCATTTGGTATCCATTGAAACATTAGGAGAACGATCCATGGGTCATGTGAGACGTTTACGAGTCATCCTCGCCTCACCCAAGGTGTGGTGTGGCCAACACCACTTAATGTGTATCTCTTTTGTTTAAAATGGACATAATTTTTACTGAAAACAACAACTAGCATACAGAAAACCAACCAAACCGATTCTAATTGTGTAGATACTTTAGAAAAATGATCCAAGAGTCATATGTTATGTTTACAAGTTATCCTCGCCTCAATCTGAGGCACGGTGTGGCCGACACCATTCATATTGTCTCTCTTTTGTTTAAAATGGAGATCTTTTTAAGTGAAAAGAAAAAATGACATGCGAAAAAATGAGCAAAATCATTAGAAATGTGATTATGCATTAGTAAAATGATCCATGGGTCATATGTGATGTGTACGAGTCAACTTCGCCTCAATTCAAGGTGTTTTGTGGCCGGCACCACTATATGTGCCTCTCTTTTGTTTCAAAAGGATATCATTTTAAGTGAAAACATCAACTAGCATACAGAAAACTGACCAAATGAATTCGGATTATGTTTATACTTTAGAAAAATGATCCATGGGTCATTTGAAAAGTGTACAAGTCATCCCCATCAAAATCCGAGGTGCGGTGTGGCAGATACCACTCTTACTGTGCCTCTTTTCTTTAAAATGGATAGGATTATAAGTGAAAAGAACGACTGGCATACGGAAAACCAACCAAATGCATTAGGATTCTATTTATAACTTATCACAACGATCCATGGGTTATTTTTGATGTGTACAAGCCAACTCGGGCTCAATCTGAGTCGTGGTGTGGGCAGGATCACTCTAAGTGTCTCTCATTTGTTTAAAATGGACAACATTTTATGTACATACGGTAAACTGACCTAATGCATTCTGTTTCAATTGAAATTTTGGGAGAACGATCCATGGGTCATCTGTGACGTGTAAGAGTCAACCTTGCCTCCATCCAAGGCATAGTGTGGGCGACACCACTCAAAGGGTCTCTATTTTGTTTAAAATGGACTTCATTTTAAGTGAAAACAAAAACTTGCATAAAGAAAACCGACCAAACAGATTCTTATTGTGTCGATACTTTTGCACAATGATCCATGGGTCATATGTGACGTGTAGAAGTCAACCCTGCCTCAATCCGAGGTATAGTGTGGCCGACACCATTCATAGTGTCTCTCTTTTGTTTAAAATGGACATCATTTTATGTGAAAACAACAACTGACATATGAAAAACATACCGAACACATTCGAAATTTGTTGATGATTTAAGAAAAAAATTCATGGGACATATGTGATGTGTATGAGTCAAACCCGCCTCAATCCGAGGCGCAGTGTTTCCGGTACCGCTCTAAGTGTCTCTCTTTTGTTACAAAAGGATATCATTTAAAGTGAAAACATCAACTGGTATACGGAAAACTGACCAGACACATTTGGATTGTGTTGATACTTTAGGACAATAATCCATTGGTCATTTGAGACGTGTAAAAGTCAACCTGGTCTAAATCCAAGGCATGGTGTTTCCAGTACCACTCTTAATGTGTATCTTTTGTTTAAAATGGACTGGATTATAAGTGAAAGGAATAATTGGCATACGGAAAACCGAACAAATGCATTCGGATTTTGTTGATAAATTTTCACAATGATCTATGGGTCATATGTGATGTGTACGAGCCAACCCGGGCTCAATCTGAGTTGTAGTGTGTCCGATATCACTCTAAGTGTCTCTCATTTGTTTAAAATGGACAACATTTTAAGTACATACGTAAAACCAACCAAACGTACTCGGTTTCCGTTGAAACATTACTAGAACAATCCATGGGTCATGTGTGACATGTAAGAGTCAACCTTGCTTCAATCCAAGGTGCGGTGTGGCCGACACCACTCAAAGTAACACTATTTTGTTTAAAATGGAATTCATTTTTAGTGAAAACAACAACTAGCATACAGAAAACTAACCAAACAGATTCTGATTGTGTCGATACTTTATCACAACAATCCATGGGTCTTATGTGACAAGTACGAGTAAACCCCGCCTTAATCCAAGGCACGGGGTGGCATGCACAATTCATAGCGTCTCTCTTTTTTTAATTGGACATCATTTTAAGTGAAAACCACAACTTACATATGAAAAACTGACCAAATCCATTAATAAGGTGTTAATTCTTTAGGAAAATGATCCATGTTTCATATGTGATGTTTACGAGTCATCCTCGCCTCAATCTGAGGGGCGGTGTGGCCGGAACCACTCATAGTGTCTCTCTTTTGTTTCAAAAGGATATCATTATAAGTGAAAACATCAAGTGGCATACAGAAAACCAACCAAACACATTCAGATTGTGTTGGTACTTTAGGAAAATTATGCATGGGACATTTGAGATGTGTACGAGTCAACCCTGTCTAAATCCGAGGTGTGGTGTGGCCGGTACCACTATAACTGTGTCTCTTTTGTTTAAAATGGACATGATTATTAGTGAAAAGAACAGCTGGCATACATAAAACCAACCAAATGCATTCGGATTCTATTGATAATGTATCACAATGATCCATGGGTCACATGTGACATGTAAGAGCCAACCCAAGCTCAATCCGAGTCGCAGTGTGGCCGGGATCACTCTAAGTGTCTCTCATTTTTTTAAAATGGACAACATTTTAAATACTTATGGAAAAATGACCAAACACATTTTATTTCCATTGAAAATTTAGGAGAATGATACATGGGTCATCTGTGACGTGTACAATTCATCCTTGCCTCAATCCAAGGCGTGGTGTGGGTGACACCACTCAAAGTGTTTCTCTATTGTTTAAAATGGACTTCATTTTAAGTGAAAACAACAAACTAGCATACGGAAAACTAACTAGACAGATTCTGATTGTTTCGATACTTTAGAAAAATTATCCATGCATCATATGTGACATGTACGAGTAAACCTCGCCTCAATCCGAGGTGCGGTGTGGCCGGAACCATTTATAGTGTCTCTCTTTTGTTTAAAATGGACATCATTTTATGTGAAAACCACAACTGACATATGAAAAACTGACCAAACACTCTTTAAATGTGTTTATGATTTAGTAAAATGATCCACGGGTCATGTGTGACGTGTACAAGTCATACCTCCTTAATCCGAGGTGCGGTGTGGCTGGAACCACTCTATGTGACTCTATTTTGTTTCAAAAGGATATCAGTTTAAGTGAAAACATCAACTGGCATATGGAAAACTAACCAAATTCATTCAAATTGTGTTTATACTTTAGTATAATGATCCATGGGTCATTTGAGATGTGTACGAGTCAACCCTATCTAAATCCGAGGCATGGTGTGGCCGACACCACTCTAACTGTGTCTCTTTTGTTTAAAATGGACAGGATAACAAGTGAAAAGAACAAATGGCATACAGAAAACTAACCAAACACATTCATATTCTGTTGATAATTTATCACAACAATTTATGGTTCATATGTCGTGTATAAGAGCCAACCCAGGCTCAATCCGAGTCACGGTGTGGCCGAGATCACTCTAAGTGTATCTCATTTGTTTAAAATGGACAACATTTATGTACATACAGAAAACCATCCAAATGCATTCAGTTTCCATTGAAAATATAGTAGAATGATCCATGAATCATGTGTGATGTGTAAGAGTCAACCTCGCCACAATCCGAGGTGTGGTGTGGCCGAAACCACTCAAAGTTTCTCTCTTTTGTTTAAAATGGACATCATTTTAAGTGAAAATAACAACTAGCATACATAAAACCGAACAAACGGATTCTAATTGAGTCGATACATTAGATAAATAATCCATGGGTTATATTTAATGTGTACGAGTCATTACTGCCTCAATCTGAGGCGCGGTGTGGCCGACACCATTCATAGAGTCTCTCTTTTGTTTAAAATGGAAATCATTTTATGTGAAAACAACCACAAACATATGAAAAACTTACCAAACGCAATCAAAATATGTTTATGCTTTAAGAAAAGTATCCATGGGTCATATGTGAAGTGTACGCATCAACCCTACCTCAATCAAAGGTGCAGTGTGGCTGGAACCACTCTATGTGTCTCTCTTTTGTTTCCAAAGGATATCATTTTAAGTGAAAACATCAACTGGCATACGGAAAACCCACCAAACGCATTCATATTGTGTTGATACTTTTGGAAAATAAGTCATAGGTCATTTGAGATGTGTAAGAGTCAACCCCATCTAAATACGAGGTGTGGTGTGGCCGGTACCACACTAACTATGTCACTTTTGTTTAAAATGGATAGGTTTATAAGTGAAAAGAACAACTGGCATACATAAAACTTACCAAATGCATTAAGATTCTGTTGATAATTTATCACAGCGATCCATGGGTCATATGTGACATGTACAAGCCAACCCGAGCTCAATCCGAGTCACGGTGTGGCCGGGATCACTCTAAGTGTCTCTCATTTGTTTAAAATTGACAAAATTTTAAGTACATACGGAAAACTGACTAAATGCATTTGGTTTCCATTGAAACTTTAGGAGAACAATCCATGTGTAATATGTGACGTATACGAGTAAACCTCGCCTCAATTTTATGGGTGGTGTGGCTGACACCAATCAAAGTTTCTCTCTTTTGTTTAAAGTGGACTTCATTTTAAGATAAAAAAATAACAATCATACGGAAAAATGACAAGACGGATTCTGATTGTGTCGATACTTTAGAAAACTGATCCATGGTCATATTTGACTTTTACGAGTAAACCCCACCTCAATCTGAGGCGCGGTGTGGCTGGAACCATTCATAGTGTCTCTCCTTTGTTTAAAATGGACTTCATTTTAAGTGAAAACAAAAAATACATACGAAAAACTTACCAAACGCATACGAAATGTGTTGATTCTTTAGGAAAACGATCCATGGATCATATATGATGTGTACAAGTCAACCTCACCTCAATACAAGGCGCGATGTGGCCAACACCACTCTAATTGTCTCTCTTTTGTTTCAAAAGGATATCAATTTAAGTGAAAACATCAATTGGCATATGTAAAACCGACCAAACACATTTTTATTGCGTTTATACTTTATTACAATGATGCATGGGTCATTTGAGACATGTAAGATTCTACCCCGTATAAATACGAGGCACGGTGTGGCCGATACCACTCTAACTGTGTCTCTTTTGATTAAAATGGGCAGGATTATAAGTGAAAAGAACAACTGGCATATGTAAAACTAACCAAATGCATTCTTATTTTGTTGAAAATTTATAGAAACGATCTATGGGTCATATGTGATGTGGAAGAGCCAACCTGGGCTCAATCCGAGTCACGGTGTGGCCAGGATCACTCTAAGTGTCTCTCATTTGTTTAAAATGGACTACATTATAAGTACATACAGAAAACTGACCATATGTATATGGTTTCTGTTGAAACCATAGAAAAACGATCCATGGGTCGTATGTGATGTGTACGAGTCAACCCCGCCTCAATCCGAGGTGTGGTGTGGCCGACACCAGTCAAAGTGTCTCTCTTTTGTTTAAAATGGACTTCATTTTAAGTGAAAACAACAACTAGCAAACGAAAAACTGACCAAATGGATTCTGATTGTGTAGATACTTTATCACAATGATCCATGGGTCATATGTGACGTGTACGAGTCAACCTCGCCTTAATCTGAGGCGTGGTGTGGCCGAATCCATTCATAGTGTCTCTCTTTTGTTGAAAATGGACACCATTTTAAGTGAAAACAACAACTCACATATGAAAAAATGACCAAACACATTAGAAATGTGTTGATTATTTAGGACAATGATCCATGGGTCATATGCGATGTGTACAAGTTATCCTCGCCTCGGTCTGAGTCACGGTGTTGTCGGGATCACTCTAAGTGTCTCTATTTTATTTAAAATGGACAACATTTTAAGTGAATATGGAAAACTGACCAAATGGATTCTGATTGTGTTGATAGTTTATCAAAATGATCCAAGAGTCAAATGTGATGTGTACGAATAAATCCCACCTCAATCGGAGGCGCGGTGTAGCCGGCAGCACTCAATGTGTTTGTCTTTTGTTTCAAAACGACATCATTTTAAATGAAAACATCAACTGACCTATGGAAAACCGGCCAAACGCATTCATATTGTGTTGATACTTTAGGAAAATGATCCATGGGTCATTTGATATATGTATGAGTCATCCTCCTCTTAATCCGAGATGTGGTGTGGCCGGTTCCACTCTAATTGTGTCTCTTTTGTTTAAAATGGAGAAGATTATAAGTGAAAAGATCAACTAGCATACGAAAAACTGACCAAACGCATTCAGAATCAATTAAAACTTTAGGACAATGATCCATGGGTCATATGTTATGTGTACGAGTCCACTGCACCCCAATCCAAGTTGTGGTGTGGCCGACACCACCCAAAGTGTCTCTCTTATGTTTAAAATGGACAACATTTTAAGTACATATGGAAAACTGACCAAACGGATTCTGATTGTGTTGATATTTTTGCATTACGATCCATGGGTCATTTGTGACATGTACAAGTCAACCCTGCCTCAATCCGAGGTGTGGTGTGGCTGATACCACTCAAAGTGAATCACTTTTATTTAAAAATAACATCATTTTTTGTGAAAACAACAACTGATATATACAACACTGACCAAACGCTTTTGGAATATGTTAATACATTAGGACAATGATACATGGGTCATTTGTGACGTGTACGAGTTAACATCGCCTCAATCCGAGGCATGGTGTGGCTGGGATCACTCCAGGTGTATGTATTTTGTTTAAAATAGACATCATTTCAAATAAAAACATTTGGTATACGAAAAAACGATCAAATTATGAATTGAATTCCGGATTCCACATATAATTGTCATCTAAATTTTAAATTTAATTCTAAATGAATTATATATGTTTATAATTACATTATGAATTCTGATTTATTTTTGGATGTGTATAGTTCCAGGATGCATTATATGTTAAATGTGTACGAATTTGTTCTCTATATGTATGTGTTAGTCGGTTACTGTAGGTAAAATAATTTTATATGTATGTGTTAGTTTATTTCATGTACAAATATTAGAAATTATTGAAAATGGGAGGGAATGGATTGACTACTGTGCAAATTGCACAAAAACGAGAGGGTGGCTGCTATGAAAATTGCAGGCTGTTGTGCAATTTGCACAACATAGGCTATGCCAACGGTTTCAAACCGTTGGCATAGAATATTTGAGTATTTTTTACCAATGGTTCTATAAAACATTGGTAAAAATCCTTTCCCAACAGTTTAGAAACTGTTGAGAAAGAAGTTGTCTTCTTGGTTTTCCCAACGGTTCAAGACAAACTGTTGGAAAAAAGTATCCCAATGGTTTGGCACAACCGTTTGGGATGGGTTCATTTTTTCTAACCTATCACAACGGTTCAGTGTAAACCATTGGGAAAATCATTCCCAACGGCTTACATCCCTATGGTTTGAATAACCATTGGTATAATATATAGGAACGGTTCGAAAGCCTTTCCCAACAGTTCAGAACTATTGAGAAATCCTGCATTTCCAGTAGTGGCATTATGAATTCCATCATTATGAAAGTGGTTATTGATATTGCATGTGATTATTCAACTATTATAATATCCTTGTGAATAAGTAAATGAAATTATTTCATTCTATTTTTTCATACTATGCTGATGTTTAAGTTTAAAATGGTTTTATTTTAGTTATAAATTGCCTTAAATGTTTATACTTATTTATGAAGGTTTCCGCTATAATGTAATCCTTACTGAGCATCTGAGCTCACCCCTTTCTTTGTGTTATTTTTCCAGGATGCAAAGAAGTATATTATGACTGACCTTCAAGGATACTCTATGGGATCTCTGTAACACCCCAAGCTTCCATGGTATGCTTCTCTTTGAATAATAGACCAGTGTGTGTTGTACGCAACCTCATGTTATAAGACACCACAACCAATCAAAGTAGCCATTATGAATAGTAATACTTACTTTTTGAAATTTTATAAATTTTATGTTTTAAAATGCACTTCATTTTTGGATTCAAAATAATGAATTTATCCTAGGGTGAAATTTTGGATCTTTTCAGATAACTTTTAAATTTTGATGAATAGTGAAAATTACTAAATATTAATTAAAAACTACTTTTTAAATCAAAATAATTAATAGTGATAAATTATAATATTGAGTGGTTTTAAAGTATAATTAGAATATAATATTACCATTTTATCCAATGGTGGTCATTAGAAATAATTTCACTTTGAAATTGGACATAAACAATTGTCAATATTTTGATTGATATTGTTTCATAAAAACACGCTATATGTTTTGACAATGAGAATTAATTATAAAATTAATTAATACAACATATATGTTTGGAATATCGTAAAATAGACACCATTTATGAATTCAGAATATTAATTATAGCAGAGGGTGAATTTTTGGTATTTTTTCTGGAAAACTTCCATTTTTGATGAATAGGGAAACAACTAAGTGGTAGTTTAAAAACTAATTTTTCATGTAAATGAAACATTACCACTACTGTGATTCGATTTTCAAAAATCTGACATACATGGTTGTCATTAGAAAGTAAAATGTGGTTCAGTGGGATTAAAATAATATTTTTGGTGAATAGTAACAATTAAGTTTTATTAATCACGATTAAATGTAATTAGTGAAATTTAAGGTAAAAATGATATTATAAAAAAATGAAAATATCATGAAACTTGTGATACCCTTAATTGATGATTCATGTACGACCAAGACATTCCATGGATCAACTTGGGGACCCCATGGAGCCACTTGGGTAAGAAAATGACATTAATAAATTTTTATTTAAAGTAAAAATAAAATTGTCACAAACATGTGTTGTTTTTCTAAAACAATTATTAAATGGTGTTATATAAGTTAAATTTTTGACTATAAATATAAATTGGAAATATAAAAAGATTTAATACAACATGGTAAATTTTTTATAATTTTTAGACATTATATAAATAAATATATTTATCACACCATGATGACGCATCGATTACCTCGTTAATTAACTATTTCAATAAAATGAAAATATTATGTAAAATCTAAGAATCACACTTGTCAAAAACCTATTGTATTAGTATATTTAGAACCCTTATCACCTTATCTTTGAAATATATAATTGTGGGACCTTTGAAATCCAAAAATCATTTCATAATAATATAACATTTCGTGACTTTCCAAGAGTGTCCCTTCTATCCTCTTATAAAAGGCCCCCACCTCTACCACCTTATTCACACGATCAAAGCCATTTTTCTTAGAAAACCTCTGCCCAAATACTCTCTCAACATCCCTCTCTTACTCTTAGAAACCTAAATTTGGGCAGAAGTCTTCCCAAGGAAGCCTTTGCCTCAAATCAAAGAGTTATCCGATTTTAAGGTAATGTCTTCTCTTATGTTCTTTTGTTTTATTTTGATTCTCCAACCCCTTAAACTCTTTTTAATCCATTATATTGTAAAAAAACCAGTATCTACAATATACTATGATGTTTTCATGTGATGTATTTTATTTACACTTGCACATACATTCGTCTAATGGTTAAAGAACACACAGTTTCTGTGGGTGGCGAATTACTGCCTCATGAAACGATGATTGTTCAATATTCTTTTAACACCTCTCACGGTGGCCATTATGATGACTCTATTATCATATATAATATATATATTATGGTTATGTTTTCCTTATGCTTCTTTATTTCACATTTATGGCATACCTTTATGATTTCCATTATGGGTAAACGTGCTAATTTCATTTTAGGAAGTGCGGACTACCGTCCCCTCAAAGTTATTTTAATAATTAATGCCATGTGTGGGATGTATAAAAGATGTAGTAAATGATATTATATATGATATTATACTGGAATTATAATACACTTTTATATCATTATGATTTCATTCCATTAAATACAAAATAGAAATGAAATTAGCGTTCATGCGTACGTACGGCTTACCATCTCCATGAACGGTGCATTTATTTTCTTACCTCTAAATGTTACGTAATATTATTAATGAATGTATATACTAGATATATATGATATATATCATATCTAAATCATTAATATAATACTGGATATAATGGATATTTTACCACATGAACAACTTGTAATTATAAGAAGTTTATTTTTGACTCAAGTACCAAAGATCGCCAAAACGTCCATTATTAACATAAATAATTACATAATATTATTAACATGGTAATAAGTGATATAAAAGGAAAAAAACATGAAAATGGTTCTTAATAAATTATAAATTAAATCAAGTTTATTATTCAGGAGGTTAAATAACGGTCGAGTCAATTCGGACATGTGGAAAGGGAACTTCTTAACCCAATTTCCATTCTTTGGGTTAATCTCCTACTTTCAAATTATGTCATGATATTGTTGTGTCCTATCTTTTATTTTTACTTTATTTATGTGTAATTATAGTTAATACACATAATAGATCTATTTTATTTCTAAAGTGATCTTTGTAAGGGACTTCGTCTCAATCTCCTCTCATTGAGGCATATTTTGTTTTATACAACACTATCTTTTATACTGTGTATAAACCCCTTTGACTTTTACATTTATTCAAAAGGAATATTTTTTATATGAACTGTTTTACTAAACAACAAAAAGGAATGTTTTTCTGTCATACGTATGCGGCGACAACGAATTCTACGCCACTGTGACCATTATTTTTGTTTCGGCTTCCTCTACAAGCCATAACTTTTTTTAAATGAAAAAAATACCATGTTTTAATTTTCTTTTATTTTGGTATTGAAAATGGTTTTTATAATGTTTTTATTATATCAATGTGTTGTATTGATATCTTGTGATTGAATTGTGGAAATTTTATGTTTCCTTTATGAATGTTTTATGTGATAAGATTATGTTATGGTTTATGATATTTTTAAACCATTTCATATAAAGAATGCATTGGACTTAATAAGTGACGGGTGGAGCCCGCTATATCTCCTCGATGCATTGGTAGGTCTCATGAGACAAACTAGTGTCTTGGCACGAGGCCTTGAAAAAATCTTATTTGAAGTCTTGGCACGAGGACTTGGCTACGTGGTTATGATAGTCTGGCATTATGCATTCCATCTTTATTGAAGTGTTTATTGATATCGTATGTGATTATTCAACTAGTAGAATATCTATGTGAATAAGTAAATGTAATTATTTCATTTTATTTTTTCCATATTATTCTGATGTTCAAGTTTAAAAGGCTTTTGTTTTAGTTATACATTTCCTTAAATGTTTATGTTTATTTATTAATGTTTCTGCTGTATTGTTATCCTTACTGAGCATCTGAGGTCACCCCTTTCAATGTTTTAATTTTTCCAGGATGTGAAAAGAATATTATGAATAAAATGCAGGGATAATATGAGGGGATATGAAGAGAGGATGTTTTTGAAGTTTTTTTTACTTTATGATTTAATGTAAGACTTATGAATGTATCTAGTGTGTCCAAGGCTACTAAACTAATCAGTCTTTCGAGACTTAATCTTTTGTGATCATGCCAATGTTATGTAATAATGCACCGACTCTGGGTAACTAGGGTTGGGTCGTTACAATCTTAGTGTTATCTATGGATACAATGTTGTTGTAGTTTTCCATATTATTATGTAATGTAAACCTTATGAATGTATCTAGAACTTCCAAGGATACTAAACTAATCGGTCGTTTGAGACATGATCTTTTATGATCATTCCAATGATATGTAAAAATGCACTAACTCTGGGCTTATGGGGTCAGGGAGTTATACTTGGTATCAGAGGAAGTTTAGTAAAAACCGTGGAAACTAGATATAGATAAACTCGGATTAGAGAACATAGCCCTAAGATACACAGTAAGAATTAGTATAGAAGAACTTCCTAGAATTTTGGTATTGTATAGAATTTATAAGTTTTCCAAGAAATACATCTGTGTCTGGATACGAGCAGGTAGAGGCGGCTCTGGCACAAATTTACCTAAGGGTAAAACCCGAAAACACCGCTTTGAGATAGACTCGAATGGGAACAGGTGCATGATAACGGGCTTTTCTGCACTCTTGGTTACGACACTCCTGTGATATATGCTTTGGATAATTTAAATTTATTTTACAAATCGATTTGAATTATTTTAATATAAGATGAGAATAAATGGACTTGGTTATTCCTGAGGTGTTTCAAATTGAGAGTATGGTGTCATTATATTCTCTAAATAATTTTATGACTACTGTTACTCACACAATTCTTTCTGGTTTTAGTCAATGGCTGGATTTCAAGGAAGTCATAGTAACTTTGAGAATGATGTACAAGGTGGGAACAGTGCTGGAAATGAGCAACTAAATAAAATGTTGATAGGCGTAAAAGATACAGTGTTCATGCCAAATCAGTTTTACAAAAATATGATCAACAACATATATATTAACCATCTCCCACACTCAACAAAGAAGATAAAGGTGATGAATGATAAGAGCTCCAGCAGTGGAGACCATGGAGAGAACAATCGCCAATTTCCATCATGTAGGAAATATGGAAGGAGACTCCCAAGAAAGTGTCTCAATGGAACAAAGAAATTCATTACATGCAGGAAAGAAGGACATAAATTGAATAATTTTTGAAGAAAAATGAAGAGTACTATGGAAGAAAATATAGAGGTCCCAAGAATCCATTTACAGTCATTTGTCATAAATGTAGGGGACCTGCCCATTAACTGAGTGAATACCCTATTCTATAGGATATTTTCATTGTCAAAGAATAAGCTATGTGGAAATAAATGGTTGGATAAATGTTTAAAATCATTAGTGATCCTTGTTGATGGGATTAATTTGGAAAAAATTTCTCTTATATTTTTAACCCTACATTTTTTCATATAAGAATGATATTTGAGGAAGACTTATCTATTCTCTTATGAATATAGTTATAAATAACCAGTTGGTTTTATATGATCATTGGGTTTGAGGCAATTACAAGTTATTTTATTTTGAGAAGAATATTCAAAGTATGCGATAACATTTTGTGGTTAAAATTTTTTAAGTTAATTTTGAGGAATTTATCTCATTTTGGTAATGTTATAAAATAGAGTTTTTGAAAAAGGAAATCAAACAGATCATGTGTCAACCCTTCGCGTCGGAAAAACCTGTGGGAATGAAACCCACAACCAGAGTGCGATTGGGATTTATCACCTACCACTGGACTACATGAAGTCCCTATTTAGTGTGACTAATTATTTTTAGTTAAATGAATTTATTGATCAATAAAAATATGATTTGTGATCTTATGTCTTATCAAATGAATATCCTTAGTATAGTAAAATGATTTGGTGATTAAGTGATAAATTTTATTTTAGAAGATATTCTTTTTGTAGAAAACATTATATACCCAAGGAAAATGGAATACTATGGGATTTTATTTGAGGAGTAATGGTTTATTTTTATCTATGTTTTTATTATGGTTTTATAGTGATTTGGGTTATTTATGGAAATGAATAACCTATGATAAAGAATATGTGAATAGGTTAATTACTTTTTAGTTTGTGACTTTAAGAGTAGTTGATGTCATTTGGAGATACAATTTAACGTGGAATAATACATACCCTAATTCTTCTATGTTTTGGGTTTAAATATTAGTTTGGATTATATTGAAGGATTTTAAGGAAATTTGTTTATTGAATTGTATTTATTTAACTTTGAGGTGTTGTTGGTTTAATTTTATAAATTAAGATTATTGTTTCTTTCCCTAGTAGAATATCCATTTGGGGGATCATCAGATCTTATACTAACAGTTTTGGTTTTGATTAATCTCTAAAGACAAGTTAAATATATTTTTTATCCTTCATGGATCATGTGATTCTATAGAAGTTTATTTCAACTCTACTAGTGTGCCTAAGTCTTCTTGAATACTCATCATTTAAAAAAATTGAGTTAGTGGAAGAAATTTATTAAAGAATGAACCTCTACTTAAAAAGTAAGTATATATCTTTATGTTATTAGTCAATCTCATAAAGGTATTCCTCATCTTTATGTAATGTAACTTAAAACAAAAAAATTTTTGTCCGTTTACTTTTCTTACTGGGAGACTAATGACCATTTGTCCCATCACAAGTTTGTGGTTTTCTTGTTGTTAACTTTCTCCTGATCATGTTTTCTATCCCTCTCCATCAGATCATGACTCTTATTTTATCATCCATATCCATGTTTTTCTACATGGAATCTTTGTAGGTTATCTCAGCTGACCTTGGTACTTCTCTTCCTTTCTTTTAAAGTGATAGTTTTATTGACTCTTTTTTTATGTGGGGTTTTCCATTATATTCCCAAGACCAATTTTAAAAATTGCGAGGATGAAATTTATTGAAGGAGGGGAGAATATAACACCCCAAGCTTCCACGGTATTCTTCTCTTTGAATAATACAGTAGCATGTGTTGTACGCAACTTCAAGTTCTAACACACCACAACCAATCAAACTTTCCATTATGAATAGTAACACCCACTTTTAGAAATTTAATAAATTTTATCATTCAAAATGGGATTCATTTTTGGATTCGGAATATCGAAATTATCTTAGGTTGAATTTTTGGTACTTTTCTAATAACTCTCATATTTTGATTAATAGTGAAAATTACTAAATTTTAATTGAAAACAACTTTTAAATCGAAATAATTAATAGTGATAAGTTATGAATTTGAGTTATTTAAGAGTATAATTACATTATATTCTTACGATTTAATCCAATTTTATTCATTGGACATAATTTCACATTTAAACTGGACATAAGAAAGTGCCAATGTTTTGATAGTTATTGTTTCTTAAAAACCCGATTTTTGTTTGAAAATGAGAATTCATTTTTAATTATTTTTTTCCGGTTCTATGTTTTGAATTTTAAAAAAATGATTCCATATTTAGAATCAAGAGGTCCAAATTTTTTAAATAGGTATCTTTTATTTTTATACATTTCGAATAATTACTTCGCTAAATATTTTATTTACCATGGTTAAAGGATAAATCTGGTAAATAAGGTTAACAAAAAAATATTATAATAAAATTAAATTAACCTAAAACGTGTCCTAAACCTATTTTTTAATACATGTCCGAACATGGGAATCTTTGGGTCTATTTTGGGACCCCATGGAGCCACTTTTAAGTGATAATGACACTGTATATTAATTAAGATAAAGTAAATACAAAAATGACATAAGTATATATCTTTTAGACAAACAATTTTTACATAGGGTTTTATATTTTATATTTTTGACTATAAATATTTATTAGAAAGATAAAAATATTTCCTAAATAATGTAATTTTATTTATAATTTTTAGACATTGAATATTAAAATTTATTTATGACACAATAATGATTAAGTATTTTCCTTATTAATGAAAGAATCAAATAATTGGTGTTATAAATGTGAATATAAATATAATTTGGAAATTTTGATGACATAAAAAAACTTTTAATGTTTAATATATCATGATAGGATTACTTAAATGAATTGTTTTCGAATTAATAATGTTTTTAATACTTTAACAAAAATCAATTTTTAAATAGTGTCAAAATTGACATAGAGGAGTTTTTAAAACAAATATTATATTATTAATTGTTATTCTATTGCTAAAAATCTAAGGATCATCCAAAGGACATATATAATGATAGGTGTATCATTAATGGACCCCTTGGAGGGCTCTTTGAATTATATTTAATGTTTATTAACTTTATAATTTAAAAATATAAAGACACATGGTAAATGTCAAACTATTAACTAGGAGTTAAATCAAAAAGATAAAGCTAATATAGTAACCCAAACCTGTCTAAAACCTATTGGTTGAGTGGATTTAGACCTATCCCCACCTTAACCTTTATATAATATTCATTTTATCCATTATAAACTGAATATAAATTTATTATAAAATAATATTTCTAGCTTTTCCAAAGGTGCCCCTCACCCCTCTTATAAAAGGGAACTTCCCCTTCTCTCAAATTCATACCTTCAAAGCCTTTTGGTTCGGCAAAAACCTTCTCAAATATCCTCCCAGAATCTCTCACTTAAACCTAGAGGCCTTATTTTGATCAGAAAGCCAACCTAAAGAGCCCTTTTGATCAAATCAAAAGGAAGAACCCAAATAAGTGGTAATAATTTTACCACCCTCTTTCAAGTTCATTTCTTCTTCCACTTATTATTTCTTTGTTATTTCCATTCTAAATTAATAATTCCAGTATCTTCTATATACTTTAATTTTATTATAAAGATTTTACAACAATATTCATTTTTTCCATCCTTTGATTGACATGTCACCATACGTGCGTACGTATGGATTACCGTCTCCACGTCATGGTGTAATTGTTATTCAATACATTATGATTTGGATGGGTATAATAATGATGTGAAATTCATGTAAATAATAAATATAACATGATAATGATTATTTATATATGATATATCATCCAATTATATATTATTTTAATATCAAAAGAATGATATTGTCGCTCGTGCGTACGTATGGACTACCGTCTCCGCGAACACGATGAGATTCATTCCACATCGTATCCATTCAAGAAAAATTTTCATTTTATGGTTAAAAATAATGTTTAAAGACTTAATATCACTCTGGATATGAATAATATACATCCCATCCATAATTAATATGGCACACATAACAAATAATATGAAGGAAAACGAATCTTTTAACACCCGAAACGACGATAATACTAAGATATTATTGACAAATCAATGTTAAAAGATAATATATGATAACATATTAATTTATATAATTATTGTATAATTCAATAATAATAATTTCACCATTATAAAAGATTTTAATCTACCCTCCACCAAGGAATGAGTCAATGTAAGGGGTTTCTTAACTCACTTTTAATTCCCTGAGATTTCCATTATTCACCACTTATTTGTTGCATGTGGTGTGTGTATTTCCCATGAATGTATTCATTGTGTAATATACTTTAATTTATGGAAATTTACATGAAAATTTTATGATCCTTAAACCATGGGTGTATTTTTCTTAAGTTACCAAATCGATAAGAGAATTTGAAATTTCAATTTCCACTCCTTCAGCTTTACGCATGCTTCATTGATTATTTTACTCCAAGATTATGTGTGGAATCACTATTCATTTTCATAAGTCATAATTTCCACCCCCCTTTTTGTGGATATTATTTTTGATACATATAATAAATCCATTGATAAATTCTCAAGTCGTTGATATGAACTTGATAAGAGTAATTTTAATTCAATCTCCATTATTTGAGTTAAATATCCAATTCATTGATGTTGTTTTTACAAGAATATGTGTGAATGTACTCTGATTGATATACACTGAATATCCAATAATATTTAGTGTATTTATATTTTTCACACATAATTATGTCTTTAATTTATCCTTGACTTAAGGATACTGTCATTATTAGATATTTCATCTCATTTTACATTCCATTGAGGCTTATTTATTGTTATATGCAAATTCACTTTTATATGGTGTATATAATGTACTTTGACATAGTATATATCGAATCCCTTTATTATGATGATATTTCAAAGTTTTAATTACTTCAATTATTAGTATTCATGTGTCTCTCTTTTGGTTAGGAACTCTTAATAAAATATCATTTTAAATGTTTTAAAGATTTATTATTCCAAATCATTCTCATTAATGTCCATGTTTTAAAAATAGTTTTAAGGATTTATTTATATGGAAATTAAAGATTTAAAATCAAAATTACTTTTAAAAGTTTCAAAGTTGTATGGGACACTTTGATTCAAAAATGTATTATTAAATTGCTTCTTGACAAATAGTGTGACTTTTAAATTATTTCAAGAAAAGGGAGATATTTCTCTCTAAAAGTTTTGATGATTATTTTAATCTATGTCAATATCCATCATTATTATCTGTTGAGGTTAATCTAATACAATTAAATATTGCATATTGTATCTAATGAGTTATGTTTGACTGTGGATGTGCTATTTTTATTCCATTCATGGGTTGTGGTTAAAATATTGACATTTCAATTGCTAGTTTTAATACGAATGTTTTTGTTATGTTTAAACCTGTTCATATGTGGAATGCATTGGACTTAGTAATTGATGGGTGGAGCCCGCTATAGCTTCTCGATGCATTAATATGTCTCATGAGACAAACTAGTGTCTTGGCACAAGGCCTTGACACAATCTTATTTGTAGTCTTGGAATGAGGCTTTGACTATGTGGTTATGATTGTCTGGCATTATGCATTCCATCATTATGAAAGTGGTTATTGATATTGCCTGTGATTATTCGACTAGTAGAATATCCATGTGAATAAGTAAATGGAATTATTTCATTGTACTTTTTCATATTATGCTGAATTTTAAGTTTAGAAGGCTTTTGTTTTAGTTATAAATTGAATTAAATGATTATGCTTATTTAAGATAGATTCCACTATAATGTAATCATTACTAAGTATCTGAGATCACCCCTTTCTATGTTTTATTTTTCCCATGATGCAAAGAAGTATATTATGAATGACCTCTAGGAATAGTCTAAGGGATCTCATTGATTTCTATAGACACAATGTTGTTGTATTTTCCATGTTATGATTTAATGTAAACCTTATAAATGTATCTAGTAATTCTAAGGCTACTAAACAAATCGGTCTTTTGAGACATGATATTTTATGATCATGCCAATGATACGTAATAATGCACAAACTCTGGGCCTCTGGGTTCATGGCGTTATAGTTCTATTAGATAGAGGTATGTTCATTGATGTTACTAGAAGAAGGCTAGTTTAGCTTTTTAGTTGAATAATTCCCCAATAAGTGGTACCTATGTGATGTTTATTCCAATGTCTGACCCCAATTGGTGGTATTAGAGGGATGTTTTTTATGATGTATGGTCAAACTTTTTTTCATTCAGTTATTCCTTATCTCTAGTTTTTATCCTTATATGTAAATTCTATAAAAGTTATCTATCTAGACTATAGTGGACATGTTGAATCCATAAATTCTTAATATTTTAGGTTTGTGGGTGTCACACCAAAAATTAGTGTTGTTTTTTACAATAACAACTATAAATATATAATTGGTGTTACTCCATTTGAATCATTGTATGGTTAAACCTGTGTATATCTATATTCATGGATTTTGGTTGGAGAGTCAATAATTCCGGGAACAAAATTTGTGTAAATAATGGAAAAGAAGGTACATGTAATTTGTGAGTAGGTGAAAGAAACATAAGAACATTTGAACTCCTATAATAATCATAGGAGGAGGCCTCTAGACTTTTATGTTTGAGATTAGGTGTCTGTGAACATATCTCCTCATCGAGGGTAGTGAATGATTTTTTTTGTGAGTAATATCTCTCCTCTATTTATTATATTCTCATAGTGCTAGCATGTGTGGGAGTTGGTGTGCATCATTTTTCAGTTCCCCCATAGATGAGTCAGATCTATGAAATATTTCATGGGTCATAACTTCACTAATATCATCACGATGGTTACGATTTCATTTACTCCTATGATCTAGAAGTTTAATATGATACATCATATAGGTATAGACTTGTTGTAATCCATGACCACTAGGATAAGGTGTCATGAAGTAATGTAATTCCTTTGTTTGGTGTCCTATGGAAGCATTTTGGATTGGAGGAGTGTACGTAGGAGTGAGAGTCACAAATTGACACTCAATATCCCAATGTTTTTAAATGTTTTATTTATACTGAGATGTTATGTGTAATCATTGTTGATTGATGATTGATGAATGATGTTTCTTGTTTACACACCTTGTTCCTCTGATGTCTTGGTTATGCTTTTATTATAAAATGATTCCTGAGTGGTATATCATATGATGGTATTTTTGAAGAATTTTATTTTACTTCATTGGTTTTGGTATAATTCTAGAGGATTAGAATTATTGAAGTGGTATCTAATTTAGAACCTATTTTTATGAATCCATGACATTTGTTTTTCCAGGTGCTATGAGCTGTTGAGAGGGAGCATTGAGGATTTTTTTGGGTTGGATTTGGGGTTGGGGCCATCTATAGGTTCAACATGATTTTTTTATGGTTTGATCCCCTAATTTTTTAGTTGTTTTCATAATGAGTTACCATTTTTAATGTTCTATCCATGGGACCTATTCTTTTTTGTGCTTAGTGAACCACGTGGTATGAAATTACCATGGTGCTAAGAATTTTACTTTGAGAATTTCCCTTTATAAAGTAGGTAAGGACTACAAGACCATGGTAGAGGGTGTGGTGATATTGAAGGTATTGGGAGTTTCATTGAGATCAGTAGAGGTTCCAACACAATATAGGCGGTCATGGTGATGAGTGTGTAATTTGACAAGCTTCCCTCTAAGAAATGGTGATCACTAAAATGATTTTGTTGGTCAGTGTAGTGGTGCATCGAGGTGAAGTTGAGTGGGATGGGAATGAGTTAAAACAAAGACCATTGTATCACCACATAATAGTATAGGGCATGGTGAGCTAAAAAGGCGAGGATCTTTCCCCTGTTCCATGGTATGAAGTTGTGGTGGTCATTTAGGAATCAAAAAATAATTCTACATGATGTGGTATAATTATTTATGACACTTAATGAAATTTATTGTGGTTTTTATAATGTTCTTGATGTTTTTAGGGGTTTTAATTTGAGAACACTATAATCCATATCAATTTTTGACTAGAGGTGCCATGAAAATAGTGGGAGTCACCACACTGTGGGGGCCTTTTATGATTTCTCTATAAATAGGGGTCTGACCCTTCTTGGTTTACGTTTTATTCTCTCCCTTGGAACCCTTGATGACCATAGGTCCTCAGGGTGCTATCTAGACACATCTCTTAAGGGTTTAAACCTCTTTGTTCATAGGGATAGAGGTATTATATTCTCCTCTTATTTTCTTATTCTTTTATAACTTTTTAATGGATGTTCTCTTTGGTAAGTTAATCTAGTTTTGGTTTGATATTCAAGCATGATCTGATAGGGGTTTTCGATGGATAGGTTCCAGGATCATTTTCTTTTAGTTGGTTAGTGATTGATATTTTATTATTCCATTTGTGAGTGGGGATTTCCTTAAAGCTCTGAATCAAGGTAGGGTATTTATGACTTCTCCTAATTTTATATACATGTTTGGTATTTACATGCTTTATTTTATATGGGTAATTGTGGTGCCAATATAATTAGGGTAATAATACCAAAATATATTAATAAAAACAATATATAATGACATATTGTGATCTCATGTGGCGATGCTTGGTGTATGATACAGCATAATATTTTCTATAAGGTACGCTATCTACTATTTTTGATTATTGTTTTTTCTTTATCATTTTTGATATACTTGAAATTGGATAAACAATATAAATCTATTAAATATGAAGTGAATACTAAATGAGTCATGTTAATTTAAATATTTTTATTTCTTTTAAATAATTGAATTTTAATGTATTCTTCAAATCATGTATATGATGGATTCATAACTACTGTTAGTTTTTGTTTATAGGTTTCGTGTTTTGGATAACTCTTCATAATGAATTAGTTAATTTAGGATTGTAATGAAAAATGTAGTTTTATGATTTTAATGTGTGTTGGGATATCATTATCCTAACCTTGTGGTTATGCCATGATTTCTAACCTTGTGTGAATGGATTTTTCTTCCTAAGTATGTGGTTCAAAAAATTTGTTCTGTTTCCATGAATATATGTTACAGGATGGTTAAACCTTGATAAAATCCATTGTGTGGGATTTGGTATGGTCGGGATAGATGAAACATGCTAACTGGAGTGATTAATTTTTCTTCAACATTTTAGTGTTGGGTTTTTATGGGTTTCTTATTTCGGGTTGAGAACTAGAGTTTCCCATCAGGCATGATGTTTTACTTTGATTTTTGGTCATTTTATTATTTTTTTGTGGTTTCCAACATTGTTTTTTAGTTTTCCTATGAAATATGAGTGCATATACTTTATTTTATTTTCAATTCAATTATTATAATACCTAATTTATGGAATAATAAATGAACTTTAAATGAACTAATGGGATATGATATTGACGATGTTAATGGTATGTGTTAATTGAGAACCATGGGGTGTTTGGATTAATGTTCTATGATCAGGGATGAAATTATAGAAATTATAATGTGAAATATAAAGAATGTTGGATTGTAAAGAAATGAAATTATTAACCCATATTTTAAATGGGGATTATAGAATGCTTGGTAATTTGTAATTACTAATTGGAAATGGTTAATGATGTTGAATCTTGGTGATTGTGTGTTGTCAAGAAATCTAGTTTCCTTATCCATTGTTTTGATACTAGGGTGTTATGTTATTTAATAGCTAGAGTTGATTTTATGTCTAGGTAGTTCATATTAGTTAGATGTTATGTTATATATTCATTATATTTTCTGATTTCATATAGTCCACCACTTGAGTTGGGAAAGCATCTGATTACCAAATGTTTTGGTTTCTAGTTGTTTTCCCCAAAATATAGGTTTTTGATGGAACAAATTAATGAATTATCCCAATACCACACCCTCCCTTTAGTCATATCAAAATTTTTATGTGTATCTAAGCTGTGATGCAATATGGTATAGGGTACATGTCTAAAAGGGTTGTGATGTCTCTCATATCACAATACTTGTGTGTGCGGGTTGTAGTGGCTTGAAGTTAGGAACATGCATGTATTCAGATTATAGTGACTAAAATCTCTTACAAGTGTATAGTTTAACCCCAATAGAAGATGTTTGAATGAATATTGGGGATGAATTTAAAGTTACAAAAATATGAATACTTATCAGAGTTAAGTTGGTCCTAGAGTAGAAAATAAATGGTGGGATAATTATTTTCTAGGAGTTCAAATCAAAGTGATCCTACAACTAGTTTTTACACTCTCAATGTGAAATTATAGTAGCCACTATAATTTGTAACTTTCCATTTCTAATGAGTAATAACCTTATTAAAACAATATTTTTATCCCATAGAGGCATGAAGGAAATCCCAACATTTTCTCTCCCAGAGTCACAACCCTTAACCTTCCTTTGGAGGCGGCGGAAGAAACTAATAATGTGTTTACCTAGACTAAGGCACAACAAAACCTCTTTTCCTTTTATCGATAATTGTAGAACCCCCATGTGATTTTTATTAGAGTGGTTTAACCTAAAATCCTACCTTTTAATGGGTAGAAAAGCATTATACAATTACACACACATAAATTATATAATCAATTAAGAACCACTAATCTAGTTGAAATTGTTAACTAAGAGTTTTGAGGAAGTAATGTTCTTTATAACAGAAAAAGTTCATAAAAATATTGACCATATGAGAATGTTATATTATTGATAAAATTAATCAAGCACAATTCATTTCAAGAATCTGATTAATATCCATGACATTAACATATTCAGTAGTACTATCAAAATCTATATAAATAATTTCTTAATGCATAAAATATTTTGAAAATTGTGCATTGTAGAATTTAAATTTTCCAAATTAGTATGCACATTTTATTTCAAAGAATTTATTCAATGTTTGTTCAATGTATCTTTCCCATAAAAGCTTCATGTGTGTTGTTCATTAAAATATCATGAAAAATAAAATCTCATGGGTTATATTAACAATTTATATACATAATATAGTTTTATAAGAAAACTCATTAAAAACTATTAATTTAGTAAGAAATATCATATAATAATCAATAATAATTTTCTAGGTATACTCTGATAACAACATCTATACCACCTCTTCATGCTTATAACATTTCAAATTTAAAATTTCCTACTTTTTAAAAGTTTTTGGTATGAGATTTATTACCAGGAGTTGATCATTTTAAATACACATTAAAATTTCTCAAATAATTTTTCTTGACAATGAATTAATATGTATGTGATTATGTAATAAATAAATCATTGAAAATATTCATCTTAAACTAGATTCATATCAATATTCAAATGTATACCAAAAACATAATAATTTTCACAATTTTTAAATACAATGGTTTGAGCGTATATTTCATTTTCCTTTCTCTATGTTTGTGCCATATTCGTTCAGTGTACATCTGAATTTCTCTTAGCATACTTGTGATTTAATGAGCATAAGTTTCATTTATCATCAATGTATGTTTCATTTGTTGGTTCCATAAGGTTTTTTTATATTTTTCCATTCCTTCATGTTTTGAAAATCAAAAACACATTATCTTAAGGAAAATATTATTTTCCCTTTTTTTCATCTTGATAAGGAAAATATTCCTTCCCCAAATAAATTTATCCTTACAATGTTTTTATTTATTCTATATTTTAGTCTAACTCATTTTAGGTCTAATTATAAAATTCGGTTTCATATCTAAAAAATTGGAATCTTAAATACTTCGATATTGAGCAATCTGTTTTTAGGATTCGAGTTTAGACTCTGAATTCTCTGAATTCTGGTTCTGAACATTCTAAATTTAGACTTCGAATTCTTATGAATTCAAACTTCATACATTCTAATTTTAGAATTCATATTCTTATGCATTCAGACTCCGAACATTGTAATTTCAGACTCTGAATTCTTTTGCATTCAGACTCGAAACATTTTAAGTTAAAACTACGAATTCTTAAACATTCAAACTCCAAATTTTTTAGGTTCAGACTCCAAAAATCTACTAAATTCAAAATCTAAATTTCCTTGAAATTCAGACTCAATAATTCTTTAGAATTAAGGTTATGAATTATTTATAAAAAAGAATCCAAATATTTACGTATTATAAACACCGAATGGTTTTTTGGTTAGACTCCAAACTTATATTTTTTCCTTGAACTCTGAAAAATGAATTTGGTTAAGAAACCATATTTTTTCTTACTCATGATTTGGTTATAAAACGATGTCGTGCATTTAGTTACTAAACAACCATTTTTTGAGTGACACATGTATAGGTCCCTTCGAATTTCAAGGGAAAATATGACCGTTGGATGTATCCGACCATTGAAGATGTGCCTATAAATAAGATCTCATTTGAACAAGCTCAAAATTGTTCTATGAATCTAGAGATTACGTGATAATGAAGTTATTTATTGGGAGAGACTTTCATGTTTTGTGAGTAGTGACCATCTTGTTTAGAATTGCTTCATGTGAATCTGAATGTTTCTGAGTACATTCGATGGCTTTTGGGGATAGGAAGATAGAGGTGCCGACTACCTTGAAGTTCGAGGGCTTGTAGGGTTAGCAAGACAGATTCTGATATTCATATCGATGGCTTACCCAGGTGTGGGTAAGACAAAATTTTTTGAAAGTATAAATCAAGGGACCTTTATCAAAGGTTCTTGGATACCCTTCTATTTGGGTTAAAACATTTACTACTTGTTACTTGTATTGTTTCATGTTTTTCGCTGTATTTTTGTTGTTGAGGAAAGTATAACTATCTTATACTTTATTAAACCGATACTCTGATTAATAATATTCCATACACTTTTAGAGAGAATCTTTATTGTTGTAAACTTTTCCTAAGTTTCATTTCTGGAAACATATTTTCGGAATCAAGGAAGTTTGTAGAACTAACAGGTCTTGTGAATTTACCTTGTTTAACTTCATTAAACATTAACATCTTTAAATGTTCCAAAGGAATTTTTACATTATTCAATTTACCACCAATTTTTTATATTGAGTATCTACGTCATAATTTTGATCCAACAATTGGTATTAGAGTAGGTCTATGAAATACTTATATTTACATATAAGTTTTCTTGCCCAAGTTTTTATTGTTCATAATATTTTCCTTAGGAAAATTTTCCTTATTTTTTTTCTTGTTCACTAACTTTTACTATTAACAAATTTTGTAGTGGAAATATTTCTTTTAAGATGACTGGAATGGATGTTGGTTCCTTAGACAAGATAAATCCTACTAGACCACCTATTTTTGATGGGAATCATTATGAATATTGGATAGATCACATGAAGACTTTTGTCATCAATATTGGAGTAGACAATTTTTTCATGCATACTGGAGGTTTTAAAATCCATGACAAGGATGTTAGTACATTTACCAACCATGAAAAGCATGAATATCAACTGAATTATAAGGTACACAAAAATTTGTTGTGTTCCATGACCATGAATTTATATAGCTGTATTTCTTCTTGTGAAGTTGAAAATTGTATTTGGAAGAAGCTTTAAGTAACACATTTTGGTACATCCAATGTTATTGGAACTAGAAGAGCTATGCTCAGAGCCAAGTACCATTGTTTTTTCTTTCCTTATATAGAACCCATATGTAAGGTACAACAATGATTCCTGGCTATTGTCAATAGTTTACAATCCATGGATGAGAAAGGATAATATGATGAAGCTCTTGTGGATACGATCATAGACATCATGCCCAATGAGTGGGGATCAAAGAGAAAAAACATTGAGGAGAATAGAAAAATCTCACATATTACACTTAATCAACATTTTGGAACTCTTATTCAACATGAAAATAGAATGAAGAGAGATGATGATAATGTCAATAAGAATAATGCGAATGGAGGCGTAGCTTCTACAACCACTTCGAAACATGTGAACTCCAAGACTCCTAAGATGGTTACAAGATCAAAATCTATGAAGGTTGTTATTAAATATGAATCTAGTGAATGTTAACATTCTACGAATGAACTAGCTAATCCTGCTCGAAGGATGAACAAGATAGTTGGGAAGAAGAACTTTCAATATAGTTATAAAAAGAAAGAGGGAAAAGATAAGACAGATGGAGAAGTGACATTCATTGAATGTAGAAGAAATGGTCATATCACACCTGATCGTCCCATTCTTAATAAAAGAGACAAGAAGTACAAGAATTATAAGAGAAACAAGAAGATTTTCTACATATCAAAACATATGAAAGTCCTAAAATCAAATAACACTTGGAGTGCCAGGGGTGGAGATTCTTCTGATGATTCTTAATATTATGAATCTTATGAGAAAAAAATATTTTATTAATATTCGAGCTCTATTTCAAAATCAATGTTTTATGGATAAGGTACGAACTGTTGAATCCTTAACCAATATTTCATTGTGTGAAAATTTTCCTGATAATGATTTTTCTTTAGATGAAGAATCTTCTTCATCTGATAATGATAATGATTTTCCTTCCTATGAGGAAGTTTCTAGGTTTGCTAAGTTTCTAGAAATAAGAAATTGTAATGTTTCTAAGAAATATGAAGAAAAAAATTCAAGAGAATTTATTTTAACAAATGAAATTTCAAATCATATCAAAGATCATTGTAAGGAAAATGATGTTTTAGAAAATCTTTCTAAAAAACATGAGGAGGAAAATTCTGAGAAGGATATGATTTATGAGAAAAATAAAAAACTATCTTTAGAAAAAGATATTTTGGAGGATAAAATTAACTCTAAGTCTATTATTCCAGAGGATAGAAATTTAGTCATTAGACTAAAGTATGAAATATTTTCTTTGAAGAAACTTCTTGAAAATTTTACTTCTGGTAAAGAAAATTTTTACAAGTTGTATTCTCATATCCGAACTCATGGTAACAATCAATGATTAGGTTATTCTCATGAAAACCCTTTTTTTAGAAACAATTATTTTCTTCCTCATAGAGCTCATTTTTGTAAGAAATGTCAAAGTGTTGGGAATTGGAAGAATAATTATTCTTTAAATAATTTTCCGTACATTTGGTTTCATAAAGCTTACTTTTCTAAACAAATATGGATACCCAAAATTTTATTGTCTAACAATTCCGGATCCATGAATGTTTGGATTTTGAAAGTCTAACTCTCTTATTTTCAGGAAAATAAATAAAGTACCAACTACAAAACATGGTATATAGATAATGTATGTTCTAGTTACATGACTGGTAACAAAAACATCTTAGAAAATATTATCAAGATAAAAAAAGGAAAAGTAACTTTTGGAGACAATGCTATGGGAAAATTATTGGTATAGGTAACTTTGTTATTCTTGGAAAAACATTGATTTAAAATGTTTTATTTGTTAAAGGTCTTAATCACAACTACATTAGCATAATAAAACAACGTGATGATGGTTAACTTTTGAATATTAGGAATGAAAAGTGCTTAGTACACAATTCCAAACAAGAGTATATTCTTTCTGCCCATTGTCAAGAGAATGTTTACAGACTAAACATAGAAGACTATTGGGTCCAAGACGTACCTTGACTTAGTGAAATGGAATATCATTCATGGTCATGGCATAGAAGGTCAGGTCAATGTAACCTTAGAAACCTATGCAAACTCTCTAAGAAAAGACTAGTTAAGGATCTATTGGAGCATAGATTTGATTATTCAAAAGTTTGTGATCTTTGTCAATATAGAAAAAAAATAAGTCAATATTTAAATCATTTGGTGAAGTGTCAACCACTTATTCATTATAGTTAGTGAATATGAATCTTTTTTGGTCCAACAAAAATAGGAAGCATTGGAGGAAAATAATATGTATTTGTCCTAGTTGATGATTACAATAGATTTACATGGGAATATTTTCTAGTAATGAAATCTGAAGCATTTTCTTATTTCAAAATTTTTAGAGACCATGTTAAAAAAAATATAAACATTCTGTTGATAACTATTCACAGTTATCATAGTGGAGAATTTCAAAATTTTAATTTTGAAATATTTTTTAGTTGAAAAAGAATTACTCATAACTTCTTAGTACACAGAACACATCAAAAAAAGGTGTTGTGGAAAGAAGAAATAGAATTATTGAGGAGATAATAAGAACCATGTTGAGTGAATATTTGGTGGCCAAAAATTATTTTGCTGAAGCTGTAAGTACTTCTTGTTATACTATAAATCGTGTTTTGATTTGGAATTTTCTTAATAAAATACCTTACGAGTTATGGAATGGTTGAAAACCTAGACTTTTCTACTTCAAAGTTTTTCCATGAAAAATATTCATTCTGAATACTAAAGATAATCTTCACAAATTCTCACCAAAATCTGATGAAGGAATTTTCTTAGGCTACTCCAAAACTTCTCAGTCTTATAGAGTTTTCAATAAAAATACTTGTATTATGGATGATACAGTACATGTTAAATTTGATGAAACATATCCTTTTGTTTTTAAAAAACCTCAACCTCCATCTTCAGATGTGTTTTCTAAAACTAATTATCAACCCTTGATAGAAGATCCTTATGATAAAGAAAATTTCCAGGAAGATATTTCAGTTGAAGTTACCCCAGAAGACATCCTACCCTAGGTTTATGAACAAGTTTTACAAAACCCAAATCAGTTGTTTCAAAAGAATCATCCCAGTGATATTATGATTGATGATGTGAATCAACCTATAAGGACTAGATGTTCCTTAATGAATTAAATAGAGTATCCAGCATTCTTTTTCTAATTAGAACCCAAAAGAACTGATGACGCTTTAGGTGATGATGATTGGGTAAAAGTTATGAAAGATGAGAAAATGAATTCGAAAAGAATAATGTCTGGACCTTGGTTGAAAGACCTAAGGAAACTTCTGTTATTAGAGTAAAATGGGTCTTCAAAATTAAGTGTGATGAAAATGGAATCATTTTAGGAAATAATTCTAGATTAGTTGCTAAAGGCTATAATCAACAAGACATAATAGACTATAAAGAAACCTATGCTCTAGTAGCCAGACTTGAATCTATTTGTATTCTACATGTATTTGAAGAATTTTTCAATTTCAAACTCTTTCAAATGGATGTTAAATGTTCTTTCCTTAATGGTTTTGTTCAAGATGATGTTTTTTTTGAACAGCCTCCTGTATTTGAACATAAAAAACATCCTATACATGTTTAAAACATACGAAAGCTTTGTTTGGACTTAAGAAAGCCCCTCAAGCTTAGTATTATTGACATATAGGATTTTTTGCTTCAAAATAATTATGTTAAGGGTAATTTTGATCCAACCATTTTTATAACTAAAGATAAGAAAAATGTTTTGATTGTTCAAATTTATGTTGATGACAATATATTCGGTTCAACTCAGCAATATTTAATGTATTCATTTTCGGATCTAATGATATCTTAGTTTGAAATGTGTATGATGGGTGAGTTTACATTTTTCCTTGGTTTTCAAATTTCTCAATAACAAGAAGAAATCTATATATCCCAACATTAGTATATTAAATATCTTCTTAAAAACATGGATATGACAACACTAAGAGTTCAAGTACTCCCATTGGTACCTCATATTCACATGATCTAGATGAATATGGGAATCTAGTAGATCAAACATATTTTAGAGGTATGTTAGGAAGTCTACATTACATGACAGCTAGCTGACCAGACTTAATGTTTTCCGTATGCTTATGTGAAAGATATTAATCCAATCCTAAAGAATCTCATTTAATGGTAGTGAAAATAATATTTCACTACCTAAAGGGAACCATGGATCTAGTACTCTTTTATACTTCTGGAAATGATTTTGTTTTTAAAAGTTCTTTGGATGGTGACTTTGGTGGGTGTATAATGGATAAAAAAAGTACATTCAGAACTTGTCATTTCCTAGAAGATTCATTAGTTTTTTGGTCATGCAAAAAGAAACACTCAGTATCACTTTCCACTGCTAATGTTGAATATGTAGGAGCCGGAAGTTGTTTTGTTCAAGTGTTGTGGATGCAACACACACTCACAGACTATGGTATAAGTTTTATAAAAACACATATTTTGTATGATAACACTAGTGCCATTTCCCTTAGTAAAAACCCAGTGTATCACTATCATAAAGAATACATAGATATTAGACATCAATTTTTTAGGGATCATAAACAAAAAGGAGATATCATTTTCAATTTATCAGAACTCAAGAGAAACTTGCTGATATTTTCACAAACTCTTTACCTTCCAATAGATTTGAATACATTAAACAAAATTTTGGAATGATAACTATAAGGTAATCTTCCTTGATTTAATTCTTGTTAAAACCTATCTCATAATATTAATTAACTCATTTTCATAGGGGAGTAAATTTTTTTGCTAGTTTTTTTTAAATTTTCTTAATGAATATTTTTCAAAATTTTAATAATGAAGATTTTTCAAAATTTATGTAATGATTATTTTTCAAAATTTTCTTAATGAATTTTTTTTAGTTAGATTTTTCGTAATGAAATTTTTTTTCTCGTAATAAAATTTTCATCAAATAATGTTTTTCAAGATGTTTTTTCCATTGCGAATATTCTTCCTAGAAATCTAAAAATATGATTTACCTTCAAAAATTTTTGTAATCATATTTTAATTTTTGCTATTTTCGTTTGGTTTTAATTTTTCATTTTCAAATTTCCTTGAATCCGAATGTTTTTATTTAAAACGTCAAAAGATCAGATTCTACGAAAATTTCCTTGCGGAAATCATTCCAACCATCGTATCTAATGATAAGGTTTTTAACCATTGTATTGAGTTTAGATGATGAACCATCACTTCAAATGCATATGTATATAACCCCCTGATGGTTGTCCCATATAGAGATTCAAGCTTTCGCGTGCTGAAGCCCTGCCCTCCTACGTAAGCCTGTTCTGGATTTTCATGGGTTCCTCAATTCCAAATGTCTATCAAAGTATCTTCCTAGAATGACATGTCAACTATCAACCTGATTTCTGAATGGAAGATTTACAGAAAATGGTTGGTTCATCCAAATTTCATTTCTTAGTATGAATCTATCATCTCAATGAACCTCATACTGAATGGATGAGAGAGTGTTTGTGTGTCGAAACCAGAAGCTTTTGATCTGGTTTATCTGGACATGTTAATATAATTCTATGATTTAGTAACCTTCTTCAAGGAAGTGGGTAGAGACAGGTTTTCATTTATGTGATATGGGAAGACATATTCACCTTCATATACTAAGGCTAGAAGTTTGATGGAATCCAATATGAAGGAGAAACTGAGTTTGGTTCTCATAAGATGTCGGATGTTCAACGAAGCTTTGTTAAAGAGAAAGACATAACATACCTTAGTATTTCAGATGTAAATACTCTGAAGATTTTTCACCTATCTACAAATTATCGGATTCATGAATTTTGGGATCAATGATTCATCATACTGAGAAAAGGGTACAAGGATACTTTTAAGAAGAGTGACATGTATATCCTGGATTTCTTGGTGAAACAAAGAAAGATTAACCTAGTTAAGAATATTCAGATTATAATTGTGAATATAATGAATTTAAATCTGAAGGCTTAGATTATCATGTATCTAGCCATTCTTTCAAAGTTTATTGTTTGGTGTCTATAATCCTTCAAAATCCCTTGCAAATCTATGTCAAGGAATTGCAAAGTTGTTTTGTTGAGTGATGACACTCTGAGAAGGATGAAAGTTGTATTTTCTAAAGAATCCGAAGAATTTTATGATTTTTTTGAGGAAGAGGATGAAGCCTTATTTAATAAATAGGAAGTGGATGAGACTTCTATAAAGTTTATAAGAAAGTGGAAGGTAAAGGAAGTAGAAGAGAGAAAAAACCCCATGTTTATGGAAACCCAATCTGCTCCACCGAAGCCAATGAAACAAAAAGATTATCCAGATGAGGTCATAGCCAAGTGGAGGGAAGGCAAGTAAAATTTGAATGAAGGGGAGATTAAGTTTATCCTGGACCTTGCTGAAGCAAGGGCTTTAAAAGAAAAAGCAGTTGAAGAGATTGACAGATGAGAAAAATAAAATAATCCAAAAAAAATTATGATGCAATGATAGTGTAATCACTTCTGAAGGTAGCTGAGAAAGCCTCTAGGAACATTCTGGTACCAGAATCCTTCCTGAGAGAATAATTACCAGAGACTCTAGGAAAAAAGTTTGTGGCTTGGGAAAAATTCTAAGAGAAATAAGTCCATGAAAAAGTAGTAGAATAAAAATAAGTAGAAGAATAAGAAGATGAAGGTAGTGGTGATACTAATGATCTCATTAAGCAAGTGGAAGTTTTTCATGAGAAGGAAAGCTCTTCAGAAAAATTATCATTCCTAACCTCTCAAGATGAATCATTAAAGATCGTTACTCCTTGGAAGGATGAAGTGAAGGGTGAAGACGAAGTTGAAAAACCATATGAAGAAGAAAGCCTAAATAAATATTTCATTCATCCAGAGGATGATGAAGAAAGAGTTGAAAAAAAGAGATAGATGATGAAAAAATTGTTTAGCTACCTGATAGTGAGCACGAATCTCCTGACCAAAAGGAATCCATTCCGAAGGTTGATAAGGGAAAAAGATGGTTTTTGATACACCTAGTAAATCTGTTGTGAAGAAGAAAGAAGTTGGTGGATTATCGGAGAGGAAGGCAATCAAAATAAAAAAAGAACCCTCAGCAAGTAAAGTCTTAGATTCAAAATCATCCTCCCTTGGACATGATTTCGTAGTTCAGTCTTTGAAGAATATTATTGGGACTATTCTAATACTTCCTAGTATAGACTCCAGATGCTAAATGCTTCAACACACCTTGAATCAAAACTCGGATTTAGTATCCCTGGTGATGTATAGGTGTGTCAAGCATGAGGATGATTTGAAAACTTTTTTCATAAGCTATGAAGCCCACAAATGATATTGCAAGAAAATGACCAGTTGGTCAAAGAAAACCATATTAGACATGAGAATTCTTGATGATTTTGAAAAAAGTTTCAAGGATGCATTTGACATCAAAGATGTGAACATCAAGGATGTCAGAAATAGCTTCAATCAAAAGATGACTTTAGAACAGAATTCTCATTTTCCATAAGTGAATGATCTGAATGGGAAGTTGTATTCAGTTGCTCAAAGATGGAAAAGAGAAAGGGATATCAAGATTGAGATAGAAGAGAAGCTTGATGAGTAGGAAGAAGGCTTGAAGGCTTAGGCATAGGTTTTTAAAAGTTCAAGAAGAAATAATTAAAGTCTTAGAAAAGAAAATCAAAGATCAAGATCATCTACTCAAACATGTAGAGGAGGACCATAAGGAGCTCAAGAAGTTGAAATCAAATGTGAAGAATCTGATTCCCTAGGAAAATGAAGGATAACCTTATTCAATTCCTATCATTTTTTGTATTCTGTCCTTGTATAAATTTTTCAAATCCAAATGAAATTTTTGTTTGCTCTTCGTATATTGTTTTTGGTTGTCTTGTACTAATATTTCTGGCACGATATGTACTTTTCCATTCCATGTATTCCATTTTGAAAATAAGAATGGGCGAGAAAAAAAAGAATACTACGTAAAGAAGAAATTTCTCTAAGAAAGGGGGTGTTCACTTAAGGAAGAGTTCTTATCCAAGAATATTTTCGTATGAAATAAAATTCTAAGTATCATTCCGATAATCAAGAATACGATCCTTAGTGTTTCTAAATCCTAAGGGTTAGTTAGTCATTTTCATCTTCACCCATGTGTTAAGGGAGATAAGTTTTACTTTCATTGTCTAGAAAAAAATTTCTAACTCCTTATATTCTTTTTTATAAATATATTTCTGCTTTCAAAAATGGGGGAGATTGTTCATTCCATAAGGTTTATTTATGATTTTTATATTCCATCATGTTTTTAAAATCTCAAACACCTTATCTTAAGGCCAGTTTTATTTCCCCTAAGTTTCATCTTGATAAGGAAAATTTTCCTTCCCCAAGAAAATTTATCCATACCATGATATTCTTTGTTCTATTTTTTTTTCTAACTCATTTTTCATATATGTATAAAATTAGGTTTCATATCTAAAACCATGGAATATTAAATACTAAGATATAGAGCATTCTGTTTTCAAGATTCGAGTTCAAACTCGTAATTCTATGAATTCAGGTTCTGAACTTTCATTGTTTAGACTCTGAATTCTTATAAATTAAGACTCCAAACTATAACAAGTTCAGACTCCGAATTCTATTGAATTCCGACTCCGAAATTTCTAATTTCAGACTCTGAATTCTTATGCATTCAGACTCTGAAATGTGTAAGTTCAGTCTCCAAATTCTTATGCATTTAGACTCCGAACATTGTATGTTAAGACTCTGAATTCTTATACATTCATACTCTGAACTTTGTAAGTTCAGACTCCAAGTTCTACTGAATTCAGACTTTGAATTTCCTTCAAATTCAGACTCTGGAATTCTATAGAATTCTGGTTACAAAATCATTGGAAAACAGAATACGAATATTTACCTATTATAAACACCGAATGGTTTTTTGGTTAGACCCCAAACATTTATTTTTTCCTTACATTATGAAAAATTAATTAGGTTAATAAACCATATTTTTTCTTACTCATGCTTTAGTTATAAAACAATGTCATGCATTCAGTTACTAACCAAATGTAGTTTGAGTGACACGTCCACTGGTCCCTCTGAAATTCAAGGAATAATATGATAGTTGGAGGAGGAAGCCATCCATTAATGATGTACCTATAGATAGGAGCTCATTTGAACGATCTCACAACTGTTCTATGACTCTAGATGTTACATGCTGCTAAAGTGATTTCTAGAGAGATTCTTTCAAGCTTTGTGCATACTAAACATCTTGTTCATAATTTCTTCGTGCGACTCCTAATGTTGCTGATTACATTCGAGGGCCTTGAGGGATAGGAAGATAGAGGTGCCGACTACCTTGACATTCGATGGATTTCGAGAATAGCAATATAGATTCTAATATTCATATTGAGGGTTTACCCTAATATGGGTAAGACAGACTTTCATGAAAGTATAAATCAGGGTACCTTTATCCATGGTTTTTGGATACACTCTTATTTGGGTTAAAAGATTTATTACTTTTTACTTGTACGGTTTCATATTTTCCGATGTATTTTGGTCATTGAGGAAAGTATAACTATCATATACTTTCTTATACTTGTACTCTGATTAATAAGTTTCTATATGCTTTTTGGTAGAATCGTTATCTTTGTAAACTTTTCTTATGTTTCATTTCAGGAACCACATTTCTGAAATCAACAATCGTTTGTAGAACTAAGAGGTCTTGTGGATTTACCTTGTTTAACTTCGTTAAAAATTACCATCAATAAAAGTTCCTAATAAAATCTTAATGTATACAATTCACCCCTTCTTGTATATTGAGAGTCTACATAACCATTTTGATCCAACATCATTCAATACTTAGCTATATTTTAGATATGTGTTTGTGTGGATTAGATTCAATGTATGTCTTATTTATTTGAATGGTGGTGTTATTCAAATTCAGAAAATGTTTCAATCTATTTAGCGTAGGAGTCATTAAAAACATATCCAAATTTCTATTCTGTGTAGGTGTGAAGCTGGTCCAGTTTATTTTTCATTTGATTCAAACATATGTGTGGTTAAACAAATAGATAGCTTTAAAATTTTATTAAATAAAATAATAATACCAATAAAAATTGAAATAAAAAAACACTGGATAAATAATAACCAAAATAATAGTGATTTAACAAATTGAGAAACTGATGTAGTGAGAAATTATAAATATCCAATTATAAAAACATAAATATTTGAGTAATAACTAAAATATTATGAAGATTATTTATTTCAATCAAACCACTTCATAAAATAATAACAAACTTGGAGAACAAATCAATAAAAAATATCAATAACAACATTTCTTCAATAAATAATGAAATCTAAAAAAATATCTACTCATGTTAAAGGGAATAAAAATAAAATTTTATGATTTATTAAAACATAAATGAATAAATTTATATTTTTAATACATGTGATTAATTAATTTGAGGTATAGTTCAGGATATGTAGGCTATAATAGATTTTAGAACCTCTAATTGGTCGTGGATGGAATGATGATGTTGTGGTTGCGACCAGAAAAATGGGATTCAGGATGAGATGATTTTATATCGATGATATGTACGCAATGGGTACATGATGAATTGTAGTAGAGATTTCAACATATGACATTTGGAATTGCGACATGATAGAGAAAAAACAATAGTGAAGTTGATGTGGGGTGCCTTTCTTGTGTGTGTGAGTCTGTAAATTATTTTGATATATAATGTCTTACTTATAAGTGTTAGCGAGACTTAGAGTGGAAGGAATATCATTTTACCTATTTAAGTACAATTTGGATTCATTTTATTCTCTATTGTGATTTGGAATTCTTCTTTTACATTACACGATAGGTTTTAGGGAGGATCATAATGATTATAGTTATATACTAACCTCATGTATATATAAGTATTTTTCAGGTCTGCAATAATTGGTTGGTGATAAATATAGGGATTACAAAAAAAAGTAGTTTTTCATGAGTTTTTGGACTTTCTTGGTCTTTAAATGAACTTGGTTTTTATCATTTCTATTTGATTCACATTTTGTAGGACATTATAATCACATATTAGGATTGTTAGTTTATCTATTTTTTTATGTTGATTGGTGGATATAATCTAATATCATGCCTTTAAACTTCTATATTGAAGGTAATTCCTCAAAATGGTATTCATTTGATACACTCGGTGTTATTCATCAACTTAAATTCTATTGAAGGTAGGCTTTAGGGGTCATCCTGAACATTATTTCTGGCCTAAGAGGGGATCTTTTTAGAGGATGGTTCATAATAGTCAAAGTACACTAAAGAATTATTAGTTCACTGTAGTGAAAAAGGAATCTATGATACATCAAGTGTTTATTTTATTTTTTATAACGTATTACTATGAATGGAATTTAGACAAAAATGGATTTACTGATGTATATGAGGATAAAATTGTTGATGACATAAACTCTTAAACAAGTAGAGTCTTTTTCTTGGGAGGTAGTCACATCACATTTCAAACAAAGCTACATGGTTACATTATTTTATGTATAGATGAAATAGAGTATATAGTTGAAAAAAAATGAATAGAATAATTTATGAGAATAAAAACTAAACCAAAAAATACCAATGTTGAGGCCATGTTTCCATTATTTTTGGGTTGTGATAAATATAGATTATTCAATACATCATCAAATCTAAATAAAAAATATTTATCAAGGAATATATATCTCAAGTATCATTTATAATAGAGGTGGTTAAGCAAGGTTTGATGATTTTGGATTTAATTCTTACTATGGAGTAAGTGGTGGACGATTTTACGAGACCATATTAGAAAGGAACATTTCAAATGTTGAGGTTGATAATGGGAATATACCATGAGTTTCTCCATGATGAGATATCGGGTCTTATCCCTTCCATCACTTGTATTTTTATTTTTATTATCAAAATGAGTAATAAAAAAAATTACTAACAAATAATTAGTGGAAGAAATTATATTTTTCGATAAAAAAAATTAAAATCATTAAATATTATGTTTTGTTGGGTTTAATTATAAATACAAACTTTTGTTTTTATTAAAATATAAATATTTTTATATTAAGGTTTTAATTCCAATAGATATTTTACCCATAATTAAATATTTTGTTTTATCATATTAATATAAAAAATATCTCTATCCAATGAATAAATCTATTAATTTTAATTAGTATTACTCATTAATATTTTACTATGAAATTTTTTTAAGCAACCACCTCTGCCCCTACTTCTCTACCTCTGATTTTCCTTGGCCATAACAATCATTTTTAGGTTTAGTGATATCTTATTCTATATCACATATTTTTTTTTCTATGTTTTATTTTCACTATGATTAACCAAAATATAAATCCAACAAAGCTCATTTCATGTTTTGTATCTTTGACATCCTAATGTTCTAGTTTTGGAATTATAAATAATGTTTTTCTTACCAACAAAAGATATATAAGAATAACAAACTAGACCCTATTTTTAACAATTCTATCATCAAAGGGTTTTTATTGAATTAAAAAAGATGTGAAAAACTCAGACCAAAATTATTTTTATATTTATTTATAGCCTTATATTTATTGAAAACTTTTCAAATAGAAAAATAATCCATGTTGTGTGGATTGGATGGGATTGAAGTCTAAATTTCCCCACCATTCAATTATAGGCTAGTTATTGAAATATAAATGTGCATATGGTGAACAAATTAATTGAATTCAGTGTGATGTAATAATTTTGTAACCACTCACATTTGATATGATGTTACATAATTTTAAAGTAATTATTTCATTTTTTCCACTAATTATAAGAATATAACATGTAATTATGGTAACATTTTAGGAAAAACTAATTTAAATACTCTTGTTACACATCGATTTTGAGTTTATTTCACTACATTATATATGATGTATTGTTGCTTTGTATGATTCATTGGTAACAACATTCATCATTTTTATGTATAATTATTACTTTTAACTATTTAATGTGGTAGATAATAAGTATTTTATAGACTTGAAGAATTTAAAGCATACTACGTTGATTTTGGTGAACGGAGTACACTGAATACCAAATATAGGGTGAAGAAGAGCTACAAAAAACATGTCAAAACGTGACACATAAAGTGAATTGAGTAGTTTAGTAGTGTGTGATTATTATTCTTTCTATTATATGATTAAATAATGTTTGTTATCACATAATATTCAAGTATCTCCCCTCGACTAGATTTTTTTTATTTTATCAATCACGTTTCATTACCTTTTTTATATTTATTTTTGAATTGTTTCAATACAACCATTGTGTTGTGTTATGATTTAATGAATGAGTTTTGGATATCAACATATATTGATTTGAAATATTACCAAGATTTTTTATCCATAAATAATTGATCTATGTTTATATTTTTATAATTTTTCATTCTTATTTCTTAGCATTTTAAATTGATTACTTTTAAGAAAAATTTGTTTCTAAAATGGTTTCTTTTTTATTTCCTAGGTGAATAGAAAATTCAACATTGTGTTCATTTTAAGAAAGTAGAATAAAGATCTCCACATTATTCATATGGTAATTGATAATTTTCAAATTATATATTTTTTCACTATTTTAAATTATCTATATCGATTTTTTTTAATATTTTCTTCACTTTTTTTTATATACTATTTTCATGCGAAACTAATAAATAATCATGTTTCGACCACGAATTTCATTTTTTTTATTTTTAATTTTTAAATGTTTCATATATGAGGAATAAAATTCTTAGTGTCAACCATAATAATATTTTTTTTAATTATTATCCTTTTCTTTAATACTCTAAAAAACACATGTTTCATAAAATTTTTATTCTGTTTATTGGTTATTTACAGTTGACTATTTTTAATGATTCAAAACATTATCTAGTATATTAATAAGACATAAGTTTCATAATTGAATACACGTGGCCTATATTTGTTCAAAATATACTCTTCAAGTGATTGGTTTAAGATGAATGGTTTTATGTGTAATTATAATCATCCACAAGAATAAAATATCCATCACATATCAATTGCTGAAATGATTCTCAATGGTTTATTTTTTAGTAAATTTTTTGAAATCAATATATTATATTTCCAATCAACCCCTTAGATCATTCAAATTTTCCATTTCTGTGGTATTTTTTCTTGGAGTCTTGAGGGAAATAATGGGGATTCAACATCAAAAAAGAATGGCTGAATCTTACTGTGACACCCCTTCATCATTTTTCCATTACTATTTAGGTAATTTATTGTAGTGTATGTTGCTATTTTTTCATTTTTGGATATATCTATATATGTTTTTAAAGTAATGTGAAATTAATTCTTACAAAATATTGTTAAATTTTGTAGTATAATTCTTTCACAGCTCTATTTTTTTTCTTTTCTAATGCCGTATTATTAATTATTATTGTTGCTATGTCTGGAAAATACTAAGGTTATATTATAAAATAATGGGTTCATCATGAGTAAAAAACCTAGAAAATAAGGTATCTTAGGTCAATAGGTGACACTTCTATCAGTAAAATTGTTCTAACAACTCCTCTTGTGACAACTGTAGATGGATCATGCACGTTGGGCATATAGGTGACTCAAGAAGGGCAACAACAACAACAATTATCTCTAATTTCATCACCATATCATTTATATTATTATGGACTATTTTCTGATGGTTTTTTTAAATATATTAGTATATATTTTAATTTTTAATATGTTTATTGATTTGAAAATATTTTCCCATATTTTTTTATTTTACATGGAATTCCATTGTTTCAAGGGGCCCCTTTCGAACCACATGCCAAATCCCCAAATAGCTTTTGTGACATACTACTCAGCACACCATTGATGAGGTATGGTCTTATGGAATATTTTTTTGGATGTGCATTTTTTATCTCGTAATATTTCAGTTGTTTGATAACTATATAAATAGGAGACCAATCTAGTCAATAAGAATGACTCATGGTACTAATTTTTATTTTAGATGAATTTTTGGATGTCTAATAGGTTATAAATATATTAAAATCCATTTTTGTGTGGTTGAAGCTCCCCAAAAATCATTGGGTATTTAGAACAGTGGGTTAGTGGCATGATTTTTTTTGAAAAAAAAATAGATATGGGATTCGTAATATTAAAATTCTATACATAAATAAACATTATTCCGTTAAACATTTCCATTACACGTGGATAAAATTATATATTATGGGGAATTTGGAGATAAAATTTAATGTACATAAAACTGATTGTAGGACCTCTCCAACATGAAATCTAATGGTTAAGGCCCTAATAATATGTAAAATTTTAAGATATAATCCTTTCTAAATAACTACATGAATATCATTTGATCTATAGAAATACAATCCAGACATTGAGTTTCAACACACCCTTCAACTTTTTTGAGTAAATTAAAAAGTGGATATAATATTATACTAGTGCTATATCTATTTTCTGACCATCTTTCATCCTCTCTTCTAGCTTGTCGGTGAGTCTTTAATATCCATATAAGGCAGCTTCTTAATCTATGGAACTTTTTCATTTTTTATTTTTAATAAGATCCAATTGAAATTTATATGTAATTAAATTTTTCTAAATACAAAAAATTACTAATATTTTTAAATCAACCATCATAATTTGTATGTGTAATGTGGTTATTAATAAGTGAAGTCACAAAGAACCTGGATAATTATTTTCCCCCCCAAAAAATACATTTCACGAGGTAGAAATCATTCATTTTGGATCAATTATTTTTTTCTATTTTGTTCAACGTGCTGCTAATGTGTAAAATTTACAGAGTCATCAAGTCATTAATTTTGAGTAGGTATGCTTTCATTTTGTACTCAATTAGTTAAATAAAATTTATACTCTTGTAATTTTCTAAAGTATTTAGTACAAATAAACAATCAATTAATAATTAGAGATTTTGAGAGATACTATAATATCGAATGGTTTATATCCTAGTATAGATAATAAAAAATACACGGAGTTTCATTTTATAAAATTATTATCTAGTAATGTTAGGGAGTGAGATTGAGAGACCATGTTATTTCATAAGTTTATCATTTTCGATATTTAGGATTATTTCTGCAATTTGATGGAGATATGAATTCATTTGTCTCTCATATGATTTGAACATGATCAATGAGATTGAGAAGGCTTGTGGGTTTCATTATGACCATAAAATTACATTTAAATTGAATGTTTCATTTTATAGGACTATAATTAGATAATCTATACTATATAGTAGAAAGTGTTGACTTTTATTGAGACATATTAAAAAATAAGGTTATAAGAAATGAAAATGTTAACATGTACATACAGAAATACTATGATGGATAAAATTATAATTGAATGTGTTGAGAGAAAATTTAATTGGCTATGATTGATGTGAAGATGACTGAGTCTAGATTAATATGGGTCTAACATGTTAGAATAAGATATAGGGATAGAATTGTTAATGTGGTAAAAGTAATGTGAAACTCACTTATTAAAAGAAGTATAGATAGACCATGAAGAAGTATCAAACAAATAATTCATGATGACATTTCTCTAAATGGATTCAATGAAAATACTGTGTTCAATAGAGTTAATTATAATAGTTTGATCCATATATAATATCCCTTTTAAGTGAGTTAAATTTGTTTTTTCCATTGTTTTTATTATTTTTTAGTAGATCAGTTTCAAAAATCCAAGGTTTATAGGCACTATAGTTGTTCCACTACCAAAGGGTAAATTCACTAAAAATTATTTTTGATATATTAGAAATGGATTAAGGGTATTTGAATATGAAACAACCTAAAAAGGAACATTCAAATAGTTCCCCTTTATAATAGTAGGCATTGATACTTTTATTATGATCATGTGATTGTTTTCTATGTGAGGGAAGGAAGAAGGTTCCCACATGGTTGACTTGAAAGCCAAGGATTTTGATGACGCATGAATAAAAGGTAAGATCTTCTAAGTGAATATTGAATTAGTTATAACCTACCATAAAAAATTATAATATTATCATAAATATTGGGTGCATAATTGTGGTTTAATGGGTTTTCCTTTCGCCAATGTGATGATGTTTTTTGATAAGGTTCCAATGGTGGATAAAAATGATTGTTTATCTCTATGTGCAACTCTGATTTGTGGTTATCAAGTCATAAAACATAAAAAAATATAGTATGGATAGATTTTAAGGGGTATGAATGGGATATCACAACTTTTCATTCAACCTTGTGTTGTCCTTGGTGTTTTTTCTTTTGAGTTTCTCGTGGGGAAGATGGTTCTAGGAAACTCAGAGATGGTGTGTATATGAACCTGTAGCTAGGAGAGTTATAGGGTAGTGTAGAGACTAACCAATTATAGACACCAGTGTAGTGTTAATAGTTTCAGTTTTCTATGTGATGCCAACCTGCCAGCTGGTGGGATTTCCATGTACAGAAACATTCTTCATTGCACCACATAAAAGACAGTGGTGGGAACCAGGTAGCTGATTGTTTCACTGGATGCGTGATAGAGTTATGAAAGTTACTTAATTTCTCCTAAAAACATTGTTTTATTATATTTATTCTCTCCCGGTAACATTACATGACCCTTATGATCCTAGAGTTTCATTATGTAAAAATTTAAGTTGTCCAACCTATCCTTTTGGTTGATATAAGATCCATTTGCCTTTTTGGTTCTTAATCAACATTTATTTCTCCACTTTGATCATGAATCTTCTTCGTATTCAGATTCTTCTTTACCAAGGTCTATGAAGACCAAGTATTTTTTATGAATCTATTTTCTCTAGTTGGTATTCGTGTCTCTTGGGACCTTCATCATTCCTCATAGAGTAGTTCCTCTCTCTGACTTGTGGGTTCTTTTCTGTGAAAAACATTTTTAGTTAGGTGTCCCAATAATCTTATTTTAAAATTCAATATATGATTCCTTTTTCTTTAATTCTAATTTTTATATGACTTGAATTGATTCATTCATTATTTTGTAGGTATATCAACAATTTAATATTTTTTAAACATTTGTTAATGGTGTAAAATGGAATTTTGGTATGATTTGATCTGAATTTATCAAGAATTATGCTCTTGTTTGGGTAATTGATATGCGCAATTTGGTTTTAATTATTTTCTTTATAATTTAATGATAATGATTTCTAAAATAGAGAAATGTGTGTTTTTCAGAAGCATGGGTTCTTTGACCATTCTTGAAATAAATAATTGAAAACTAATATTTATTAATGTAATATTATTTATAAATGGCCTTAAAATGTTGGAAAGTATGAGTTTTCCTAGTGTAATATAGAAAGGATCATTTGAAAATATAATTTATATATTGGAAAATTGAAAATTCAAGGGGATTTCTCTTTTTATATAATAAAAATGATTGATGATTGAATAAAATAAGACATCACTTTTAAGATTGATGAATTGAAATGAATTGATATGACTGTTAAATGGGAACATTTCTATGTGGCATTCAGATGTGAGATACTGTTATGATTCATTTGAAACATGATGATATGATATGATGTATGATATGAAACTATCATAGGAATACACACCTCCATTTAAATTACATTTAAAGACCATGTTTGTTAGGTGGGATGTCTAGGTACACATGTTCACAAGTTTCATATTTCACATCAGCTAATGGATGTAGATAGAAGTTTGGTTAACCTATGGGATTTCCCATATGTTAGGCCATGATTTGGTAATACCGGGTTTTTGGTCAGATTTTTATTGATGATTTTATTTTATACCAGTGTAGATTCATTTCTTCATTCATGAACATGTTCACATTTTTAATGAGTCTTTCACTTTATCCCCTTTGGACTCCATAAAAATAACATATGTATTTTTATCAAGATAAAAATATTTTGTTAAATTAATAAATGATATCCAATTTTATTATGTGTTCCTTTAAAATTTAATTTAAAAAAACTTTATGAATGTTTTGATATAAGAAAATAAATGGTAGTTTTATTTTGGAAATGCATGGTTTTGGGGAAATGATAATTTTTAAGGAAAATGTTGATACATTATTTATTGATGAAAAACCTAGAAAATTTATCTTCATGTTCCTATTTTTCTAACATCTATGAGATGTATTCTATATTTTTATGTATTATATCTGTGGGTGTACACCTACTGGGAATTTACATCACACCTATATATTATAGGATAAATAGGTTTCTCAGTGTAGTGGATATCCTTATATATTTGGGTTCGACTTTGATAGAGGTTAATGTGGCATTTCCAAAATTTCACATGGAGATATTGGTGTATGGTACCTTTTAATTATTGTTAGTTGTATCATTCATGATCTTTTTTTTCTAGTATGTTTTTAGGTGATTCATTTCCACTAGATATCTCAGTTTATTCCCTGTTTGTATTTTATTTCCACTATTTTTTTTAATATCAGATGTTTATTTGGGATATTGTTCATTTGTGTGTTTCTATGATTCATAGAAACTACTTTCTATACTATGGGGAATGATAATTCCATTTAGGGAAGTGAAAAATTGTCTTAGGTACCCCCTTCTGTGGTACCCTGTGTTGGTTCAATACAAATGGTATTAGAGGTAAGGTTTTGACTTGTTATATGAAGTGAGGACGTTTGGTGTATTACTATATGAATTCTATTTTTTATCCATGGGAGGGTTTTTTACCACCATCCATTTGAGATGATTCTTGGGTTACTAGGGTTTTTTGGGATCAGTATGTCTCTAGTTAAATCTCAGTCCTCAATAATTTTTTAGAAAAATTTTCTTTTGATTGAGTTAATATTTTTGGCATTGTGAGTTCATGAATTTTTTTTTTAGAATATTGGGATTTAGAGGGAATTGAAATGGATGCACACTACTGCACACAGTTTGGAAAACTATTTGTAAACTATGTTGTCAGCTTTGGATGACTTTCACCAAACATTTCATGATTTGCGTACAATCTTCCTAACCGTGTGGCCAAGTCAGAAATATGTTTTATTTCTTGGAGTTTTAATGTTTTTTATTTTATTATCTTCATGTGTATATGTAGTATTATAAAAATAAAAACTTTTTGTTGTTTAAACAAGAGTTTATATTTTTTTTAGAGTTTCTTAAAAATGTTTAATTAAAAATGGAGTTTGGCACCTGATTTTTCAAAAATATTTATAATTTAAAGGGATACAATAATTTTTTTTAATTATGGTTTATTTTTTTGGGAAATGATTATATTTAAATTGGGTCACAACATTTTCATGTGATTTTAACAAATTATAATTGAAATATTTTAAAGAGATAAGTGAGAAATGACTTAAAACATGATTGTTAACAAAATTATTTTTTTTGAAATGGATTTTGGTAAGACGAAAATTTCTCATGTAAAGATGTTTAGACTTGAGATTTTGGATTTTGACTTTTTTAAAACAGCATGATAATACCTCTTATTTTTATTTTGTTTTATGAGTCTTGACCCTTGTATTTTGTTTTTATGGGTTTGTTATTATTATTTTAGATCATACCCCATGTTTGAATTTAATAAAACATTCATTTGATCAATAATTCCTATGGATTATTGTTCCATAAGCTCCAGACTCCGGACCATATGTTCTTCCTTGTTGGAATGGTGTATATCAATCCATTTTGATGAATCTATGAATAATTATAGAATTAGGGACTATAGACCACAACATAATTATGTTGTGAGGTCTTTGGTGGTGATAGGGGAATCACACTCCTACTTTGGGGACTCGGTGCCCGAAGGTCTCTGATATAAAATTTAGGTTTTGTAGAAATATTGACTCACTATAGAAGTATTGAATGGTGACACCAACAAGGAATTGTGGCATTGTGGAATTCAACATGGAATTTTAGTAGAGATGACTTGGTGAAACTAATAGGGAACTATAGATCTGTAGTATTTCCGACATTGATACGGTAGATTTGGAGATTTGGGTGGCTATTGTACTGTAGGATTGTTCACTTTTAGAGAGGTGGCACTGTAGCACAATAGAATAGTGGATATAATGTGGAATTAATGAAATAGTACACCAACTTCATTATTAGCTCATCCAAGTAAGGGTTTTAGTTTTTGAAAAATATCTTATCATCTCTCTGTATATTTGGTCCTTAATTAGGGATCTAATTCCTGCTCCCTGTGGATGTTGAGATTTTTCACGAACTACGTAATTTGCTATATATGCGATTATCTTCTTCTTTTAATTATTTTTTTCCTTTCCGTTATTTATATAAATACATATTTTATATTTAACTCTTGACATTTACAAAAAATAGAAATCATACCCTAGAATGAGGATTATATTTGAGGGTTCCAAATCATGAACTTTTTCCACTTCTTTGGAAAATGAGATTCTCAGAAATCAATTTTTTGAGTGATGAATATTTAAGAGATCTTCACCCAAATTAGTTGAGCAGAATATTTCAAGGATAAGTTTGTAACTTTCATTCTAGGGATTCCTTGTCGAAAGTGATGGAATTTTGTTTCTCAAGATAACCCATAGGAATATTCATGGGTATATTTTAGGGTGCATTGGATTCATAATTTCTTGCCTGATTTTTTGAATGTAGAAAAGGTTGTGCAGTTTCTTTCTCTCCAAAAAAGAGATGAAATGGAATTGGAGTATTCTCTCGTTTTCATCAAGTTGGAACTGTATCTTTCCCATTTTTCATGGATGATTATTTTACATATTAGATTTTTTGGGATGTTCTTTGACTATATTTTTTTCAAAGATGAATTTCCTCTGGACCTCAACTCTTATGCAATGATATTGATTCATGATATCAATGTTGAATCTTGTTTTGGAAAGATAACTAGATGTGTTGGTGATATACCATATTCCTAGGTGTGATGGATGAAGCTATAATAATGAAAATATGAAGCATTCCTTGTAAAAAACTATGATTAGTTGTATAAAGAGTCCAAAATATTTCTTCTCACCATATTTCTATGGAAAGAATCACTTGGTTTTCTACTATTTCAGAATTGTATGTATATGTTGTTTGTGTTTTTTCTACATGATGACACAAATGGTCATCGTTGTATCCTAAGGGAACTACAACACAACCAAAATATTCATGATAATAGGGCTCCAAACATAGTCCTTGAAGTGAGTCATTCCACAAAGTGGCTAAGCTAATGGTTGGAGTTGATGCTAGTCTAGCTTGTTGATCCTTATGTCAGAGTGATGATCCAATGAGTTTACCTATATGCAGTTCCTTTCAACTTATAGACCTAGTGACATTGACAGTTTTCTTTCTAATTACCTTGGTTTCTTAGTGGTGACGTTCTGTATTTATTTATCTCACAGTTGGATTCTTCCCTAATGATTTAAGAATATTATTTTAGGGATTTCCATGTTCACTTTTTTCTTATTTGAAATTCCTTGTTTTTTGATGAGTTGAGTTGGACAATATTTATTATTTGGGTAGTTAAATATGGTGGGTAGATCACCAATATTTAATTTATCCTCTTTAAAGGTTATTCTTTCTATTACATGAGAATTATTATTGATTTCTCTTGCAGACGCAGGGAAGTTATTTTTGTTTTTCATGTATTCTTTGGGAAAATTTCTATGAGGATGGGAGTATGTTTATCATTGTGTAATCCTAGTGCGAGTTATTATTTGGGTGGTCAAAGTTTCTTTTATGATGATCCATGAGTGTTCACTTTTTTACAAGTTCCTTTGACTATTCCCTGGGGGGTGGTGGTTGTTTGTGAATTCTTTTTCATTGGTGACTTTTTTTCTCACTTCAATTGTCACGACATGGGCCCTGATTTGGGTCAGTGTTTCTAATTGAATTTTTTACATATGAAATATTGGTTATGTGTTGAGGATGTTTTAATAATCATCCAATATCTCAGTTTGTAATTATCAGAATCCAATGTTATGAGAATGTGGTCCTAGGTTACCCTCACTTGATCGAATGTTGGACTACGTAATTATCAATGTGGTTTGTCCCAACTTGATTTATTTCTAATTTATCTCTTTTTTTCTCATGTTTCACCTTCACGTTGGTGTTTCTCAAGATGTTAATATAATCATATTTCTTATTTTAGTGTAATTTCATAGGATTATATATGTGCTAATTTTAATGATAAAATTCAGTTGGATGGTTGAGTGCTTCATTTATTTAGTTCTTAAATTTTCAAGGGTTTGTTTTATGTTTTGTGAAGGTAGTCTATTAGATGTTCCCTTATTGAGAGTTTCTATTCCTTTCATTGACCAGTTCATTTGTATGTATTGTAGGTCTATTTTATGGAGTGAGTCTTTTGGAAATTTTATACGTTGATATAAGTCTCATAATTGGTTTTGTTGGAATCCCATCTCATTGTCATCAATGGGAGTTGCATGTTTTGAGTAACTTGATGTTTTGAGTATCATCATGGGTGTTGGGTTTTCCCCCTTTTTTTTGATATAAAAATTTTCTTGGAGATTTATAGAGGTCCAAATCCTTATGATGGGGCTGATTGTCACATGATGACTTTTATTTCAACCTTGGGTGTCACTTTGTGTTTTTGTTTCAGAGCAGCTTAAGGGGATGAGGGTTTCCTAAAATCTTGGAGTTGGTGTTGAAATGGACCTATAGCTGGGAGATCTATAGGTAGTCTACTAGCTAGCCAGTGAGGAGCATCGTTTAGCCGATGGTGTGCTGGAATTTTGGGTTTCCAATAGTAAACCCATCATATAGTCGGTTGGCTCTCCAAGATCCAAATCATTCTTCCTAGAACTATTAGCTAGCCAGTGGTGGCCACTAGATGGTTTGTGGAAATTTTGGACACGGGAAAACATCAAGGATGTTATGTTATTTCAATATAAAACATGGATTTATTTTTTTAATCCACTCTGTTGACCATTCCTCGACCCATATGTACCCAGAGGCACTTCATTGCGGATTTTGGATATTCCAACCTCACCTCCTGGTGGACTGATGTTTCGTTCAATATGGTTGTTCACAACTAGAAAATATTTATCCTCTTTGGTTATGGATCTATCTTTTCTCCATGTTCTTCAACAAAGTATATTCAATCCATTGATGTTTTATGGATAAATGTTCTGTAATTGGGATTTGTGTCTCAATATATCTCTATCTTTCTTCTTAGAGACATTCCATACTTAGGATTGTGGTTTCTTTCAGGTTGTTGAGCTTTAAAGGTAGGTTTCCCAATAATCCCCCATAACAATTGATTTTCAAATTTCTTGTTTTTTCATCCTATGATATTTATTTATTTATTTAATTATTCCTATATATAGTTGCTATATCTTTGACTGATGATTTCATGAACTTTTTATAAAAGTGGAAATGGGAATTTTATTAGGTACTCACGCAAAAGAGGAAAAATAGAAGACTTGTATAGTAAAAAAGAGAAATGAGTAGGAGAAGAAAAGGGTAGGTACTTTCACTCTCGTGTAGTCCTCAAAGGCTGTTTCTCAACCCTACATTCATTTCACCGACTATATATTACCTTCCTTATCTTAAGGATCTCTTGAATTATATAATAAAATCTCCTCCCTACACACCTATCTAGAAAATTATCCCTCAAGAAATTAAAATATCACCCTACAAAAATGCCTTTACCAATTATTACATATCATACTCAAACATGGATTATGTCACTCTACACCCCTTGATATCATCCTTTTTCTCAAGGATAGAGGTGGGGAATGTGTTCCTCATTGTCCCAAGATGCTTTGGAGTTGCAGTTGAATGTCCCCTTTTCATTTCCAATATCGTCTTATCCCGATAATAACACCCTACGGTGTGGATCATGACACATGTGAAGCTTAAACTAGTGGAAACAAAGGCCCTTGTAGCATCTATCCTCCCACTACTAGTAGGTAAATCGTTCAATACCTTACCCATAAAGGGTGGTGTGATTAGGAGGCTTGCAGTGAGCTTCGTTCCTCGAAGCCTAATCATGTTTGAATGGTTGGAGAAAATCCTTATCTAGTTGGTGTAGTCTTGAGAAGATTGGAGGATTCCATGTTTAAGACACATAGGAGATGGTTATTTTTTAAGACCATATTCCATGGAATTGAGAACTTTTGCCTCCTGTGATAGTGAGTTCTACATTTTGAGATAAGAACAAGGTGTGAATTCTGGTTGGTGGGTCATGAATATGACCCAAATTCAAATTTCACTACTCAGTATTGGTTGGAAATAATCAACGTACTATGAATATGGTTGGTGAGGTAGTTAGGACGTCAAAAACTCTAAAAATAAATATAATCTGGGACTAGTCATCGCTACTAGAGGGATGAAATATTTTAATTATGGTTATAAATTCCAAAGACACTAAAACATTTAATCAATTCCCATTTTAACATCACCCATGTTAAATTAAATTACACCATGGCCATAATTGGAAACTAGTGAATAGAAATGACCTCCACACTTAACTAATCAAGGGTGATTTTATCAGTTTCAGTGGTATGATGAATATGAAAAAACATATCAATATGAACAATCCAAACCCTTATATCCATGGTAACAAAATTTTGGAGCACCACCCACTTAGCAAGATACTACTTCCTTGATCTAGTGTGGAATGTGAATGTGGGTGCATCATCCTCATCAAAATAAGTAAGGGGTCCTTCCATATACTTTGTGCCTGAGGAGGAGATCTATTTCATCGGTGATAGATGTTTCTCATATAGATATGGGGTCTTTTCTAGGTGGTGGACATTTTCGGAGACTATCTTGGTGTTTTCAACAATGTATACACCTGATACTCTTATAATGAATTCTTCTCTTGTCCTCATGTTTCTAAAAAACCTTTGATTTACCTACCCACTGGTTGAATTCATCATGATAAGTTTTCTAATGAGATTCCATCAGGAATCCATCCTTGCAGTTAACATTAAGGAGTTGTGGAGGTATCATAGTAGTTATTGGGCCTATAAATGTTAGGATATAGTTAAATATTGGGATACTGGTATGTGCATCACTCTGTGCCCATCCATCATGGCCAACAGAAATATCAACCACAATTTTTATTTGTTTTTTGTTTTTTCTAGCATTATAATGATGGAGGTATGCTTTTCTGGAATATGAGTAGTGACTTTTCAGACTGAACCATTTTCAAATGTGATACGACATGTGGTTCCATTGGTATGGGGTGCTTCAGGAGTGCAGGTGTGGTCGGAATCCTTGTCACGAGAGACGTGATCAAGTACATGAAGAAATAATCATGATGTTCCAGTGTGCACGTCTGCTCGAGGTAGAATATGCGGAAACAATAGTGTGCAGTAGAGATCAAGAGACTAATAAATCTCATCAAAACCCTAGTTTTCGCACACATATAATTTTTTAGAAGGTGTTGATAGTGTGGGTAAGATGATGAGGAAGAAGAACAACCGACTGTGCACCTTAGGAGGGAGATAATACTGAAGGGAATATTTGACCAAATGGTAGGTACTATCCTAATAGAGGAAGAATAAGATCAAAATTTAATACTTTAAATGAGTAATGAGGAGTAATATAGGAAAATGGTGGGAACTCGTATTCCCACCCAATCCACAAAGTTTGTTTCTTATGCCTATGAAAATCTCCTAAACATTATTTTTATTTCCTTCTCTTGCTCACCACTAACATATATAATAAACTCCAATCCCCACATGTGAGTAATAAGCATTATCAATAATAAAATAACAAACTCACCATACAAAAAAACCTTTTACTCTTATTACTCATCATGATTAGATTTGGTTTCAATAAAATTTTGTTATCAATTGATGTGAAGATTGTGTATGAGGAAGTATGCATTTATTTCAGAAATTGATATGCCTAATTGTTTCGTGATGATTTTTTAAAGATAAATATTTAAAAAATAAATAGAAAAGTGTGATTTTATAAAGCATGGGTGCTTTGAATATTTTTTGAAATAAATCATTGAAAAAAATTATTTCTTAATTTGTTGTGATTTATAAAATCTTTTTAGGTGGCCTTGAAATGTTTTAAAAGTCTTTGTATTATGAGTGAAATTTAAAAAAGACTATTAAACCATTCTAATGATTACTTGGAAAATGAAAATTACATATGTAATTCAACATTGTATGTTATAGAAATGTTTAATGTTTGAGTGAAATGTGATGTACCATTTGATGGTGTTGAATTGAGTTACATTGATATTCATGATAAAGGGGAATGTTTCTATGTGGTGTTCAAACATGATAAAATGTTTTATAATTAACTTATAAATTCTATTATTTTATTTGACATATGGTATGATACTATCATTGAATTGTTAAGATCTATTTTAAAGTCATGGGAAGACCTATGTTTTTAGCATAGAATTCAAGGTTCACTTGTGAACTAGTTTAGTAATTGGCTTTGGCTAGTGGTATTATGTGGGACATAGGTCAACCCAAGGTATTCTACCTCTATTAATCTTGGATAGTGAATGGTCGAGTGTTTTGGAAGAGGTTGATTGATGTGTTTTTATTTTGGCATGCGAGCCTTGATCCAAACATAACCATCTTTATTTTTTTCAACATTGTTTCTATTTAGAACCATTGGACTCCATGTTGATTAATTGTGTGTATTTTTTTCAAGGTATCAATATTTTTATGCCTTGTGAAATGATATAAATTTTTATTTGAAAATGGATTAGTTTTTTGTAAATGATAATTTTAAAGGAATATGTTCACACATGATTTATTGATGAAAAACCTGGAAAAACTATTTTTATATTCTTATTTTGCAAACATTCATGATATGTATTCTCTTCGAAAGAATTTTATTTTTTGTTTGTGGTTGGTGAACTATTGGTATTTTATCTCACTCTTATATATTTTAGTTTTTTATGTTGCTCAACATAGTGGATATATTATATCTTGGGATACAAGATTTGATGGAGGTGCGTGTGATGTTTCCCCAATCACACATATAGATATTGAAAACCATACACCTTTAAATATATTATATTATATTTCCATTATATCTTTACTTTTGGATGTCTATGTTTGGGTCCTGTTTTGTTTTTATGCCCACTTTTGTTTTATATTTGATGTTCATGGGTGAAACCACTCCCAAGAATGTACATGAGATGTCCATACACAAATTTTTAGCCTGTGGGGACTTGGAATTCATTTAGGGTCAATTGAGAATTAATTTGGATGTCATATTTGAGGTTTTCTGGGTTGGTACATTTAAGGGAATACTCGAAATGTGGTTATTTTTTTAGAATTTGATTACTGAAGGGGTATATTTTAAGGTACTAGTGATGTAAAGATCATTATTATTTTTTTACGGTGTAATATATAAGACAAATATCCATTGTGGATTTCAAAAAACATAATCCTAGTTGAAAGGAATTGATAAAGGTAAATGTAACAACATATATTAGTGGTTTTATTTCTTACAATAAAAAATGTATTATTTATTTTCCTTGTGAATATCCAAGACATGGTTCCATTTTTCATTCATCTTCTACTGAAGATTAAGAATTTTGTTGAATGGGAGACACATTTCTAGATGAGGTGCTTGGAAAATATGCCACAATTGTTTATTATTCCCTTATTATACAAGAACCTGAAGATCCACATAGATCCTAGTACTTTGGAATATTAGGGTATATTTGTCTGAGAATGATGATGATGTTGAAGAACTCATATGGTTAGAAAACAAGTCATTAATTTACAATATCAACACTTTCAATATATTTGAAAATACAAACTCTATATTTTGATGTAAGAAATCGTGGAAAATTTTCCACAATCATCTAATTTACTAATTTATTTCATTCTATCTTATCTACCATACACTCTTCATTGTTTATCTCCCTTGAGAAAAATTTATTAAGACATGATTTTACACTTTATTTTTATTTTAATTTTATTTAGTGTTACATAGTAATATTTTATTTTTGTTAAAGAATTTTTTAAGGCTTAAAAAATAGTTTAGGTAACATCATGTGATGAAACAAGAAAAAATATTTTGAATTATATACAGTTTATTATATAGATTATGTAATTCTTTTGAAATTATGAATTATTGAATTCATAGTTTCATGAAGATTCAATAAATCTCACTAGATATTTTTTACATTACATTTAATATATATATTTAAATTTTTTGTAGGGGGTGTCAATATTTCTATTCAAGCATGGGGAAAGGAATACAAATTTGAAAAAATTGGATGATTCTCATTAAGAATAAAGAAATTGGAAGCGTATATTTAATATTTTTTATTAAAATTTATTTCTCTGTATTTAGATCGATTTCAGGTCATAATTATTTACTCCTTCCTTTATGAGAGACTGGGTATATTTATAATGTTTGTTTTTGTTTTTTTATATAATATTGGAATATATTACAACTAGACAAGTCATATAGAATGGTGAGTTTTTTGATTTTTCATATTTTTAATTGTATACTATTATATGTATTGTGATTACATGTGTCACTGTAGTACATAATGTAATGGAAATAAATTTCTGTAGACATATAGACTCAGGACCTTACCCTGTGACCCATCTCCCATCCCTTAAAACACCTACCATCCCACCACCAATTGTGGGGAAATTTTGTATTATTATATATTTTAAATATAGTAATATTAATACATGTTTCATATATATATATATATATATTTATATATATATCATTTAAAAAATTCATTAAAATTTTATATTATTGTATTTAATAAAATTATTAATTGAAATGTAACTGTTAATACAATCACAATAGTTGAATATGTTGTTGTATATTAAATGTCAGCACTATCATAATTGTTATGAAACACTTTTACAAATTGTTATAACTTTTAACGATTGAGTTTTTAATAAAAATTTATTAAAAGAGATATATTTATTGGTTCAATGATTTACCAAATGTTATTTACAAATAGATATATACATTTAGTTATAGGATATAAAAACATAAATTCTAAGAAGATATGTTTTCCCATAAATGAGGTTGATCCATTATTAATTAAAGAATATATTTAGGATGGGTTTTTCATAATTGGAATGTTTTTATTTCAATGATTTTGTGTGATTGGATTTGTGAATTTTTTTTACTAATTTTTTTAGTATGAATGTATGAAATTTATGAGGCATATATAAAAACTATTTCTATGAGATGATGAAAATGACAAGGAAGATAAACTATGTTTGGCTAATATATGGAACACTTTGAGGTTATTATTAATCATTATTATTACTTAAAATGTCGGTTGTCAGTTATGAATCATATTGATTAAATAATACATATTTTCTAAGAACATAATGGAATAAAATGAAGGATAATTATTTTTAATGGTTGGAAATAACTTCCAAAATGGTTGATTATTGAATCCAAGTTCATAAGAGTATGTTATTATTGATGTTGGTCTGCGGTTTATATTCGATTATTAAAGTGTGTTGGATTTTATTATCAACACATGTCAACAAATTATTCATAAGTGAAGTAATATTTTTTGAATATAAGTTGATGATAATTTGAGGAATGATTGAAGCTGATGGAAGATGTTTGAAAAGAATAAAATCTATTCAAACACACTCCTTGATCACTAGGGTTCTGATGGCCAAGAACTGATGTTCTCAAGGTCAAGTATTTTTAAACAATAAACATTAAGGTAATAACTGGAGTTCTATTTTCACTCCAAAAGTGTTTTAGTAGAAAAGGTAGAGAATAATTTGAGAGTAGTTGTGCCCAGATTACTTTTGTGGGTCCTTGACTAGGTTTTTATGTTTTTGGGTATAAAACATCATTTAAAGAATTATTGATTAATTTTTTTTACTGCGATGATAATTCAATGTTCACCCTCAATTAAAAGTAACCTAATAAAATATAGTGTAATGTATTAGAGATCAAGGAACCAAAATAAAGTCAGAGTTGTTAACTGTTTAAGATAATTAGTGTTTAATGAATATTAATTTTATAATCCATTGAAGGAATTTTTATTAGAGGTTGCTATCATGTGTTGTATGAATAAGAGAAAATGTGATAGTAGAGGAAAATATCACATGGTGGGCACTTGACCGTCTAATGATCTATCACATCAAAATACCAAAATAACCATAAAAATATCAATAAGGACCAGAAATCGACTATAACATTATGTCAATATCCCATAAATGATTACATTATTTCAATATCTCATAAATGTCTCCTAAAATTATTTTCTAGCTACTATGGATTATTTTTTTTACCTGTAAAATCATGCATATAATCTATATTCACACAGGGTGAATACATGCAAGGATTGAGAATGAGTGAGAATAAACACATAGTTAAAACCATTACAACCTTATACATACCATGAAGAATATCATGATCAAATAGAAATAGTATACATGATTTAAATGATTTAACAAGCTCAGTTTTATATGTGAAAAATGTGTTAGGTTCTTACCAGGACACATAAATAGTAAATGGTAGCCAAACACATACCAAGTACAAGGTACCCAAACACTTGGATCATATGTCAATGCATATTCAAAACACCTGACTTCTCATGTAAATCAAAAAAAACCCCATCCTATCTAACCCAATTGATCACTTTTCCATATATCATATATTGAACTTAACCATATATCCCAAACAGTGGAAAATTTTATTCCACTTTTCATAAAAAAAATTGATTATGTAAAGAATCTCAATGAATACTTTATTTTTCAAGAAAGAACATCATAATTCACCCCTTAGTTATCTAACAAACAAAACTTATTCACTTCAAAAAGATAAATGAAATCACCCTTAGTTCCTAATACATATTTATAATTCAATAAATTAATTCTAGAATACATATAATGTATGAAAATACCTATATTAATATTTATAAACATACATTTCAATCTAATAAATCTTTGGAAACGGATTCCATTATTTATCATCACATTACTATGAAAACATAATATCAATAATTAAATCATCACATTAAATATTATTATTATTATTATTAAATTATCATAAACAAATCATTAATTTATCAAATTCATTCAATGCGCATAGTCCATTTTCAGATGTACTTTATTTCTAAAATACATTAAGTATAGTGGTATATTTTAACTATAAACAATCATAAAATCAAATAAGTTTTATCGATAACCCGCTAAAATTGATATATGTATAATATGAATATATATTGTGTCAAACAACACTTTCAAAAAATAAATTAAGATTAAAACATTTGTTTCGACTCTCAAATTATTATCATTAAATCCACCATTAATGTCCACATCAAATTGAATATTTATTTAATGAAATTATTAATCAAATCCTATTTATATACATTAAATTATATAATTTTATTATTAAAACACATTTAAATTATGGGAACAAATAAATAATGTTGTAAAATTATTTTGAAACAGTAGAACTGATTATAAAAGTAACTTAACTCAAATGAATTACTAAATAATAAGATTAGCGCACAATATACATAAAAACACACAATTAAATACAATTGGAAAGATGTAACATGCCACGAAATATTTATACAATATTCATTATAAATAATGGTCTGATTCCTTCTAGAGCATAATAAATCAAAAAAAATTACAAACTAGTATCGAATAAGAAAAATTAGAACATTACGTTGATCAATTACTATCTCCATATCACAAAACGATAAGGTTCTTGTAGATATTCCAAGGATAAAGCTATCTCTACTAACTAATAAAAACATATACATGAAATAAAGATGAAATTCCACCATGATGTGAGGGGAAGAAAAGAAGAGTTTATGGTGGGAAATTTTCATCAAATAACCCATCAAAAATATGAAAACAAATTGAACAAAATTCAATGACTATATAATTATTATTCCACCCTTCATTAAGAAAACACACTAAAAGATTATTAGGAACCCAATACATAGCCATAAATTACCTGGTGGCTCCTAATATGAAACTTAATGGTCCACCAACTCCATACACCTTCTCACATCTCCTTCATTCAGTCTAAACCCCCAAAACCCATGAAAAATACATCAAAATAACTATAAATATAGCAGAAAAAAAGATAAAAAACATACCTAAAAATATAGACAAGTAAAAAAATAACCACCATAATGATTATCATCCTTGAGAAGGATCATTAACATTCTATAATGAATAATTTCAACCATTAGAACCCCATTCCAGCTTATTGTTCCCAAGTATCCTCTTACACACATCTATGTGGACATATAACATGTATATGTATAATGTACTTTCCCCAAAAATTCCTTTCCATGATATTAATAACACACAACAAAAATTGCAAAAATATTGCATCTGGATCATTATCTAAATCAGTAAATTGAGGTACATGTGTCAGCTCTGGTTAATATTTCCTCTACTGTGATACATAGAAAACATCTTCCATATCAATATATATCAGAGGTAATAAAAAGAGATAAGAAACCACCACGATACTCTTAATAAAATCAAATAAATCAACAAACCAAATATCCAACATAACTTTCTTACCAATTCTATATTTTCCTAACCAAGAAGAGGCATGAAAAAAAACATGATCTCCAATATCAAACTCAAGTGGAAGAAATATATGATCATCATATGAATTTTTCCTACTATGATACATAACTAATATATTCTTAATCATTTTAACTTGATTTTACATCACATTCATCAATCTAGACCCATGGAATGACACCTCATCAACTTTCTTCCAACATTAGGGTGACTGACATGATCTCCCATATAAAGCCTCAAATGGATCTATCTAAATAGATGATTGATAATTGTTTTTATAAATGAACTCTACCTATTCCACATGATCTTCCTGAATTCCTATAACACCAAGAATACATTCATGAAGCATTATCACAATAATATGAATATTGTACTCAGAATAAATACTATTTTATTGATATGTAATGATCAACATTAATTGAGATCCTAAATATTTCTATTAAAAATCCAAAAATCGATATGTAAATATAATTTCATGATCATATACAATGTTATTGGGTACCCCATTAAGTATTAAAATTTCATAAACATCAATCTTCACATGTTCCTCTTTTTATAGGTCTCTTTGATTAGAATATAATATGTGACATTAGAAAACTGATCAATAATAACCAAAATTGTATTTTCCCTGTCAATGATCATATGAATCCTATCACAAAGTCCATGTTAAAATCCCCCCATTTACACTCTAGAATGGGTAGTGATTTAATCTCAATAGTTGTAAATTTATTGTAAACAACCACCCATTGACAGATGAAGTATCTTTGAATAAGAACAACCACTTCATTTTTCATACATGTCTACCAAATATTTTTAGAAAACATTAAGGCACATCCTGTCCAAACTAGTATGAAATTATAATCAATAAATGTGAAAATATTTCATCACATCCTCACACTAATCCATTGAAAAGAATTAATACAAGGAAATATAAGAGATATTCTTCACCAAGAAACCATATAATTATCTACTCAACACCACATAATCTATCATGAAATACAAGAAAACAAGATTCTAAACACTAAAATTTCTTTATTAGATCTATGAAGGGTGAAGTGATGGTAAAATGGGATATAATGATATGATATTCCTCCCCAGATACCAAAATATGAATCTTTGAGAAAAAAGAGATAAGATGCCACACCTCGTTCAACTTATGAACCACATCTACTTTATAACTTTTTCTTAAGGAATCAACATTGAAACTTCCATTTCCCAATGTATATGTCATCATGAAATCTAATTATTAATGATATTAAACCTATCTATTTTCTTCATTGATTTAAATACCTATATGAAAAAATATACTTCATGATAGTATGATATTTGAATAAAATAAACTTCTAACCAAATAGTTAAAGAAGACAATGTTTGAGTGTATGCACAACTGTATCAATGTGAAGATCATGAGTAGGGTAATTCATCTCATAGGTCCTTGTATACTGATAACTATATTTCACTACTCTCTCTTATTCTATCAACACGCACAATAAAAACCTAATATAGATTTCACAATAAAATTTATTAACCTTCCTAATTCCAACAAAATGATAATAGGTATTGATTTCAATATCATATTCAACACCTAAAACAAATCATTTCAGTTAGCACCGCATTGAATATTTAATAATATCCATGTAAATATGGTTTTGTTGTATCTCGGTTAGAGTATTATTGAAAAATTGATGATGACAACCTAAAATTCAAAATAGAAATTGGATCTCAAAAAAATCATAGGATTATGCCATGAAATTACAACTAACACTTCCATATGATCCATCAACACCCTATTTTCTAAAATAATATGTGCAAAAAATTATACTTCTCATATCTAAAAATGCATTTTCATCATCTTAACATACAAACGATGTGCACTCAATATGTCCATGACAATATCCAAATTCTCTTTATGATCCTTATAAAACAATGAATATATCATCATAAATTTGATAAACACCATCACACAAGAATGATATTATGGATGGTAAAAATATTACATCAAATATATAAAAATATAAAGTGTATTCATCACTCTAAACATAATCATAATGAATAAAAAATTTCCAAAACCTATATTAATGCCTATTTTTTCACATCTGGATCTTGTACCCTCAATTAATGGTAAAATATTTAAATTTCAATCAATGATAACCATTGAGTTGATCTCAATTGATCAAATAAATCATCAATAAATTTCAAAATATTCCAATTCATAGAGGTAACTAGGATTAATATTGGATAATAAATAAATAATCACAAAATACGACTCTCTTTATAATTAAAAAGAACTAGAGTACACCAGAAAGGCATACTTTTATGGATATTTTTCTTGGATTCATGATATTTTAAAAAGTACAAAACTCTCGGAGCTAAACTAGATCCATATGATGTGGAGGAATTGAGGTAACTTAGAACCATGTATTAAGTAAATAAAAAACTCTACCTACCTATATAGAGTAAATTAGGATATATATTCAATAAATACTTCCATAACAGGAAGTACATGAGAAAAAAACACTACAAATATCCTCAACTAATCAGAGAATCATACCAACTATCTATGATGAAATAATCCCCATATTACCAAATCATAACATTCTTTGTAAGGTTGATAGTAAAATTCTCCCAAAAATCATATTAATTATATATAGATAGAAAAGATGTCAAATGTATTTGGTAAAAATAAATATGAAATAAAATTCATTAAAACTAATCCATAAATGTAATAAAATAAAATCCCAAAATCTATAGAATATATAAATCCAAAATATATCCATATCTATAGATATAAACAAAAGAAGAGAGGCATATTCTAATTGTCTCCAATCTTCTTTAAAATTTTATAGTATTCACATTTAAAAATTTATTTAAAAAAATCAATAGTTATACCCAGGTTAGATAATAAACAAGTAGACATAAAATAATGTGGTGTACCATAATTAAAAAAGATAATAACCTAACAATAGGAAACTATGATCATACATTTAACAATATAAGACCCCTCAATAAGATACATTGGTGCTTGATTAACTATTAATAACAAACCAGACTCTGCACCGTGACCCTAACTCTATGTTTCTTGACTCCCCTATGAAACATATCCTTTCTAAACGTATCCTTGATAACCATTAACTCTTATATAACTAGACCTCTCAGATTACATGTAACAACTCCATTTTATCCATGTAAAACTTGGAATATTTTAAAGAATATCATCTAGGGTAGGTGATGAGTCATCATGGGATTCTGGGAGCTTTGGATGATCAATATTGTTATAATAAAAATATTAAAAAATAATATCATATGCATGTAGTTTTTATAAAATAATAGAATAACTATCAAGTGGGGTATTTGATGGAAAATATGAGATCTATCTTATACCATAAATGTGGGTCTTAACCTTGGCATGAAATAATCATTGTTGGTATATGTCATTTTGATAAAGAGTATTCATGGGAAGATAATGAATAAATGAATAAATTAAATATTTTATTTGTTTATTTTGTTTCCATGACTTAGCCTCATATTTTTAAACATAGTTATGGGAAACTAATAGGGTGAGACATAAAAACATATGGATTTAAAAAGTTATTGGAGATGATCCTTGGTGAATATTGATCGAATCACAGACCAGTGATCAGTACGAAAGAGTTTTCCTTCATCAATGGAGTTCATGGATCTCATTAACAATAATAGATTGAAGCTGTTCTTCATCAGTAATAAATCCAAAATAAAGGTATATTATTTTATTTGATTAGTTTTAAACAATCTTTTTTATTCCATTTTGAATGTGAATCAATCAATTAAAAAATTAATTTGTCAGTTGAATGTTTATTTATAGTTGAATAATTTTTATCCTTCAAATTATGATTTTTTGATCATTTTTTATTCATCTTCGTTAGATGATTACTATATCAATTGAATGAGGCCAACCCAATAAAATGGGAACGGTTTGTTCCTTATTTTTTCATTTTATTCTTTTCTCCCTTGGTTCTTCACACATTCATCATCGATGTTCCTTTTGGACAATTGTTCAAAAAATACTAGGTTGATGATCATTGCATATAGTTCATTTGGCACAATGAACAATTATTGTGGGTTTGGGGTTGGTATTTAAGACACCATTGAGTTGAATAGGTATGATGAACGTTTTATGATTGTATCTAGAGTTCCCATTTTTCATGATTGGATGCTTGGCCAATACGATGCTATGAGGATGATTCACGAGTAAATTTAGTGGATGAAATCCAGCCAGCGACAATGATAAGAGATTGGTCAACCTAGATTTTATTTCTATCACATGATTCATGGCTAGATTATGAAATGACGATGCTGGGTAAATCCACATTAATTTTCTAGGATTCTGGATATCTCAACATACTTAGATTTTAGTCCAAATAACACAATGTTGTGCAGTCCCTTTGTTATAATTTATAGGGTTTTGTGAAAATCAAACATCCCACACTTAATATAACCTATAAAGTCCTTTTGACTTAGTGTTGGAGTCTCAAAATGTACCGATAGGTTACAAAGTCATTGGATTGACCAGGTGCATAGACACAACCAGAGTATATAGGAATATTTAGGTGCATGCGCACAAATACAACTAGAATACCCAAAGTTGGACAAGTTTAGGGGCACAAATAAAGTACACTTTCACCATACATAGTACTTGGGGATGAACTGGAGTAAATTCTTATATGAATGGTATCCATGAATTGTCATTCATACTCTATAAATTCCTTGTACTCATCCTTATTACATTGAATCCCTCATTCTCTTCAGTGCAGACCAATATGTGTAGGGTGTATTACCTTGGTCCATCCCCTATGAGGGTATAGTGAGGCATCATGTCATTAACATATGGAATGATCTCATCCATGATATTATTAAAGAATATAGTCTAATAATCCCTCTGTGTGTCTAGTGGTGTGATCCTCTATCATTTATTCTTCACTTGGTATGGTTAGGAATCATGTGACCAATATACCCAAGTGTTTGATCCCCATCATGTCATGTTATTTTAGAGATATATAGGTTTACCCTATAGGTCATGGGTGAAACACCTATCTTGGTACTGATTTATTTTATGTTATTTCTTGTAATTTTGCATGGTGAGGTGGAAAAAAATTGAACAATCGTATGATCACCACATATGTTATCAAACTCGTGGAAGGAATTCTACCAGAAGAACAATACCTTGAATCCTCGAGCTAAATCATATGCTGTCGGTGTGGTTGTGACTTCAACTAGTAGACTTGGTGTCTATATTGGTATACCTATGTCACTATTTTTATGTCTTATATTATGATGTACATTTCATTGTGAGGATGAAATCAATACCATCTTAATGCATTATGTTTGGTGATTTCAGGGGGACCTACTTGGTATGTATATACTCCCACTTGCATGTGATCTTCCTACACATGATATATATTATGTAGATGCAAGGCCTTATTAGAGTTTCATTGGTAGACCAGAATTGTACAAATAATAGTTTATCTAGAAAGATCATGTGTGGTTCCAAGTGTTTCATTTGATAGAAGTCACAAACTTCCTTTTTGGTTGGAATCTTTATAAATCTTTCGTGGGCTTATATTTGGCCCTTTATGATTTCCATTTTTTTTCCATACACTAATGTGTGATATAGATGTATTCATGTAACTTTATATTAGTTATATATTCCATTTCTAAATATTTTTGGTTGTTGGATATGTGTGCATGTGTCCATATACTGTTGGATAATACCTCCCATGGGTGTGATACACGCAGTTGATGCTTGTTTCCAGACATTTTCGTATTAATGGTAGTCTTGGGGTGTTACACTCGGCTTATCGATGACTAGGTGGTCCATAATGTGGCAAGTCGTGATATAGTGGTATTATAGGAGGTTAATCTTAGGATTGGAGTTTGGAAATTTTCTATATTTTAGGTCTAGTTTGGGAACTTGGGAAATAGTTTAAAAGTATCAAAAAAATTTCTCTTATGGTATGGAAAATAGTTTTGTTGTGGAGAAAGATGTATCTATTAATCCAAACTCTGATAACTTTATTTTTGACTCAGTCCATATAGATATTCATTGCATTGAAAAAATTGGAACATTAATCCTACAGGAATGGATTTTGGTTTCCATATCATTCTTAATTCATCACCCAATATATACTCTTTGAATATGGTACATTTTTTAATTTTTTAACATTCATTCTTAGTGAAATCCTTCCAGTATTTTATAGTATGGTCATTAGGATGATCTTCCTAATAATGAGGAATTTTTTATACGGTCATGTATAGAAGGTGGTACATATTGGTGGTTTTCTAGACACACAACCGCTTGTTGAGTAGTATGTTTCACTAAAAGTACTAGTAGATAATGTGAACAAGATGAGTGGACTTAATTATTTTTAGATTAAAAAAACCCTCATGTATCAGGGAAATCCATTCCCAAATTCAGATGAGTACTAGTGTGAGGCAGTTTGGTGAGTTTTTTGTATGTTGTGGACCCCTCCAGATTAAATGGTTGTCCAAGAAGTTTTCTTTATTGATGAATCCAGAGAGTGATGGTGGGGTCTGGTGACTCATACACATGACCAAATGACACTTTCTTGGATTTATATGGAGTTTATATTAAAATACCAGTTATATCTATCCACATTATAAGTATTACACAAGATTGATCTTCAGTAGGGAAACATGACTATTGGAAATTATTCATTGAGGATTACTAATATTATGAGATTACCCTTGGATATGGTTTGAGTTCTTTTCTTTTGGGTGTCAAAATTTGATTATGATCTCCATATGTATATTTGGGTTAGGGTGAAGTGTAATTGCATTCTTACTTTTTCAAGAGTTCTCAAGAATGATTTACTAGTAGAGAGATTCTTAATAGAGCAGTCACTAATAGTTGGTGCATATAGTGTGCACCCTCAATCTATGATATAAGTAGTTGGTATCTAACAACATAAATTGGAATCCTGGCATGCTAATCATTTTATAAGATAGCCTCAAGATAGAGGGTCTACATTATGGGATCTAATGATGGATCTAGTTGACATAGGGAGAGGTGATTTTACTCCTGTGATGGGTTTGGGGAATCTCACTTAATATTGTATGAACTATTATAATACTAATTTATTGATATTTTATAGACATCCTTGAAAGTTGAAACATCTAGATTAGTGAGTTGTATATGGTGTAAGATGTTTCCAAGGAGTTGGGAGAGAATTTGCTAGTTTTCAATTATTTGATCTATTTTTCCCAACCCCTCTAAGGTGGTCCACACTAGGATTAGAGATTTGGTGGCCTGGGATAAGGAATACTTTATGTAGTGGTGTCATAAGACCCATAGGTTAGAGGGATGGTTATAGGTATGATATATTCCTTTTAATATTTTTATATTATACTGATATACATTATCTTAAGAAAATTTATTCATACTAATTAATATATTTGAGATAAAGATATTCCCATTGATTCTTTGGACCATCCCTTACTCTTGGAAACTCTTATCAAATAATATTTAGCAATCACCAACTTTCATTGATAGTGTGACCTAATTATTAGTGGAGGGAACATAAATTGGAATACATTAATGGACATGATGTGGTTTTATAATTTCATTCTATGAATGGACCATATCTTCTTATTTCATGAATATATTAATTTTTTCAAAGGGAGGATACAATGATTTCTCATCTATGAGATGTGGTTGTCCTTTGTTGGTGAGAAAGAAACCGAATATTCCATAGATGAAATTATATGTAAGAGGATAAAACTAATTACTCCTTAGTTTTATATTATTACCCTTGGAGATGTAGATGTTTTGAGCTTCAAAATTCCTACAATGGTGGAAGTGTATGGAGATGTATTTCATGAAGACTTGTTAGGAATAACTATCCACTAAGAGATCAAATTATATAAAGGAATTCAACTAATAAATTCCATGATATTTTTACCAACATATCGACTAATTATCATAGATCTAAATGTCCTGAATGTTTAGATTGATTAGTTTCATAGGAATGGATTTGTCAGACCCATTGCTTCTCCTTAGACAACACCAGATTTTCTCCCGGAAAGAATACATAAACTTGAGGTCATGTGTGGATAAATATAACCAAAATCAACTGTGTATTAGAGAATAAATAGAAAATAATAAGAATAAATGATTTCTTCAACAAATTAAAATGGGTGAATTGGTTCTTGAATATTGAGCTATTGTCAGACTGTCAAAATCACTGAGTTCAAGACAAGGATATACCAATGATGGAATTATTAAGTTTTTATTGTCAGTATTAGTAGATGGTGATGTCCTTTGACATGATGAACACCTCTAATATGTTCGTGGGGATCATGAACCCAACCATCCATCCCTTCATAAATTATTGGATGATAATATTCATTAATTACATCCTAGTGAACCTGGATTTAGAGGAGTATATGAGCCACTTGAATATGTTCGTGGATATACTCTAGGAGAACTAAATTTATAGGAATCTATTGATGTTTCAGTTATGGAATCGAGAGTTCCTATTCTTTGAACATGCCTTGTTAGGAGAGGGAGTTGTAGTGAAACCAATTAAGGTTGTGGTTGTCCTATATTGGGAACCACCTATGAACATGAAAGACATGTGTAGATTTATTTGGATGACTGGACACTACCTGAGTTTCATTCCAAATTTTTATAGGATATCATCACACATAACTTATTTGTATTGAAACATGAATCATTTTATGTAAAAGGTGAGGTACCATCCTGATTTGTAAGTGTTTAGGTAGAGTAAAATGAGCACCCCCATATTCTAACTTCTAGAGGAGGGTGTTGAGTATGTGGTATTCTATGATACCACTGGAATTGGGATTTCATGTGTTCTGATGTACAGATAGACAATGATTTTTAATGGGTCATAAATTTTTAGACACCATGATCATTACTATGTGACCCATGATATCAAGTTGTTATAGGTGGTCATCATCCTAAATAAGTGGTGACAATACCATATGGGTGAACTGTTAATAACCTATTCCAAACATAAGAGTCGCAATTATGTCTTTCAACAGTAGGATCATAACTTGAGATATAGGCATTAGATAGAGTTCATCAAAAATTATGACTTTAATATTGTCAATACTTTTATGAAGGGGAACATTGTGGAAGATACTCTTAGTTGGAGATAATATTTTTAGTTTTTGAGCAAGTCATCAAATAAGTTAGACTTGTTGTAGTCATTATCAATTGATGAGGATGGTGTTGTTTACCTCTAATCAATTATTTTAACCTATTAAAATCCATTTCATGTTATTGAGTATCATATTAGAGATACCTACTATGAGACCTTGTGTTTTTAGATATCCATTTGACACACTCATAATGGATTTTCTAAAGGTGGGAAGAATTCCATCCATTATTGAGGTAGGATGATGGTACTAGTGACACTATGGGAGATAGGATTTGAGGTAGTTTCATAAATCCACCTTAATGGTACATCAAGAGGTGGAGAAGATTCATAAGGACCTTTGACATCATTTCAAGTGCCTAAGGATGAAGACGTTTGTAAAAAAATTTCTCTTGATTGCACACTTTTCATTAGGTGAATATGGGGCTCTAGGTTCTAGTCATTTCAACTCAAAACCAATCGGTTATAGAGTGGAAGTGGTATTTTATCTCTATGGACCTAATGAATATTATTCAATGGTTCTCTGAAGAATAAGTTTCCATCAGGTTTATCATAGACTAACTCACCATGTCGGTCTCCTTCCTAGCCATCCAAGAGTTTTTTTTAGAAGAGATTTGGGGAATGATTTACATGAAGGAGATAGTCTATATTTATCGGGTTCTCATTATGATCAATTTAGAATATTATTATCCCTTCACATCAAGATTACCGAGAGTATTACAAGAGTCCTTTGGGATTAATTTTCATTTGAGCAAGATATTTCACCCCTAGAAAAACAACCAAACTCACCTGACCATTCTGGTTCTAAAAGAAATGCTTCAGGATTTCATGTTAGAATTAGGAAATAATTGAGAGGACCATCTAACCTTAGTGATATTTTCATATAAAAATAGATACAAATCCACCATAAATGTGGAATTATTCATTTCCTTTCAATAGAGACCCATTTGATCACTACTATCATGGAATAATGTAGGGATGTGCACACTTATGGGCCCGGTGTTATTGAGGGTGATGAAAGGGAAAGACTGTATCATCCATGAGTGTATGAAGACTAAACAATGTTTTCATAAATCTTATGGGGACTATTTTTAGAATCCTTTGGAGTTTGATTAGGGAGACCATGTCTCCCTAAAGGTATCACCATAGTGGAACTGAGGAGAAATGTACATAACCTATCACATGTTATCATATAGGGAAAACTAGACACTGAGGATGAACCCAACATCATATATTACCCACTATAGAATGAGGATCAGAAGGAGAATATCATTCATGGGTGATAGATTCCCTTAGTTGATGTTCTATGGAATCATGAGAATATTTATGAGAGCACCAGGTAGTAGGATAACTAGATGAGAGATCAGCATCGTCAACTATTTGAGTAGTTGTTTGCTTTTTGAGATGAAAGTCCTGGAGGTGGGGAGAATGTAATGAATATTATTTTTCTTGTAAAATGAAGGAATTTTATAACAAATATTTTTGAGGCTATGAGTTGATTAAGCATGGGGATTGGGGGCCCGTTGAGACTCAGTATTGATATAATTAAGATATTAAATATATTATTTCACATGCGCATATTTTTATGAAATAATGAAATAACTCCCAAAAAAATTAATCTCATAAATTGGGGACCTCTATTAAATATGAAATACTATTTTTACCCTAATAATGAAATAATATTTATTGGTGTCATGTGTTTTGTTAAAGTTATGTTACAGGAGGATAATAAATAAATAAATTAATAAAATAAATTTTTATTTTTATTTAATTTTTTTGACCTAATACAGTCTCTTTTTAGTCCTAGTTATGGTATAATAATAGTATTAACCATATAATCATTTGGAGTTATAGAGTGTTTGGTAAAGGGCCTTGGTGAACAATGACATGATCATGGATCAATGATCGGTACTGTGGAGTTTTCCTTCTTTAATAGAGTTCATGAATCTCATAATTGAAAATGATCCAAAACCATTCTTTATAAAAAATCAACCCCAATTAAAGATACATATTTTTTATTAGTTTAATCCCTTAATTTTTTATTCTATTTCAAACATAAATCAATTTTTCTAACCAATTGATTGATGGGTCATATGATTATTTATGGTTAATGAATTTTTATCTCTGAATTTATGATTCCATGACTATGTTTTATTTGTATTATTCTATTTATTAATCCATAAAAAGATTGAGTCAATCCCAAAAAATATATAATATTTATTCCTTTTGTTTTGTAATCATTTATCCCATCATTTGTTGTGAATTCATCACTAGTGTTTCCTTTGGCCCAAAATTTGATAAATTCCTTTTGGGAAACCATTTAATAATTGTTCCTCAGTGCAACAAATCATTACCATGTGTTTTGGTTTAGTATCAATGACACATCTATTGTGCAAAGCAATTATGATGGTTTTGCGATTGGATCAGGAGTTTTTGTATCATGAGATCAGGTGTCTGGCTGATGCGGTTCTATGAAGATGATTCACATGTATATTTTTCAGTTAAAATTTAGACACTTTCAATGACTAAATCTTGGTCTATAATGTCTCATATTTTCCATGTATTATTTTTAAATATCATATGGAATTATTTCGAGACAGGGCGCGAAAAATTAACATCATTATGAGGCCCAGTGATCCCAGAACAGTGGTTTGAACTTTCTATGTTAAGTAAGTCTGCACTTGTGCGCGGTAGTGGCAGTTTCCAAACAGATTCCTGGATTAAAAATCTAAGCGGACCGTTCCGTCTGAGGCGATGACTTTACCTAAGAACAAGCCTAACCTTGACTGTTGTGGGTCGAGGGAAAAAGTTAATTTTCAGAGGTTTTAAGTAAAATAAAAATAATAAATTATCAATGTTTATTTTTATTTATGGAATGAACCACTGCAACGTGACGATGGGGAAACTATTTATTTAATAAATGGCATGTCATCATGACTCAAAAATGGAAAGCTAGACTCATTAAAGCCTCAATGCATTTTTGAATGCCAATACACATTTCCCTTTTTATTGGGATAATCGAATGTCGATCATTGGTGAAAAATTGAGAGGGAACTCTGGATAAACCCCTCAACAATGAATGATGGTGAATAAAAGATGAAAATCGCTACACCAGCAAAGTTGAAGGATCTCGACGACGGCGGTATCATAACCTCTTCGTCAGCAATCAATCGCATATTTAGGTAGAGGTTTGTTATTTGAATTCTTCTCCCCTTTTTTTATTTTAAACGATAAAGGTGGATCAACCATGAACAAGTTAATCTGTGGATTTGTTCATTCTTGTGGGAGGTCTTTGTCGGGATGATTTGTGAAATTGATCCACGCTGATTTTCTTGTTTGATTCTGCCTCTTTTATGACAAATAACAGGAGTTGATCAACCCCATGACGAACGATGGAAGAGTTTCATTCCTCGATTTGTTTTATTGGATTTTTTCCTTTTTTCATCCCTCCGTACGTTCTCCGCGTTCTTCGCGGGGTGACGAACAACATATCTTTGCACATCCGTCACGTGATGCAATGATCCCGAATTGAAGAATAGACATGTTAATGATCTTGCGGAGGTCAAATTATGATAGCGGACAACAAATCGACCGGATCAAGAAGGTAAATTCTTGAGGCTTTCTTTGCTCAAGAAGATAAAAATGTGTTTTCAGGGCCGATTGGAGGCCCGAAAATATCAGAAGTGGCTTCGTGGTGTCGGGGCGACCAAAACCTGGGTGTTTCGAGGTGATCAGATGGCTGAATCGACGAACAGAGCATCACCAGAGTCGCTAAGGTGGAGGTCTGCATTTCTGGAAATATCCAGAATACACGGAGTGTAATTATTAAGATCACGTCGTGTAGTGATGGCAGTGGTATCTAGGGTTTTGAGGGTCAGATTGGGATCACAAGGGATGTGACCCTGGTCACACGGCATGGTAGACTTTCCATGAAGCTCGACTTGTATTTTGGGGAATTACATGGACATGGGTTGGGATACACGGGTTCAGGCGACACGACATGTACAACATGGTAGAGGTAGCTACACAGAACTCAGTTTGTATCCAGGGGTACACGGACACAGGATGGATTACACGACCGTGTACTCCATCACGTGGTCAGGCGATGCCAGTAACGCGGGCCACCCCGTGTACCGATTACACGGGTTGGAGTACACGGGCTGATGACCGTTTACGGGCACATGACCAGCATACATGGAGCCAACCCTAATCACTCAGATACGGAATGTACACCATACTACACGTCGTGTACTCAATTTTTCTACACGACCAGCCTTATGAAATAGGCCTTTGTACACGGGCAAAACCCGAGGTCTGACAACACGGCGTGTAACATTTCTACATGCTGTGTAATTTTTGGAAAATGGCATGGTCCTCTTGTTCATCATATCTTGGAATTCTTTAAATTGGGTTATTTGACCTTCTTCTCATTCCCCTGGAGGTCAGGCATTGTTTCTTTCCACATGAGTCTGATCCCTTCAGCAGGACTTTCTTAAATAGAGTCAGGCATCCATTCGAGAGGCCCAAGTCGAGATACTCTATCCATTCTGGACCCTAGGTATAGTCTAGCATCGACGTGACCGACTCCACCGGGCATCAATTCTCTACCTAGAAGTTGAATTTCGGATGAGTCGCGGTATCCACCCTAGCCCTGGCAGTGATCCCCATCTGTGTATCGTGATCTTTCCCACTCATGAGTGTGACTCCCAAAATTAGTGAATTTATCTATCAGAATCATCCCACTCATGAGTGTGTCTCTCGTAATGAGTGTAACTACCACTCTTGATGGTTCTCAAAAAACAGTACTTCTTAGAAGGACATCATCAGATCCATACGGCTCGTGGAGTTTGTTCTCCGGGAACGAGTGCTTCATGGAATCTTCGAACTGAACCCCTAGCTAGGGGTATGCGGTTGTGTGACTTGTCTCTAGACTACAGGTCTGGGTTTTGGGTATTCCTGGTTTGTTCTATATGTTCTGTAGACATATATTGTGCATAGCCGACTGTACCTTTACATTGCATGCATGTTTGTGGTTTTTGGGGGTCCTCTACTGAGTATTGTTATACTCACCACTACACGTGCTTTTCCCGCACGTGTCGTGTCTTGTGCAGACGAGCAACATTTTGTCGGAGTCAAGGGCAGATCGGGACATGACTGAGCATTCTGAGTTCCCTATAGGCCGAGGCGTTTCTACGGCTACGAGCAGCAGTCCCAGCACCTTTTTTTTATAGGTTGGACTTTGTAGTTTTCAGACATCTATTTTGGTGGGCTTATATTCTGTCCCAATTTACATTTATTACTTTACCTTCTTTCATACTCTGGTGGTTGGGTTAGTTGTATGCATGCATTTTGTTCCTTAGTGTTTTTACATTTCAACATTTGTGGTGTTGGATATGTGTGAGTGTGTACAGGTACTTAGGAAATGCCTCCATGTTAAGAAATATGCCTTCTCGGTGATAGTCACCATCCCGTGGCCCATTGGGAGTGGGCTTGGGGAGTAACGACACGGGCCCCACTGAGACAGGTTGTGACAAAGTGGTGTCAGAGGTGGTCGATTCTACCTTTGGACCAAGAGTCTGTGAGTTTGGTTTGGGGTAACAGTGTTATGTGTTTCAATTTTGGCTTTCAGGCTAGAGACTCCAGTGTTGGTGAGGTGGCCGACGTATCCATACACAAGGACTCTGATAACCTTCTTTTCAACTCAGTACACGAAGACACTGGTTGTGGGGAAATAAAATAATGGTACATGCATCATATAAGACTGGGTTGTGTTTTTCATATCCTTTGTGTCAGCTATCCAGATATACTCATTGACCATGGTACATCTTGTTTGATTTCCGGATTACCTCCCCATCGTAAATCAACTTCTTCATTGACTTACACCCCAGGATGTCAATGATTTTTTCATCAGCATATCGGATGGCTCCCATAGAGCCTCTAAGGATAAGGGTGTAGATGGAGGATTTGAAAAGCAAGGGTTTCGTTAGACCCAACGTTTTACCCTGGGCGGCCCAAGTCTTGTTTGCCAAGAAGGCAAACAAGAGTCTGAGGTTGTGTGTGGATTACCGGCGCCTGAACCAGGTGACAGTGAAGAACAAGTATCCACTACCAAGGATTGATGACCTATTAAATCATTTGAGAGGGGTATAGTTCTTCTCGAAGGTTGAACTTTTATCAGGCTATCAGCAGTTACGATTACGAGACAAGGATATACTGAAGATGGATTTCAGATGCCGCTACGATCACTATGTGTACTTGGTGATGCCTTTCGGCATGACGAACACCCCTATAATGTTCATGGGACTGATGAACCATATTTTCAGCCATACATGGACCAGTTCGTAGTGCCCTTCGTCGACGACATCATTGTGTACTCTGCGTCAGAAGAAGAGCATGTGAGACAACTGCGGATGGTTCTGAATGTACTTCAGGAGCACCAACATTATGGGAAGCTCTCAAAGTACCAGTTTTGGATTCAGGTGGTCCACTTTCTGGGACATGTTATCATAGTAGATTGAGTAGCTGTAGACCCAGCCATGGTACAGGTGTGTTAGCATGGGAGCCACCTCGAAGCGTGATGAAGGTGCAGAGCATCCTTGGATTGGCAGGATATTACCGAAGATTCATTCCCGACTTCTCCCAGATATCAGCACCAATAACATCCTTGACTAAGAAGGAGAAAATAATCATATGGATGTAAAATTTCCATCGGGCATTCAAGCAGTTGAGACAGAGTTCGACGAGCTCCCCAGTCTAGAAATTGTCGGAGGAGGGTGTTGAGTACATAGTATTATGTGATGCATTAGGGACCGGTCTCAGTTGTGTCCTAATGTAGAGGAAAGAATTGATTGCTTATGTTTCCCACCATCTTAGGCCACATGAGCAGAACTATGCGACCCATGACCATGAGTTGGTTGTGGTAGTCATTTCATTGAAGATGTGGCGACACTACCTTATGGGTGATCAGTTTATCGTCTAATCTGGTGACAAGAGCCTCAAGTACATCTTTTCGCCAAAAGATATGAATATGATGTATAGGATTTGGCGAGAGTTCCTCCAGTATTATGATTTCGATATAATCTATACTTATGTGAAGGGGAACAAGGTGGAAGATGCTTTTAGCAGAAGGTCGATCTCACAAATGGTGAGTGAGGTGACACAATAGTTATCCACATTGAAGTTGTCCATCGTGTATAGGGAAGATGCATCCTACCAATAGTCGATGGATTTTTCCCCTCCAATCATACAATGGGTTATGGAGACGCAACTAGAAGATGTTGACTATGTGGCATTACGTTCTTAGTTATCCCCAGGACATGCTCCTGATGGATATTCACAAGGTGGGGAGCACATACTTCTTTTCAGAGGACACACTTTTGTGCTGGTGGGGTTTCAGGAGGAGGTACTGAGGGTGTTTCATACATCCTCCATGGCGGTACATTCGGTAGTGGAAAAGTTGTACCAAAATCTATGACAATAGTTCTGGTGGTCAGGGATGAAGAAGGCAGTAGCAGAGTTTATTTCTTGATGCCATACATGCAAGCAGGTGAAGGTCGAGCACCAGGTTCCAGCGGGATTAGGTAACCCCCTGGATGTTCCAGATTCAATGTGGGATGGAATATCGATGGACTTCGGGACAGGCTTTCCAGAGACGTTCAAGGGGCATGATTCCATCTAGGTGATTGTTGACTGACTCACCAAGTCAATCCACTTCCTTGCTATTAGGGAGCAGAGTTCCGTAGAGAACATTGGACGCCTCTATGTGAAGGAGATAGTTCGAATTCATGGTGTCCACTCGATGATAGTCTTGGACCGAGACGCCCGCTTTAAATCCCATTTTGGGAAGGGATTGCATGAGGCTTTTGGGACTCGGCTATGCTTGAGAATAGCATTTCATCCATAGATAGATGGTTTGATGGAGAGGACCAATCAGGTTCTGGAGGATATGTTGTGTGCATGTGTCTTCGACTTTGGTCGTAGTTGGGATGACCACCTACCACTGGTGGAGTTTTCATATAACATTAGCTACAACTCCACCATTGGTATGGCACCATTCGAGGCCTTACATGCGAGACCCTATCGGTCATCGCTTTTCAAGACTGACCCCAAAGAGTCAGCACTCATGGGTCCATAGTTGGTGTGGGCAACCATTGAGAAAGTGCAGTTCATCCGGGAGTGGATGAAGACTGCACAGAGCCAGCAGAGGTCTTATGCTGATAGACGATGTAGACCTCTTGAGTTCGAAGAGGGAGACCATGTCTTTCTTCAGGCCTCACCTCAACGAGGGTTACAATGATTTTGTCGAGGCGGCAGTCTTTCTCTAAGGTTCATCGGGCCTTTCCAGATACAGTACAGAGTTGGATAGGTGGCATACTTCCTAGCTCTATTGCCACATTTGCTTCGGGTACCTAATGTCTTCCACATGTCGGAGCTGAGGAGGTATGTGCATGATCCATCACACTCCATCGACTGGGGAGAGCTGGAAATTGAGGATGTAGTGACCTTTGTTGAATACCCGGTGTAGATCTGGGATCAGCAAGATAGGATCCTTCATGGGTGATCGATTCCCGTGGCATGCGTCCGGTGGTAGTATGAGAATCTTTAGGAGGGCATGTGAGAGTGGGAGGCCCAGATCTTTGCCCAGTACCCACATCTTTTTGAGTAGCCTTTGTTTTGGCTTTTCAAGGACTTAAAGCCCCAAGGTGGGGAGAATGTAATGTCTCAGATTTTCTGTGTATTATTTTTATATATCATATGGAATTATTTCGAGACCAGGGGCGCAAACGACACATCATTCTGAGGCCCAGTGAGCCCAGAATGGTGGTTTGAACGTTTTATGTTATGTGAGTCGGAACTTGTGTGCGGTAGTGCCAGTTTCCATACAGATGCCCGGATTAAAAATATGAGGGCACCATTGCATCCAGGGAAATGACTTCACCCAAGAATTAGCCTAACCTCGACCGGCACAGGTCGAGGAAAAAAGTTATGTCTCGTACGTTTTAAGTAAAATAAAATTAAATAAATTCACAATGATGATGATTATTTTATGGAAACATCTGCTGCACTGTGGAGATGGGGCAGCTGTTTCTTTAATTAATAGCCCATCAAAATGACTGAAAAATGGAAAGGTAGTATCATTAATACTGCATCATATTTTTGAAAGCCAAAAACCGTTTCCCATTTTAAAGTGATAATTGAACATTGATCGTCGGCAAAAAATTAAGAGGAACCTCTAGAGAAAACTCTCGGCAACGAACGACGACAGATCAAAGGTGAGAATCTCTACGCCATCAATGTTGAAGGATCTCAACGATAGAAATAACATGACCTCTTCTTTAGTGATCGATACCTTCTTGATAAAGGGGTTTGTTAATTGAATTAGTTTCCCAATTTTTTATTTTAAACGAAGAATGCATATCAACCACGAACAAGTTGATCTATGGATTCATTCGTTCTTGTGGGAGGGTTTTATCAAGATGATTCCTAAAATTGATCCATGATGAATTTTTCTTTTGATTCTGCCTCATTTAATCCTACTAACGGGAGCAGATCAACGCCACGATGAACGATGGGAGAGGTTCATTCCTCTATTTGATTTAGTGGATTTTTCCCCTTTTTTATTCCTCTATATGTTCTTCGCATTCTTCGCGAGGCGACAGAAAACAGATCGTTGCGAATCTGTTCTGCGACGCAACGATCCGAAATTAAATAATTGACACCAAAACAATCTTGATGAGGTGTGACGACGATATCGGATGACGAATCAGACCAGATAGGGAATGGTCGTTCTTTAAGCGTTCTTCATGCGGGAAAATCAAAATGTGTTTTTAGAGCCGATCAGAGGCCCAAAAACACCAGAAGCGGTTTCATGGTGTCGGGGAAACCAAAACCTAGGAGTTACATGGTGATCAGATGACCGGATCGATGAACGGAGCATCGCCAAAGGCGCGACGGTGGAGGTCAGCGTTTTTTGGAAATTTCTAGAATACACGGCGTGTACATCCAATGAACACGCAGTGTAGTGCTGGAAAAGGCGGCTAAGGTTTCAGGGGTTAGAGAGGGATCACACGGCGTGTGACCCTGGTCACATGGCATGTTAGACATTCCTCAAATCTCAACATGTATTTTGGGGAAGTACACAGACACGGGTTGGGCTACATGGCTTCAGGCGACACGGCGTGTATAGCATTGGAGAAGCGGGTACGTGGAACTTAGTGTGTATCCAGGTGGTACACAGACACACGAACGAGTACATGACTGTGTACTCCATCACATGTCCAGGTAAGGCCAGTTACACAGGCCACCCCGTTTACCGATTACACGGGTTGGAGTACACTGGTTGATGACTGTGTACGAGCACATGGCCAGCGTACACAGAGCCAACCCTAATCACCCAGACATGGTGTGTACACTATTCTAAACACTGTGTACTCAGTTTTTCTACTTGACCAGCCTTTTGACAAGATCGGTTGTACACGGGCAGTATTCGGGGTCATACAACATGTTGTGTAACATTTCTACACGCCGTGTACTTTTTAGGAAACGGTATGGTCCTATTGTTCTTTGTATCTTGGAAATATTATGTTTGGTTTAGTGCCCCTTATTCTCATTCCCCTGAATGACAGGAATCGTTTCCCTCTATAGGAGTATGATCCCTTCAGCATGACATTATGTGATAGAGTGAGGCATCCATCTGAGAGTCCCGGATCAAGATCTTCTACCCATTCCTAACCCTAGGTATAGTCCAGCATTGCCGTGACTGACTCCACCAGGCATCGATCCTCTACTGAGAAGGAGAATTCTAGATGAGTCACTGTATCCTCCATGGCCCTGGCAGTGATCCTCATATGTGTATTGTGTTCTTCCCACTCATAGGTGTGTCCACCGAAATAAGTGCATCTATCTATCAGAATCATCCCACTCATGCGTGTATCTCCAATAATGAGTGCAACTACCTCTCGTGATAGTTTCCGACGAAAACTACTTCTCGAACAGACATCATCAGAGCTATAAGAATTGCGGAGTGTGTTCTCGCAGAATGAGTGCTTCGTGGAATATTCAAACTGAACCACTACTGGGGGTATGCGGTTGTGTCACTTGTCTCTAGACTACATGTATGGGTTTTGAGTATATCTAGTTTATTCTATATGTCCGGTAGACATATACAGTGCATCATAGATTGTACCTTTGCATGCTTATTTGTGGTTTTCAGGGTCCTCTACTAAGTATTGTTATACTCACCCATGCACGGGCTTTACCCGCACGTGTCATGTCTTTTGCAGACGAGCAGCCTTTTGACAGAGTCCAGGGCGGACCAGGAGAGGACCGAGGTTTAAAAGTTACCTAAAGGTCGAGTCATTCTTATGGCTACGTGCAGCATTCCTAGTACCTTTTGTGTTTACAGGTTGGACTTTGCGGTTTTAAAACTTCTGTTTTGGTGGGTTGTATTCTCGCCTACCTTACATTCAGTACTACACCTTTTGTTTTACTCTATTCGTTGGGTAAGCTGTATGCATGCAATTTGTTTCATAGTGTTTTTACATTTCAGCATTTGTGGGATTGTATATGGGTGTGTATTTATAGGTACTTAGGAAATGACTCCCATGTTTAGTAATATTCCTAATCAATTCTAGTAACCAGCCCCTTACCAATTAAAGGCGGGCTTGGGGAGTCACAGGGCGGGCCCCACTAGGACAGGTCGTGACATGGTCAACCAAAATTTGATCTCTAAGGTGATTGTTATAGGTGGATTGTAAGAAATTAAGCTATGCAAAGTAGATGCATGAATTTTAAATGATTCAATGAAATCCTAGCATACACAACATATAGTCCAATGAACACAAAGTACGTAGTAACCTAGATATAGCGACTACGGATTCATGAAAATTAAAAATCACATAACATGTATAACCCATACATGATTTCTGACTTGGTTATGGTTTCTTGAAGTGAACACCAAAGGAACATGATCATAGTCATGACGTGGTACATGGGTGGGGCCATAGTACATTGACAAAATCAATTACAATGGAAAAACTCATATATAGTACCCAGACACAACCATGTACATGGGCATGGCTAGAGAACATTAGAATGGGAAATAGTACATTGAAATCAATCCAAGTACATTATTATAATTTGGGTATCCAATAAATTCCATGTATAATTTATATAATAAATGTAATTTTTTCAGCTAAGGTTGGTTCCCATATTCTATTTAGTTTAGACCAGTATCTTTTGGGTGAATTCCCTTGGACCATCCATATGAATCAATAGTGAGGAATCCTATATTGAATATAGGGAATAATTACCTTCATGGGATTAGTCTCTGATAGATTCAAGTAATACCTTAGTATATAGTAGTGTGTGATCCTATAACATTTTTTATTTCCTATGTAATGTTAGTAATCACGTGACCAACATACCTATGTATTCGACCCACTTCCTAGTAGGTTATTCCAGATAGCATTATGTGTACCACACATGACTTTTTTTAGATCCCCTATATTAGTATCAGGATATTATATGATCCATCATGTACTTCTTCATGGTGAGGGCTAATAAGTATGACCTATTATGTGAGTGCCATTAGTTTATATAAACTTATTGAGTGTGTTCTCCTGGAGGAGCATTACTTTAATTACTCATGAAAATCCTCTTCTGTTAGTGTGCTTGTGACTTTTCCATGGATACTTTGTGCCTATGTAGACTATATCTAGGATATTGCTGTTATGTCTCATATTATTATTTACATTCCACTGTGATGATGATCTGACTACCGTCTTGATACTTTATGTTTGGTGATTTGGGGTGTCATACTAGGAATGTATATAGACACTCAAATGTGGGATTTTCATAAACATGTAAGGTCATATATAGATGATAAGACTTTTTAAATAGTCATTGGTAGAATAGGATTAGGTGGTGGATAATTGATCTAGACAGAACATAGTTTATACCAGGTGTTTTATTTGAAATAAGTCCCCTCCTTTTTTGTAGGTTAGATTCCTTTTAGGTCTTTGGTGGTCTTATATTTGGGTGTTTATACTTTCATGAAATTATATCATACTCTTATGTGGGATATAGATATAGGAATTTATTTTGGTATAAACTATATCATTTCATTCCGCATTGTATATATTCTTGGGGATGTGTATATTTTTATAGGTTCTATATGCTAAGGCATCCCATGTCAGCGACATTCTTACATAATGTTTTCCACTATCCCCTAGCCTATTGAAGGTGGGATTGGGGTTTTACAATCAACATACCACAATCCTGACAGGCCCAAGTGGGTTAGGTTGTGTCGTGATATATGGATACCACTCTTCTTCTATGCACTAGTCCATACAAGATATGCCTATTTGGAGACTGAATCACAACATCCATTATTTGGATTCCCTTACATCATAACATCCACAAATATCCCATTTTATAACTCATTTGTATAGACAAATCAATTATTCCTTATTTTTCCACACTAATAACACTCTAAGGATGTGCTTCCACTATATAGAGGAAAAAATGTTATTCCCTTCACCACCATATTTCTCACTTTTCCTGTGGAATTCATCTTTCATTAAAATGTAACAACTTTTGGATCCACTTTTTCCAATTGATTCCCTAAATTATTCCTTATGATTATCCTATACAATAATGTCTTTTTACCCCTTTTATGAAAGTTGGTAAAAAAAGGTAAACCATTAATTGAAAATCCAATATTAACCCAAAATAAAATGTATCTTTCTTATAGGCCATATAACTATACAATGTGAGAGTAAAATCAAGAGATTTGATTAAAATGGAGGAATAATCATTAACTAATTTCTTATACTCTACCAATCCTTTGATTTTTCAATAATGTTTACATAAAGGAGTGTTTCTAAAAGAAATACCCCACTAAGTCCTCTGTCATTTCATCCCCCTTGACACTCATAGATTAATCCAAGATAATCCTCTTGCATCGAGCTAGTCCCTCGGTTATGTAAATAATAAGTTTCACCTTTTCCCTTATGATAGAAGAATCAACTCAATGATCTTATCTACCCCTTCAACTAAACCATAGCACATCAGGGACTTTCATCTACACTAAACAAAGTAGGATTATATTTTTTAAAATCCTAGTCCAAAATAAGTACCACTGTATCCTATTAAAATATTTCCCTTATATATTTTAGATTATCTCTAACAGATTTTAATGAAATTATTTTTCACTAGTGTCTCAAACTAACCCACAAAAGTAACATTCCCTACTTATCCTTTTATTTGTTCCTCAACAAAATGAAAACACATAACATTATTCTAATGAGGATCATCAACTCACTTCTTAGGTTCCATAACTCTTCAAAATCCCACACATTATTTATAATTGAATTACATAAATTTATGACGAAAAAAACATTATACATCACATTCTGAAAATAATCACAATATAAATAGTTAATCAAATAATCATTTTACATTATCTACTTCATCTCACCAATATTAAAGTAATTAATCAATTATTAATAACTAATTAAGGAAATCATCAATTAATTTATTGATAAATCAGTTATTTAACATAAATTTCAATCACCAATAAATCAAAATAATACATGCACACACATATTTCATGTCCCTAGATTAATGATTCATTAACACCCTACTACATTACCTTAACATAGTGTGAATAATATTAAAAAATAATAATTATAATCCTCTCAAATATAACTATAGTCCCTAGAAAACTTATACTTTTACATCGGTTTTGCTGCCCATGTACATGCAAATATATTTTATACAAATTCTTGACTTCAAATATCAAATCTACCAAATCCTAAATTTGAGTAACTCATATGTAAAAATTTATTTTATTCCAATTTTTGACACCCCATCCAAAAATATCCCTGCAACCAAGGGGATATGTTACATGTCCTCAAATAAAATTCCTGATCACTAGTAAATGATGACTATTTATGGGGTTCTAAATATTTCACTCAGGGGGGGGGGATTTTCTCCCTAATGGTCCATCAATTAAAAATTCAAAAATAAATGTTAAAATGTCATTATAAATCGTTGGAAAAAATAAACAAATCAGTTTAGTAAAGTCAATATCTCATAAATTCCCACAAGAGTTATAAATCCAAATAAGACATTAAAATTAAACTCTGGTATTAATACATGATAAATCTAACTAAAATATGAAATCTGAAAAAGAATGGACAACCCTCAGTGTAACTTTAATCTAAATAATAATATTCTCCATGATGACTCAAAACATCATATCCCAACTATTGAGGCTTATTTAAATTACTAGAAATATCATGTATATAATATGCATGCACACATGGATTGTACATACATGGAGTGTGAATAAATTTCCAGTAGGTTTCATTGTAACCCAACGAATCCCAAGGATTTTAACATGATCATATATAAAAAATTTATAACTTGTAAATTATTTAAAAATATCAGGTTTGGTAATTCTATTAAAGTGGTAGGATCTTTCCAAGATAACATAAATGCCTTATACCCACTTCTACCTGTGATATTATGATATTTGATAATTCATATATTATAAGGTAGCTAAAAAAATGGATCCAATGTTAACTCATATGACAAAAAGATCCAATAATGCTGGGAAAACTCTTGTCTTAGCTAAAATCATTTCACACTAATCAATATCCCAATTCTCAGACCAACCTAAGGTTCTATGCAAGTGACCAACTTCATGGAATATTGTGAAATGAAATTATTATTTAAAAAAATCTCCATAACAAATTTATTTTCAATTTAAACATTTCAAAATTCATTCTCAAATTATCCCAAAAAAATAACTCATTCCATTTATGAAAACATGTACAATCGGACAAAGTTCCATATCCATATTTATATTGTAATACATTAATACCGACATGTATATGTTGTATCAAGATTCATATTTTAAGTCTCTTAATTGTTTTAATATTATATCATTTTTATCTGACAATTTCAATATTTTATAATCTCTTTACCTTATCAATAAAAAATTCATAGCATTACATCATCGTGTTTAAATCTCAATATTATCTTAATAAAATAGTCATAAACACAAAACTAATTATTCATAATTAGTAAGTATCCATAGTCTTTTTTTATATATTTTCTCCAAAAAACTTCTATTCCAATAGAATACATCAATCAAAATACAAATATCTTCTTATATATTTTCCCCAAAAACTCGAAAAAATACATGTATGCATAATATGTATTTGTATATTATAAAAAAATATTGAACACATAAAATTAACATTAAAAGATCAATTTCATAATTTTATTCTTTTCATTTATTCTAATATTAATCTCAACATCAAAATCATGTTTTGTTTAATAACATTTCTCATTAAATCATCATTTTATACATGTCATCCCATTAATTTTGAATTTAACAACTTTTTTTTAAAATTGAAGAAATATATAAAAATTCTTGATGAAATATTTTACATCATTAAAAATAAATTATCATGTAACTTAAATCATATAAATTGCTAAATCACAAGATAAGTGTGAAATTTATATAAAATCACTCTATTATATGCAAAATATTGCAAGTGGATGCCTACCTTATACTAGGTTTATAATGTTATGAATTTGGTGTATAAGAACCAGCTGTTGTAATTTATATTTCTGGTATATTCAAAGAGGTGAATATTAATTAAATCTTCTATTACATATTGTATATTTTTCTGCATGAAATTAATGGAATAATTACCCATATTATTTGCAGAATGGAAATGGGCATAACGGTTCCCCTATACAATGAAAACCATAAAATTCCATAATGATATTCCTAATACTTAAACTATTGTTTGTTAACATTTTATGATGATACATGTAGTTTGTTGACTGTCAGGTTCAAGTACTCATAATAAATTGAGATTTCATCTCATGAGGTCCACACTTGGTAATCTCCTTCATGGGATATTATGGGAAAAGTCACTCCTATAGTAAATCCAAATGTTTATGTATCATTGGATATTTTTATCACTGATCATGTGTAATGACACAAATTCTTTGAAATTGTTATTAATACATGAAATAATTTGAATAAATATTTATGTAATAAGTCAATAAAATATTTTTCCCTCTCATATATATGAAATTTGATGTATTGACCCTTTTATTTAAATGGAACCATCACATTATATTCCACATACATGGTATATTTTTGAGTTTATTTCAGAGAGTCATTGTAAGACATATCAGGAATATAGGTTAATGACTTGGGTGTGCAACCTATTTAAAGATATACTCGGATAAAGATATTATATTACATATTGAGTGTTTGTATGTGGTTTTATCATTTCCACCTATCAACATTCTCTCTAGGTTCCTTGACCCATTACTTGATAGTAATCATTTTATTTAGGATATCCTCCAAATGCTACTATGGAAGAGTCCTAGGGGGTAACACACAAAGTATTTCCTTTTATATGAGTTAAGCATTATTTATATTGAATAATTGGAATACATATTAATCTCTAAATGATGAGGTAAATTTTATTCAAGATTTTGGAAATAATCAAAAATAATAAATAAATATTTATTCATATGGTTAATGTTTAACTACGAGAATTTATAATATTTATTTATATATTTTTATCCATAATATAATAAAAAATAATTTATATATTTAAAAACTTATTTATTTATTCATGTGTATATTAAATTAATATATTTTTGGAAGACTATTAATTGAATATTTAGTTATTTATTGAACAAATAATATTTATTTGAGAATTCAACAAATACTTAGGAGGATGAGAATGGCAGTTTTTTTCTAGTGATGAATATTTATTTACAAGATTATAATGTAAATATTTATCATTTAATGGGTTATCACAAACAATAAAATAATTTATTATTATTATTTTATTACAAGTAATTGGGTTCCTTTTTGGTTTAATATATTTTCAAGGTCCTTTTTCTAATTAATTAAATGTTAAACCATGACCCAAAGTCTATAAATATACTACTATATCAATCAGTGAAAGGTTACTCATTGTGCATAATAATTATCTCTCAAGGTCTCCCTCTAACTTTATTCCTCTCATGGACAAGAAGATCGAATGATAATTACATAAATACCAAAGGAATGTGAAGCGATCAAGGTGAATAACATAAGATAACCAATTGACGATGTTATAACCCATAAGTTCATCTGTGTTGTTGGAAGATTAATGGAGCACATTTGGATCCCTATAACAGGGATTTTCAGTGGGTCCTCACTATGAAATGATGATACACCAATCAGGTTACAATTATCCACATCATCAATGAAGAAATATCTAATTATAGAGGTAATAATTCATCTTTTGTTTTAGAATAATTATAAATTAATGTGAAAGATCCCCTATCTTGGAGATGAAAGGAATTATTTTTCAAGGTACTTTGGAAAAAATTTCATTGGATATAATGTTTATGTCATGTAAAATACAGATTATCTACTGATTTGAGAGAATCCATTTTTTATATAGGCACAATTGTAACTTCCATTTCATATAGAACCTTCAAAACCCTCATAGAGAATTAATACATAATTCATTTTAACATAAAAAAACATCAAAATCACTAAAATAGTTAAAAAGATGATGGAATTTAACTTTAAAATTCCCAAACAATATCTTATTTGCAGAAACGGAAACTTTAAAAAGATATAATTTTATTGTACAACCCCCATAGAATAAGAAAAAGTATTACATAAAACAAATCCCATGACTATAAAATTATTATACCATCCCTTATTAAAAAAGACACCCTGTGAGGATATTGGGTACTGGAAACATACCCACTAGGAACCTAGAGGACAACCTAGGTATGCTCACCTCCACCTCCATCACTGAGAAACTAATATCCTACACTTGGTATCTATAAACACTTATGGGGATAATTTTATCATTGATGACACTAAATACATTATGTTTTCTCACATATTCACCAAGAAGATTAAAAACTAACCTATAATAAATTAAAATAATTTTTAATAAATATAAAATAAATAAATAAACAAACCTCAAAATTCAATGATGTTTTTGAAGAAGTGAATTTTAGTTGTTTTTCATATAAATTTTTTTGAGTTTCTTCTAATAGATTTAAGGATTTTATTGTTTTACCTCTTAAAGGATTTTCTTTATATTCTGATGAATCATGACACATTATTCAATAAACATATAAATATAAAATTGGTTCTTGTAAAACACTACTCATTATATCCATAATGACTATTGTGAGATTATTTTTCTCTCATATTTTTCTTAGGCTCTAATGGAGACTTCTAAATCATATGAGTCCTTTATAAGAATTTGACCAAATGGGTGGTATTGTTGTTTAGAACATTGTATCTATGTTCTGAGATCATTATTTTTTGTTACAAATTTGACCGATAATTATCCAATTGAATGGATTTTAGGATTAGAACATGTGAAGGGTTTTGTATGTAAATTTAGATAAGTGATACATAGAATACACAATGTACATTGGGGAAATATTATTGTAATGCTAAAAAGTAATCCACAACCCCAACATGACAATGGATCTAAAGAAACTGATATAAATTGGTATATGATTCCATATCTTCCCAAATATTATAACAGACTTCCAAGGCGATATAAAAAGGAACACCATGTAACCAACTTCAAACTCTATATCCCATCGATGGTTATCTAAATAGTTCTTCTTGAGAATTTGTTGCATGTTATTATGAAATTGGTTTTTTGTAACACTCTATATAATTTCTTAAACATGACCAAGACCTATCATCTTTCTTTCTCCAATATAATCTCAACATGTCAGAGTCCTTCATATCTTCCCATTCAGAGACTCATATGGTGCATCATAAATTCTATAATTAAATGTTTGGTTATATGAGTATTATTACACGGGTAGGTGTTGATCCAAAAATTCTTGTAAATCCATCATATATTATCTCAAAATATTTTCTAATGTTTTAAATTTCCTCTCACAAAAACCATATGTCAAGGGATGATATACAATGCTATAACTCCGCTCTATCTCTAATGATTTTTGAATAACTATCCAAAGAATTTAGGTAAACCATGGATATTGATTATATACAATGGATAGAAAAACTCAATGAAAACTTACCACTTCTCTTATATATATACTAGTAAATTTCTAAAGGGGGAAATATTGTTTGGTGAAAACAATAGAAATGAAATTAGTATGGTGATTGACTGCAACCCAAATAAAATTATAGATTTTAGACATTTTAGGAAGTTCAATGATGAAATTCATGATGATTTTTTCACATTTTAATTATCTTATAGGTAATGAATATATAATTCAAATATATGTTTTGCATTCATCCTTATATTTTTTCATAGGAATCATCAAGATACAGTTACATCAATTTATCTCTTCATGTTATCCCACCACTCGTTTTTAGGATACTGTACATCTTTTTACTTCATGGATAAATAGAGAAGTACTATCTATGTGAATAATATATAAATTCCTTCTTTTGTTATAATTTTTATGGGAAATATATCCAGAATCCAAATCTTATAAATCAATATTTATCAATGTTTTACTCCAGCTTATTCACTACCATTTTCTATAGCTCTACAAATTTATTTATGAATCTTCATAAGAATGGATGGTTGAGAATTCACCCAAGAAAGATAGAATGTTTCACAATCCCTTATTAATTCAAGATTAAACCTTTTAAAATCCATGAATATTTGGTCTATTTAAACAATAATCATAGATAAGGTAACATGATTTTTCTTCTAAAGGTATCAGCCTACTTGTTTCCATTTTAGGGTTATGATTAGTGAGTAGTCAAAAACTTTGATCAGTTCTAAGCATCTCACATGGAAAACATTTAACTAATTATATATAAATATATATTTCAAACTCATGTGGTTAGTATAAATATCACACATTTCATTATAGATACAATCCCAACAAATTTTTTCTGCAATGATTGTTGTCGATAGCTAAGAGTCTTTCACATGGTAATTTTGTAAAGAACCGAAATTTTCAGGTAATTTTTTAAAATAAATGGAAATTTTATGAGTCCATGAAAATTGATGGAGCATGATTCCGAGGCCCGGAGGGCCCAAAATAAATTTATGAACATTTTTGGGTACATTCAGTGAATGTTCGAACGGGTTTTTATAACTTATAATCCGGTGCTCGGAATTGAAATCTGTGGACATTGTTGAACTCATAGCACTGATATTCTCTTATGTAGTCATTCACCTCGACAACAGTTGGTCTAGGGTAAAATTTAGTTTTTGGGTTTTTCTTGTATGGATAAAATCAAAAAAAAAGTGTATGACTATTTATTTTTAATTGCATAACCCATGTAGGTGTTGGGAGGTGGGGTCTATTGGAACTAAACCTCCAAGTGGAGGTTGATGTGTGGGGACCACCAGTCCTTAACCTCGCATGAGAGGTTATGGTGGTGGGGACCACCCGAACCATAACCTCCCATTAAGGGATATGGTATTGGGGACCACCTCCGATTAAAATCCCATGAACTCCCATTAATTTAGGAGAAACTCTCAACTCCCAAATTAAATGAGGGAGAGCCTCTTCAACTCCTCCTTCATTAATTTTTTCAAGCACTCCTTAATTAATTATGACAACCTATGTTTTTATTTCTTCCAATTTTAATTATTAAAAAATATTCTATTATTTTGGGAAATTCATTTTTGGTGGAATTGGGAGAAACTATTGGCAAAAGGGAGAGCAGTTGGGAGAATGCTTTTCCAACGAACACTGCTTCCTCCATGAAGAAAGCAGACAAGGAATGTCTTCAACAACCTCGAACCAACGCACGATCCCGGGATTGGATTTGTGTCATGGACGAGATGAACGTCGATGACCTCACCTTATTCCTTGCACCAAAACCAACAACAAACAAGTATGGGGTTTATTATTGTAATAATACTTTCCTTGATTTCTTTTACAGTTTGGGAAATAATCGTTGAGGAGGTTATAAAATTTGAATTTCATTTTTATTATTTCTTATTGAGCCAAATGATACCACCATAACACGGAGGGTGCGGGCCAAACCAACATGACTTGACCCCTCTACCGTTATTCTTTGCGGTGTACATCGAACTAAAGGAAGGCGATGAATATGACGAAGGAGGCAAAGGAAATAGTGCCGCCACCCGAGGCCACCGCGACCTACGCCGCCCCCAAAGCACTCTGACCTCCCGACCAAACCATTTGCATGCCCTCACCGCGCACCGCCACCTAGGGTTGAACTGGCCATGCCACCCCAACCGCGCCACCTACCGACCACCACCCGTCGGCCGCACCATGCCGGTCGTGCCACCCGCCGACCGCCACCCCGGCCGTGCCACCCACCGGTCGAGCCACCCCGGTCATGCCTCCCCCTGACCGAGCTACCCCGGCCCCACCGCCCCTGGATGCGCCACCCAAAGATGAGAAAGAGTAGTGTAGAGACCTTGTAGTTGGCCGAGACCTGACGACTACTGACCTTTTCATCTCGGAGTGACTTGACTAGTCTAGTGGGGAGTGACTTTGTGTCACGGTAGAACCACAGTGGGGAGAACCTTGGTGTTGCGGCAAATACATGGTAATCGCAAAAAGAGTACCTTAGCATACTATTAGGGGAAGCTCTCATGGTAATGCAGTAGACCCGTGGTGGGATGCGTGCTTGGTGACGTGACAGATCCATAGTAATCGATATGAGGAGTACCTCAGCAGTCTACAGTTAGTGGGAAGCACACTTGGTGTCGCGGCAGGACCACTGTACTTGATAGAGGATGAGTTCTCCAGTAGCCGAGGTTTCTACAATGTGACTGGGGATTCTACTTCATACTACCCCTAGAATAAAATCTTGGTTGAGTTGAGTCAGTATTTTTCGTTTTTTCTCATGATTCAGATGGATCGCTTGATAACTTAGGTATATGTATGGGCATATACCAATGTAGGGTTATCTGTTGATTTATTACTTTTAGGTTTATCCTTGGTGGATTTTTGTGAGACCTTGAGGGTATCGGGGTCCCTACTGAGTATCGTTATACTCACCCATGCATGGGCTAGGACCACACCTTGTTGTGATGGATGCATATGATGGACATCGCGGACTGAGGCCCAGAGTACCAGGATTGGACGGTACCTGGAGGTGGACCTTACGACGAGTCGGTACATGGAGGAGATAGAAAAACATGGAGCGATGAGGAGGAAATACATACCTACGCTTCAGGTAGGAACTTCGGAGGATGATATAGTAGCTGTCATTTCACTTTCTTCGGTGGTATTGCACTTTAGTTGTACCTAAACTTTTCAGTGGGGCATGTATTCTGGTCCCTTATACTTGCAGCACTCTTTTGTTATATAGTTTACATAGTGTTCTGTAACTATCTATGTGCTTGCTTGTGTGTGTGTTTACTAGTTATAAAGGCAATGCCTTCCCAGTTTTAGGGAATTACGCCTTTGGTGCTAGTCGCCAGCCCCCAGGCCTATGGAAGGCGGGCAAGGGGTAGTAGCGACACGGGCCCCGAGGGATGGGTCTTGACAAAATTTTCTAATGCATTTTTAATTTTAACAAGGGAAATGTAAATAAAATTTCATTTTTAATAAGGAATAATCCTAACACCTTATTCAATGCATAATTTTATTTTAAAAACCCTTTTCAACTATGGGTTAATGTATATTCTTGTGTTGTGGCTAATCTCTTCATCTGTTCTATAAAATATTCTTCATATTTCATCATCAAAAAGAACATGGCTCCCTTTTATGATAAACTTTATAGTGGATTCTATATTCATGATAACTTCCTCACAATGTTTTGATAGTATATAGGTAACCTAAAAAAATATATCTTGGAATATATGATTGGTCTGTGTTATTTCTCAGTAACCACAATCTTTTAGGGATCTATAGATATTCCCTTGCTACTGATTATGTATCCCATGAATGACACATTATGTATCTATAATTCAAACTTTCTAAATTCATTATATAAATTATCTTTTCTTAATGTTATCAATACAATCAATAAATGATCTTTGAGCTCTTCATTTATTTTAGAATATAAAAATATCATTTATGAAGATAACCAAAAACTAATATAGGGAATCTATAAAGATTATATTCATATGATAAATGAATACAGATGGGAAATTAGTCAATTTGGATGAAAAACCTATAAATTCATATTTTATATACCTTATTTATAAAGCTGAATTCATAATAACCTCCTTTTTACACCTAACTGGTGATATCTAGATAAATATTTAATCTTTTAAATTTATTTAGCTCGTCGGAGTGGATCAAAAAATTCATCATTATGAGTTAGAGGAAACTTATTCATTATCATGATCCTATTAATATCATGATATTCAATGAAATATTAAATCGTTCCATCATTTTTTTTGAAATAAAAACACTGATGAAAGCAATGGAGAAACACTAATGTAGATAGAAACCTCTTCAATAGTTTCATGTAAATTCTTCTTTAATTCCTCCAATTAAATAGGATTCATTATGTATGGAATCATTATGATGGGTATAGATCCATTTATTATTTCCATTGAATACACAACCTAATGTTCTAGGGTAATAATAGGTAGTTAATATTACAATGCATTAGTATATTCCCAAAAAATAAGCGTGACGTCAATAATAACATCCTATCTGATAATTTTAGCTAGAAACCTCTCATTACTAGGTAAAACCACATATTATGAAATATTATTTTAATGGGAGATCATTTATAAATTCAAACATGAGAATTCAGTGATCTAGGATTTGAAATGAGTTATCCTTTTATTGAAAATTGATGTGTTCTCTATATAGGTATAACCAATCAATACACAAAATTATGTCAATCTCAAAAAATTGTAGAAGAACTACATATGTAGTAAGTATCCCAATAAATCTAAATCATATATGATTTATATATATGAGATGAAATTATTATGCAACTATGTGATTCCATTGATATTTCGATATGCATTCATTGAGGTGTTGATTCCACATTCTTAACAATCATGTGTGACATTAAATAATGAGGTGAACAAGAATAAAATATTGGACTTTTAGATCACGAATGAAGTGAAATTGTACCTCACATCACTTAATTTTCATGATCTACCTCACAATTAGTGATCATTAATTCCCTTCATTGTTCCACTATTTGGGAGTCTACTGTGGCCTATTTTCGTTATTTTCTAGAGTGTTTCAGCATTGATTCACATAGTTTCCCATCATCTTACAACTGTAGTGTTGTAGTGAAGGTAAATAATTAACATAGACCTTCTTATCCTATATTGGGTTTATTCACCTCTTTTCCTTAATTTATTAGTTGTGGTAATGGTGGCCTAATTTTCCACACTTAAAAAAATTCCAAAATATTTTAAGGAAATTACCTAGGTGCTTCCTCCCATACTTTTTTAAAGTATGGAGTTGGAATTTCTTCAACCCATGTGACTTACCATTAATATTCCCTTGGTATTACTCCTTACATTTTCATTATCTACAGTAATGAGAGACTCTAGTTTCTATATACTCCTTTATCACACATCAAAAAGTATCTTCATATATTTTAACATCTAATATGTCTTAATAATTCGAGATACTAGTTTTTAATCCACTAAAGAAATTATCATTTTCACATTCAATATTAGATATAGAACTAGAGGAATATATTTAAATCATTGTGTTGTTTTCTTTATATGTTCTAACTGATTTATCCTTTTTATGTCAACTCCTCAAATTCAATCTTTATTTTTATTTAAATAATTTAATTAAAGTATTTGGTAAATAACACATTCTTATCCTCTTCCAGTTCCATATAGTCAAATTAGTAATTATTCACTGTATTATTAATATTATTCCACCATTGGTTGGACTCACCTTCAAAATGGGAAAATAATGGAACAACCTCCTCATGATTAGTTTACTAGAGAATAGAAAATATCTATTCCTTTTCATTGATCAATTTCTCTTTGATAAGTAAATTTAAAGAACCTATGAATGTGGGTGGATAATTCCACATGAAATACTCAATATAATGTTTCTCCATCCTAGGTGTGCTCAAGATCTCAATATTGATTGCATTATAATTCAACTATTTTTATAGTTGTGTGATCATTATTTATAATTCTATTACTCCATCTCCCATTAGATTGTGTTTTTATTTGGAAAACCATCGTATTTCCCCTATCTTATTGTTAACATAGTTTCTTATAGTTTTTTCAATTAATAAAACCAAAATAAAGTTTCCATGTGTGATTAATAATTAATATTATAATAGTATATTATCACTAAATTAATTCAACCTTAAAACATATTAATATTTGATAATATCATATTAATCTATAATTCCATTAATTAAACCTATATCATTCTTGGTAAAACATTATGTTCAAGCTTCTCATGATTCATAATATAACACTTCAATGAAACTAGAAAATAAATCATTAATAATGGTTTATAAAGTGAATCTGGTCAACGGAGCCGTATTCCCCAATAATGGAAAACATGGTGCATTGTTATTCATATTTTCCATCCACCAGGTGATGATCGAGTTGAAATCAAATATAACCGTTTAAGGGTCATTACCTATAGTTATATCTATTCCACAGCCTTCATCCTATTTTATTACATATAAATGGATGTAATTTCAATGATAACCACAAGATAAAGATTTAACAATTTTTTAGGATATCATCCTATAATTAGACTCATATTTTGGGTTCTTACTATGTTTTTGGCCTTATTTCTGAAAACTAAATTTTCCATTATCCAAAACATGAGTAAATATCTTATCTGATTACAATTATAGTGACCATATTTACACATGAAATTAATTATACATCAATCTAAATATTTAAATAATTTGTCTCTCAAATAACCAACACAGCCCAATGGCCAAAAGGTTTAGTGTATTTGGAAACTATCTACATAATAAGGTTATTTTAAAAAGATATCATGATCATTTATCTATAAAGGAACCATACCAAACCATCTTATAGATATATCATTAGCAATACTAATCCTAAAAACCTTGGGAATGAAATCATCAGTAAGGTTTGAGCTCAAACACTAAATAAAGGACATATAAAAATTTCATCTTCGGTGATTTTATAAGCATAACTTAAAAACATGAGCATATGGGAAATGTAGTTACATCATGAGGGATAATTAGAAGACATTAGTGAGATTCAAAGTGCATGAGAAAATTTTTTCAAGACACAAAAGATCAACAAGGACGAATAATATATATAACATAGATTACAAGTATATAACATAAACCTTGAATCATGATAGTATAAGATCATAGTGAGTAGAATCCTTTAACAGTGTAATATATATTAGGGTAGGGAATCATTACTTTTGTGAGACATACCACATGTACCCATACATAACAGAAAATGTGAAGTATACATGGATACCTATATCAGGATATATAAACTGTGGACCAATGAATTCCATCCAACGACCCAAAGGCCTTAAATTTTTTATTATTATAGAAAAATCCCCTTTTAAAGGAAAAAGGGGGAAACCCAGACATCATGGACATCGGACAATCAACAACCCAAAGGAAAAAGAGATAAATACTAGATAAACAACATAGAGGAACCCCACCCTAGAAAATGATCATGATGAATCCCTTCACCTTTGAATAACAGTTCCGAAAGAAAGTGTCATGTATCAAAGCACATGCCCTTTCCGATGGCTGACGCCATACCCTCTCAAAAAACCAAATCTGAAAATATCTGCAAACTTGAACAAATAGCTCTGAATCTTCTCATAGGTTGTTCCATGTGGTCAAATCCAGATGCACCCACAGACTTCAACTCCGAAAGAAATCCATCACCAATAGAATTTCAAATGCAAACCACCACATATTCGAATCCAAGAAGTCGTTAAACCCATAAGCAATAACCTTCACAGGATCAAACCAGCACAAACATAACAGTGCAGAGTCCAAACACCAGTGCCGAGTCTAACAACATTCCACAACAGGCACAAAAATTCTCCATCCGTATCCATATCAACCCAAAGAAGAAGGAAATCTAGTGAGAATGAAGGCGGTTCTTCATCACCCATGACTGGAAGAACCAACAAAACCTTGAGGGAAGGCCTCCATTGAGGAGATCTGAGCAGAATTGAGCCAGCATCACCTCTCTTGGCTGAATCTGGACAAAACTAAACACCAGAAGATCCCTCAATAGGTTCCAAAACAAGAAAACTACGGAAATCTGGATGAATCAAAGGGCAAGAGGATACACCGTAAAAGGCACCGTCGCAAGAACGCCGGCAATAACACACAAAGACTTCCTCGCATAACCCTAAAAAATTAAACAAAAAACCAAAGAAGACCCTCCCTCCTCCATGACACTTTAGGGCCAACGCGAAGCCGCTCTGGATAGGAGATCACCCACAACCAACAAGCATACAACCGCCATCAGGTAACCTCCGCCTGCCAGAACCAAAGCCTCACATGATGAGACGGGAGGACGATGACAGCAAATCCACTGAGGAATGCCAATGAAGGGGGTTGCCGACATTGAGCTGACACTGAGTCGACCGAGAAGCTGTAGGAGGGAAGGGAGATAAAGACGAGGTTGAAACCCTAGCATTTGGGAGAGATGAGTTGTCGCCGCTCCGAGGCCTTTCTCTTCCAATTCCCCTGTCGACCAATGAATTAAAGGTTGATATATGACCTTAAACCTTCACATCCATACATATGTGTTCCGCATAAAAAATCATCATATCTTAAAGAACCCATGGAAATTTACTGGGTTTCTTAAAAATCTAAATGGAAATCATTAAATTTACATAAATGGCCAATGGAAGGAAAATCATTTTATAAAACATCCACATATAAATCATTATCTTTACATAAATAACACATGAAAATAGAATGTCTTATAGAAAACATACAAATAGTATAAAATAGGAATGTGAATTAAATCATTTGATAAAAAAAAGATGATAAACCAAAAAAACGCAATAAAATTTAATATAGGATGAAACATTAAAAAACTCCATGTAGTTATAATATTTATAATATAGATATGAAAATAAAAAATATATCTTGAATATATCTTTCCTGAAAATAGTTTTTATCTATTAATATAGAAGCTATAGTTATGAGTCTCTTTTGAAAAACTATTGTTTAAAAGAAGTTGGTATAAAAACGTTCATGAAAATGAATTAGGATAAAAAAACATTTAAATAGAAATAAATGAGGTAACATACTTACAAATTGAATGTTTGAAAATAAAAAAGTTCAATGAGATGTTTTATAACACAAACAAAGGAGTTTTAGTTACCAAGTCCCTTACATTTACCAATTTTTTATATGAAACTTATTTAACCACATGTTTCGAAAAGATAAATTACTTAATTAACTATTTGATAAATTTATATATATATAGGTAGTATTATCATATTCTTTAATATTAATTACCTTTATGTATTGTGTTTTTATAAACTCTTATCAACCTCGGGTGTTAATAATCTTGATTATTCTGAAACAGGTTCGTAAAAGTTGTGTTGATCATCATTATTCTCACAAATTTTTTTCTTTAAAAAAATTGAAGGTATTTTAAATCATTTTATATAAAAATATATAACATTATAATTCAATCACATTGAATTTTAGATAGTTTTATGAAAAAAATTTATGTTGAACTAGTTTTGTGTTACTTATCGATATCGATGGATTATTTATGAAGATCATTAATATTTGTGTTATACATAAATAAAAATAATTATGATATAAATTAATTATAAATATCAGAAATAATAATATAATATAATTGAAAACCATCCATGATAGTGGCAGTTTAAAATAGAATGCATCGTTTCATAAAGGTGGTAGGTTGCACTTGTACATGAATAATAATTTCATTTTAAGAAGGGAGGAAGAAATAAGAAAAATAGTTCATAATTTTATTCAATTAAAATTTTAATATATATATATATAAAATAAAAATTTATTTAATTTCTATTTTTGGATCATCCACTTTAGGCAGAGGAGGAAACCAAAATACATTTTTTGATGGTGGTGGTATTGCCCACAACGCAGGAATAATAATTTTATTTTCCTTAATATAGAATAGAAATGGGGTTAATGATTGAAAAATAATTATAATTACACAAATTTATAATAATAATATTTATTTTTTTAATTTTAATATGTCGAGTTGACAATTTAGGAAGAGGAAATTCACATAAAGAAATATAAGATAGAGGAGCAGTTACAAATCTATACCTTACCACCTAGAATATCTCTCCTTCATAGGGGATTAAACCAATTAGGGATTTTATTTTGACAAAATTAGAACATAATTAAGGTATATATTGATTTTAATTATAGTTTTGGTTATGGGTTTTTTCCAAACTTATGGGGTTGTGTTGTTAAGGTAAGTGAGGTGAGGAGTGCCCCTTTTATAACTGAAACAAGATGTCTTTTTCTGTAAATACCCAAAAAATTGAATAATTGGAGTTAATTTGCAAGAAACGTGGCTCCTAAACATATAAATCACTGATAAGAGAAGATATAAGGATGATAAAAACCTCAACCACTCAACTAAAATACATATTTCTAATTTTATGATCTTTACCTCTTAGGTAACTTATTTTTTCAATTTTGGTTTTCACCATGATAACTCTCTTTTACCTAGGTAATTTATACACTATTAGCTAAAATAAAAATTTAATTATTATATAATATAGATATAATGATTCCAAATTTAAATTATTTTCTATTTTTTTCTATTTTTAATAGTGATAAAAATTTATTTTAAAAACTAAATGAATAATGTATTAGAAACAATTTTTTTTTTGATAAATAGAACATAACTTATAAAATGGTAAATATAGGTATATTTTTTTAAACAATTTAGGAATTAATTTATATAATATTTATTTCATATTATAAATTGGTTTCATGTCATTTAATTTCATACTTATATATACTAACAATGTCATAAAGTACAGGTAATTTTTATAAAATTTATTTTTCAATATTCTGCTAAAAACATATCTTTTAAAAAAAATCTAAAAGAATTATCTCAATCTAATATTTCCATGTTAAGTCCAAAAATTATGTTATTTTTTTTAAATTTACTTCCCAAAATATATAATTTTTTTACTTTAAAAACATAATATACATAGAAAACTTATTTTTATAAAAAAATAACTTTTGGTATATTATCTATTATTTTTTATTAGTTATTAATAATTAATATTGTTTAATTCTTTTATTCATATCTAAATATATTATAAATTAAATGAATTTAATTTTATAAAAAATCTTATTAGTTTTTATCTATAGTAATTTATTAGATATTAGAAATTAGCTTTATTTACTTTATATATATATATATATATTTCATATTTCTATTACCACTATTTAAATTTACCAATTATATAAATACATTTAAATGGTAAATATTTGATTTGTTTTAGTTTTATTTGGGATGAAATTAATCAAACATAGTATTTGATTAAGCAGGAAAAAATGAGGTTGTTACACAAAAAATCTTTTGCATCCATTATTTTGGAAATAATAATATTCATATTTTTAAATATTAATTAACTCAAGAATTAATTATATTTTTATTTATATAAAATTTAAATGTTGTGACCATAAATCTCGAGAATTTACCCTGAGATAAAGAATGTGTTTTCTCATTGAACATAGTAATCACAAGAAATTTCAATGATTGGATGATGGGGCACTATAGTGGAATGAATTAATGTAACAAGAAGATGTAGAGGGATGCGGAATCCATTGAAAGATGTATATTTATTCTTTTTATACAATTAAAAAAACCCTAGGTTTTAATAAACCGACCATTGGTGATGAATCCATAAATAGAGCCACTATATTGGGGGGAAATATTAATAGTTCACCGAACATTCCTAATAGATATGTAAGTTTCATTGAATCTGGAAAAATCCTATTGGTTTGTGTGATTATGATTGTAGTAGTTTGTCTTTATTTTTTATTCATCCTAGAGAATATGTTTATGAGTTTCTCATTTTAAATTCTATAATTTATCTTATTATATTAATTATGCGTCCACCATTGTGTTGAGAAAATAAATAAGAACAAAAAATCTTCTTTTGAATATTGTGTTGATTAGCTTATGGGACTATGAACTAGTAAATTTCTATTAAATTAGATATTATATTTCATGGTTAGGAATTTTCTACTAACTATGATATAAATGAATCTTTTGGTTGGTTAATATTTGTGTTTATGATATTTTTTCAATGACAACCAGGATTTGAAAGGAATACATAGAGTTAGTTCAATGTTTGTCGATCTAATTTATGTTAAAGTAAAGACAACCTGAATTGGTGATATTTATTCATTTATTCAAATCCTTAATGAAGTTATTGGTTTTTCAAATTGTACACCACATTTTTTTTTAATTTCCACTATGATTATTGATCATTTTAATTTTTTTATTTCCACTATATTCCATCTGTTTTATAGACTGTTCAATTTACACTACTTTTTCTTCTTTTGATCAGAATGTTTATCATATTTTGTAATTTGAAATATTATAAATCCCTATGTGGGATAAAATAAATTATAGTTTACTTTTGTAGGAAAATTCACCCATCATATAGTATTACCTTACTTTTTTTCTAGAAAAACATTTGATATCAGAATTTACTCGTCATTATGTTTGTACTTATAAATTTATACTAACACTATTTTATGGTAGAGTGATGATCATTTTGTTTTTGATATGATTGGTATTTCTGTTGGATCATTGGAAAATATGTATCCTATTATTTTTGAACCAAATTGACATGATTTGTATTTGTTTCTAATTAAGGGTAAATATGTGTAAGATATTATAAGAGGAGACGAATATAAGAAGCGTAGTGAATTAATATTATTTATATAATGTGTCAAAATTATATACATATTCATAATATCCAATTAAATGTTACAAATTAACAAGGAGAGTTCACATTGTATACAAAATGTTAATTAATAAGGAATCCCAGGAAAATAATTATTTTCAAAATAAATTTGTAGACCATGAAAAATGATATTTTCTATGTTGTTGAATTTGGTGAAATGATATTTGGAAGAATAAAAATATTAAGATAATTCATTAAACAATTTTTTTGATTGGATGATGTTTGTGGAATTAAAATGGCCATGTAGTATAAATTACTAAATGGGGATCATTACGAATACCATGAAAATATGTATTTTCATGAAGGATGGAACGTTAATTGTTTATGAGTTTTGAAAACCATATAAAATTGAAAATGGTTTTATTATTTTCAATGATGATCAATTTTGAAGAAGTATTTAAATTTGAATGTAAATTTTATACATAGTACTGACTATGTATAAATATATATAGAACATTATTAAAAGATGTGGAAACCATAGCCACCCCAGGTATACGGACCCCGCCTTAAACATTACTTATTATTGAATTAAATGAATAATTCAAATAGAGGATCTTTTCAGGTTTAGAGTTTTAGAGAATTAGATCATAAATCATGCATTACATTCCACATTTAAACAATGTGGTTACATAAAAGATAGTATTCATTTTTTTCCATCAACGGAAACATATTTTAAACAAAACACGGATTCCATCATGACACTTCCTTAACCCTGTCATCACATCATGTACCTTTCCCTTGACCTGAAATAACATTTCAAAAATTTGGGATGAGCATAAAAATATCAATAAGTATGTAAAAGTAAGAAATGAAAACACTTGTCCATGTATGAAATCATACTTTACTCATAAAACATAATCACTTTAACATACCTTATCAAATAAATCATAAGACATAAAGGTAACTTGAGGGATTAATTACATTCTTATGTAGGGAGTAACCCTCTTGGTTACGTTTGGAATACCCATCATAGTATATTCCCCAAATCTCTTCAGATAAACCTTAACGTTTAACCCCTTCGCGTTACCCATTACATTGAAGGGCTATATCGGGCTCACCCGCCCTTAGTTTATCACGGAACCACACGTCTTCATAACAATGCCCAAGAACCATAACATAATCATATCACATAAAACATGCATAAAATAAACATAAAAATTCCAAATTTCAATCACAAGATATCAATAAAACACATGGATATAATAAAAACATTATGAACACCATTTCCAATACCAAAATAAAATAAAAGTAAGACATGGTATTTATTTTTCATTTTAAAAAAGATATGGCTTGTAGAGGAAGCCGAAACTCAAATAATGGTCATGGTGGCGGAGAAGTCATTGTCTTCGCATACGTATGACAAAAACATTAAAAATTTTCGTTTAGTAAAATGCTTCATATAAAAAAGATTTCTTTTGGATAAAAGTAAAAGTCAAAGGGGTTTGTACACCGTATAAAAGAAGGATGTGTATAAAACAAAATATGCCTCAATGAAAGGAGATTGAGATGAAGTCCCATACAACTTTGAAAATTTTAACATTCTAAACCATTAATATCCATATAAATAAATCCTTAAAACCATTTTGAAAACATGGATATTAATGAGAAATATTTATAAGAATTAATCATTAAATCATTTAAAATGATATTTTAGTTAAATAGTTTTTAACAAAATGAGAGACACTTGAATACAATAATTGAGGAATAAAATTCAATAAAATCATTATAATATCATGAGAATAAAGGGATTCGTGATATAATATTCTAAAGGACAGTATATACACCATATAAGAGTGAACTGGTGCATAACAACAATGAAGTCTCAATATAAATGTATAATGAGATGAAATCCATTATAATGAAGGTACCCTTAAATTAAGGATAAATAAATCTCATAATTATGTGTGACAAATACAAATACACCCAATATAAGTGGATATTATGTGTAAAACAATAAAAGGTCATTCAAACATATTTAAAGGATGACATATTCAATAACTAAATGTTGAACCCAAAGAAATCGAAATTGGGTTACGATGTTCCCTTGGTAAAAATTCGACAACCTAACGGCGTTACTTCCAACTTCAGAAAATGAGTTGATAAGATATTCAAAAGGATATATCATCACATGGAAATAAAATTTACATCAATAAGTATATATAATAACATATACCAACATTACAATATGTAAATTGAAAGACTCAACAAAAGAAGTCTTTAAAAAAGAGGTGGGTGAAAGGTTCCCTTACGGACTTTGGTATCTTTTGAAACATACACCCCATAAAAGAAGGACAATACAAAATTGATTTAAATAATCATAAATAAAAGTATATTTAACAAAGATTATAATAATGGGCATTACATATACCACTAAAAGGAAATGGTGGATAATTTAGCATAAATCTCATGGGAATAAAAGTGAGATGAAAAATCCCTTACAAAAACTCAGCAGCCTAACGGTGCCACATAAAACATTCAAAAATGGATTGATGAGATCAAATAGGGTATATCATCATATTAACATAAAATTTAAAGAAATAGGAATATAAAATATCATCCCCAACATAATAAATAGGATCTTAAAATAAGTGACATGAAGGAGAGTACTTAAAAAGAAAGAGAGAGGTTGGATCTATTACGAAAATTCGGCAGCCTAACAACGCCACTCAAAACATCCAAAAGGGATTGATGAGAGAAAATAGGGTGTCTAATCATATGAACATAAAAAATTACAGTAAGATTAATATAAAATAACATCCCAATAATTAAAAATATGATCATAAAAGGAATGACTTAAAATAGTATACTTAAAAAGAAAGAGAGGGGTAAGATCCCTTACCTCGGGTCCGACTTGACTCGATCGTTCTTTAACCTCCTGAATAATAAACAAGAGTTAATTTATACTTGATTAAGATGTTTTTACAAGTTCATTATTCCTTTTATATCACTTATTACCATTTTATGAACACTATGTAATTATTTAAGTTAATAATGGTCGTTTTGTCAATCATTGCTACTTGAGACAAAAATAAACTCTTTATAATTATAAAATTGTTTGTGGGGTAAATTATCCATTATATCCAGAATTATATTCATTATTTAGATATCATATATATCATATATATCCATTATATACATTCATTTATAATGTTACATAACATTTAGAGGAAAGAAATGAAATGCACTGTTCATGGAGACGGTAAGCCGTACGTACGCATGAACGCTACTTCCATTTGTACTTCATATTTAATGGAATTAAAAAATAATGATACATAATAGTATTATAATTCCAGTATTGTATCATATATAATATAATTAAATCTATCCTTTATACATACAACATATTGTGTTAACGAATCAAATCACTTTGAGGGGGCGGCAGTCCGCACTTCCTAAAATGAAGATATCGCGTTTACACATAATGGAAACCATAAAGGTATGCTATAAATGAAAAATACAGAAGCTTAAGGAAAACATAAACATATTATATATAATATATAAATATAGTGATATTATAATGTCCACCTTTGAAGGTGTTAAAAAATATTGAACAATCATCATTTCGTGAGGCAGAAATTCACCATCCACAGAAACAGTATGTACTTTAACCATTAAATGTCGGTGTGTGTAAGTGTAGCATGAATAATTCATATAAAAAAATCCTAGTATATTTAATATAATGTATTTGTAAAAAATAAATGAATAAAAAGAGTTTAGGGGGTTGGAGAAGAAAAATAAAACAAAAGAACACAAGTGAAGACATTACCTTAAAATCAGGTAACTCCTCCTGGTTCGAACCAAAAGGGTTTTATAAGGAGACTTCATCCTAAGGTGAGGCTTCTATGATGAGGATAGAGATGTGGAGAGACAAAATGATTAGATCATGGCCGATCCAATGGCTTTAGAGGTGCGGGTAAAGAGGTAGAGGTGGGGGCCTTTTAAAAGAGGAGAGGAGGGGTACTCTTGGAAAGGTATGAAATGTTACTTTATTTTCAAATGTGTTTCGGATATTAAAGGTCCCAAATTGATTTATTTATATTCTACGGTGATAAGAGTTAGAAATACACCCATATAATAGGTTTTTTTACATGTTTAAGTCTTATATAATACATTATCATTTCATTTTATTTAAATATTTAAATAATGAGTTAATCACTGCATCATCATAATGTCATAAATAATTTAATTTATTCAATGTATAAAAATTATAAAAAAATACTATGATGTAGGAAATTTTTTATCTTTTTAATGACTATTTATAGTCAAATATCGGACTTGTATAACCCATGTAAAAATTGTTTTATTAAACAAGAAATGTTTATGTCATTTTTACTTTTACTTTAAATAAAAGGCATTAATGTCATTATCTTACACAAGTGGCTCCATGGGGTCCCAAAAATAGACCAATGGGTTGTATTTGTCGGACATGAATCATCCAATAGGTTTAGGACAAGTTTCAAGGTCATTTTATAATATTAAAACGTTAATTTTATCTTAAATTACACTAATTACCTATAATCGTGATTAAAAACATAAACGTTACTATTCACCAAAAAATTATTTTAATCCCATTGAACCAAATTTTACTTCATAATGAAAACCATGTATGTCGAATTTTTGAAATTAAAAACACAAAGGTGGTAAAATTTCATTTAAACCAAAAATCAGTTTTTTAAGTACCACTTAGTGGTTTCCCTATTCATCAAAAATTCAAGTTTTTCAGAAAAATACCAAAAATTCACCCTAAGATATATTTGATATTCCGAATTCAAAAATGATATCTATATTAAAAAATTCAAAACATATTAGTAAAATTAATTAATTTAATAATTAATTCCCTTTGTCAAAACAAATAGTGTGTTTTTATGAAACAATATATATCAAAAGATTGACACTAGTTTAAGTCCAATTTCAAAATGAAATTAATTCCAATGACAACTATTGGATTAAATGGTAAAAATATATTCTAATTTCACTTTAAAACCAATTAAAAAGATAATATAATCATATAAATAAATTATATTAAAAAGAGGCTTTGAATTAAAATACAACATTCTTCACTATTCATTAAAAAAGAACTTTATCCGAAAAATACCAAAAATTTACACAAAGCATATTTTGATGTCTCGATTTTAAAGAAGAATTTTATTTTGTCAAATATAACACAAAAAATTTTCAAAAAGGGGATTTAAAATTGGTCCTCCATCAAAAGGCGGCTAATCGACCCTTTAAAGAATATTAGAATGTTTACGCTTAAAATTGGATTCATTCGCATTTTTAATCCTCTAACATTTATTGTAAAAAGTATAATTATTTGAAAAACATATATAATCATTTTTTAGTCAGTTATGTTCATTCCCTCCATTAAAACGGCTAGGCGTTAACTGTTATAATATTATTATATTATTAGTGTGCAACGTAAGATTTCAAAGAAACTCATTGTTGCGTATTGGGTACGCCATCGAGCATAGAATTCCCTTTAAAGTAGTATTAACATTTTATTCACAAATATTGATAAAAATTAGAATGTAATATTATTTATTTACCTGAGATGTTACATGTTTCCCCCCATTTGGGAATTGCGTCCTCGCAATTTCAAAATTGGGCTTGGAAACTTCATTGAAAGTCCCACATCGGAACAAGAGTCAGTAAAACTATCACTTTAAAAGAATGGGAGAGAAGTACAAAGGTCACCCGAGTTATCCCATACTAGGATTCCAATTTTTAAAATATGGATATGGAGGAAAAAATAAAGGGTCATGTTCTGATGGAGAGTGATAGTAAACAAGTCTAGGAGAAAGTTAACCACAAGAAAATCACAAACTTGTGGTGGGTTAAACGGTATTCGATTCCCCATTAGGAAAAGGTAATAGACAAAATTTTTGTTTTAAGTTAGCTTTTATTTAAGAATTTATTTTTTATCTTAAGGAAACATACATACATGTCATGTTGACTTTCAACATTTACTAAATTTCTTACAAAAACTCATACTTTCCCCAAATGACGAATATTTAGGAAGACTTGTTCGCATTAAGAGTACTATAATCAACTTCTTAAGAATCACCTAATCCAAAAAAAAGAACTAAATATTTCCCATGTCATTTGATATCAACCAAAACCAAAAAAAAAAGTTTAGTACGAGATCAGATAATACCCAAAAAGATATTTTTTTTACAAAAAAGAAAAACTACTCCTAAAATCCAAAATTTGTCAAACAAAACCCAAAGTTCAACAAAGACCATTCAATAAACATCAATCCATAAAATTTTTCAAAGTAAACCCAACTAATATTGAAAACAAAATATTTGAAGGATTTAATCACATAGTCTCCCAAGGTATAAATTGACATTTATCTCCAAATAAAATCAGTTTCTCTTAACGTCTCATACTGAAAAGTAATTAACCTAATCACATATCCTCCATGATAGGTTAATAATTTCCATAGATAACCCAAAATCAACATAATCTTGATTCATAAAATCATCTAACTAAATAAAACTAGTCAAACGAACCAGGGACTTCACGTAGTCCAGTGGTAGGCGATAAATACCAGTCGCACATTGGTTGTGGGCATGATTCCCGCAGTTTTGTCCGACGCGACGGGTTATCATACGGTCTTCGTGTTGTCCTTTTTCAAAAACTATATAATTCTTAAAACATTTCCCAAAATGAGATAAAATCTTCAATAATAACCATAACATAGTTTAACCTCAAGTTTATCTCATGTCGTTTATATTCCATCATAACGTATAATAACCCATAATTACCTCAAAAGTGAGGATCATATAAACCCTAATGGTTACCTTTATAATTATTTCCTGAACTTCCATGCCGAGTTGGTTCTCTCATACATAATGCATTAGAGAACTCACCAAGGATCAAGTGGTTGATCATGACTCCTGATAGTTAGTTTAGAATAACCATGTTATTTCTCACTGAATTCCCCATTTCATCCAGTCTCTTAATCAGAGAACCACCACAGTTTCCTTCAAACCCTTTGTCACATTGGTGCCTGCTAGATCCATATATTTTCTAAAACCATAATGGTTAGTGTGACTATATCAGTAAAATCATCATATAATAAAGAGGAATATAAACACCATGATATACTTATCCAAGTTATCTCCAACTAATTCTAACTTTCAAAAAAAAACAATGACTCCATCTAATATACTAACCATTGTGGTTATACACAACTTTTCAATTTTTCATTAACAATACTCTAACCTCTAAATTTATCTAAACTGACCTTTGATACCAACTATAAAGGCCCGGCCTTAAACATTACTTATTATTCAATTAAATGAATAATTCACATAGAGGATCTTTTCAGGTTTATAGTTTTAGAGAATTATATCATAAGTCATGCATTACATTCCACATTTTAACAAAGTGGTTACATAAAAGATAATATTCATTGTTTCCCATAGATGAAAACATATTTAAAACAAAACATTGTTTCCTTCAATACACTTCCTTGACCCTATCATCACACCATGTACCTTTCGCTTGAGCTGTAAATAACAATTCAAAAACATGGGATGAGAATAAAAAGCTCAATAAGGGATGTAAAAGTACAAAATGAAAACATTAGTCCATGTATGAAATCATACTTTAATCATAACACATAATCACTTTAACATACCTCATCAAATAAATCATAATATATAAAGGTATCTTGAGGCATTCATAACATTCTTACATAGGGAGTAACCCTCTGGGTTACGTTTGGAATACCCATCATAGTATATTCACTAAATCTCTTCGGAGAAACCTTGACATTTAACCCCTTCGCGTTACCCAATGAATTGGAGACCTATATCAAGCTCACTCGCCCTTAGTTTATCATGGAACCACCCATCTTCCTAACAATGCCCAAGAACCATAACATAATCATATCACATAAAACATGCATAAATGAAAAATAACATTTCCACATTTCAATCACAAGATATCAATAAAACACATTGATATAATAAAAAAATTATGAAAATCATTTTCAATACCAAAATAAAAGAAAAGTAAAACATGGTATTTATTTTTCATTTAAAAAATGTATGGCTTGTAGAGGAAGAAAAAACTCAAATAATGGTCACGACAGTGGAGAAGTCGTTATTTCCACATACGTTCGAAAAAAACAATAACTTTTGTCATTTAGTAAAATGCTTCGTATAAAAAAGATTCCTTTTGGATAAACATAAAAGTCAAAGGGGTTTATACACCGTATAAAAGTAGGTTGTGTATAAAACAAAATATGCCTCAATGAAAGGAGATTGATACGAAGTACCATACCACTTTGAATCATTTAACATTTTAATCCATTAATATCCATATAAATAAATCCTTAAAAACATTTTGAAAACATGGATATTAATGATAATATTTATATGAATAAATCATTAAAACATTTAAAACGATATTTTAGTTAAATGCTTTTTAACAAAACGAGAGACACTTGAATACAATAATTGATGAATAACATTCAATCAGAAATTTATAAAATCATGAGAATAAAGGGAATCATGATATAATACTCCAAAATACAGTATATACACCATATAAGAGTGAACTGGTGCATAACAACAACGAAGTCTCAATATATATGTAAAATGAGATGAAATCCATTATAAATAAGGTATACTTAAATTAAGGATAAATAAATCTCATAATTATGTCTGAAAAATATAAATACACCCAATATAAGTGGATATTAAGTGTAAAAAAATAAAAGGTCATTCAAACATATTTAAAGGATGACATATTCAATAACTACATGTTGAACCCAAAGAAATCGAAATTTGGTTAAGAAGTTCCCTCGGTATAAATTCGACAGCCTAACGACGTCACTTCCAACTTCATAAAATGAGTTGATAAGAGATTAAAAGGGTATCTCATCACTTGGACATAAAATTTACATCAATAAATATATAGAAGAACATATCCCAAAATTACAATATGTAAATTCAAATACCAAACAAAAGAAGTATTTTAAAAAGAGGAGGGTGAAAGGTTCCCTTACAGACTTGGGTATCTTTCGAAACAAACAATCCATGAAAGAAAGACAATACAACATTGATGTAAATACTCATAAACGAAATTATATTAAACAAAAAGTATAATAATGGGCATTAAATATACCACTAAAAGGAAATGGTGGAAAATGTAGCATAAATCTCACGAGAATAAAAGTGAGATGAAAAATCCCTTAAGAAAACTCAGCAGCCTAACGACGCCACATAAAACATCCAAAAATAGATTGATGAGAACATATAGGTTATCTCATAATATTAACATAAAATTTACATCAAGAAAAATATAAAATAACATCCCCCAACATAACAAAGAGGAGCTTAATGGAAGTTACATAAAGGAGAGTACTTAAAAAGAAGGAGAGAGGTTGGATCTCTAACGAAAATTTGGCAGCCTAACGGCGCCACTCAAAACTTCCAAAATGGATTTATGAGAGAAAATAGGGTGTCTCATCATATGAACATAATAAATTACTGTAATAGTAATGTAAAATAACATCCCAATCAATAGAAATATGAGCTTAAAAGGAATGAAATAAAAGAGTATACTTAAAAAGAAAGAGAGGGGTAGGATCCCTTACCTCGGGTCCGACTTGACTCGATCGTTCTTTAACCAGCTGAATAATAAACATGGGTTATTTTATACATTCTTAAGAACCTTTTTCAAGTTCATTATTCCTTTTATATCACTTATTATCATGTTATGAACACTATGCGATTATTTATTTTAATAATGGTCGTTTTGTCGATCATTGCTACTTGAGTCAAAAATTAACTCTTTATAATTACAAGTTTGTTCATGGGGTAAAATATCCATTATATCCAGAATTATATTCATTATTTAGATATAATATATATAATATATATCCATTATATACATGCATTTATAATATTACATAACATTTAGAGGTAAGAAATGAAATGCACCGTTCATGGAGACGGTAAGCTGTACGTACGCATGAACGCTACTTCCATTTCTATTTCATATTTAATGGAATTAAAACATAATTATACATAATAGTATTACAATTCCAGTATGGTATCATATATAATATCATTAAATATATCCTTTATACGTGCTGCATATGGTATTAATGAATCAAATCACTTTGAGGTGGGCGGTAGTCCGCACATTCTAAAATGAAGATATCACGTTTACCCATAATGGAAACCATAAAGGTATGCCCTAAATAAAAAATACAGATGCTTAAGGAAAACATAAACATATTATATATCATATATAAATATAGTTACATCTTAATGGACACCTTTTAAAGTGTTAAAAAAATATTGAACAATCGTCGTTTCGTGAGGCAGAAATTTACCATCCACAGAAACAGTATGTTATTTGACCATGATATGTTGGTGTGTGTATGTTTAGCTCGAATACTTCTTATAAAAACATCCTATTATATTGAATATACTTGAGTTTTTACCAAATAAATTAATAAAAAGAGTTTAGGGGGTTGGAGAAGCAAAATAAAACAAAAGAACACAAGTGAAGACATTACCTTAAAGTCGGGTAACTGCTCTTGGTTTGAACCGTTTCATGAAGAGAATTCTGCCAAAGGTGAGGCTTATAGAATGAGGAGAGGGATTTAAATAGACAAAATGATCAGATCTTGGCCGATACAAAGGCTTTAGAGGTGTGAGTAAGGAGGTAGAGGTGGGGGCCTTTTATAAGAGGAGAGGAGGGGCGCTCTTGGAAATGTATAAAATGTTACTTTATTTTCAAATGTGTTCCAGATTTTAAAGGTCCCACATTGATGTATTTCAAGTATATGGTGATAAGAGTTCGAAATTCACCCATCCAATATGTTTTTGACATGTTTATGTCTAAGATTTTAAATTATCTTTTCATTTTATTGAAATCATTAAATAATGAGGTAATCGCTGCATCATCATGATGTCATAAATATTTTAATTTATTTAATGTCTAAAAATTATAAAAAGAATACTATGATGTATAAAATCATTTTATCTTTCCAATGAATATCTATAGTAAAAAATATGACTTGTATAACCCCATGTAAAAATTGTTTTAGTAAAAACAATACATGTTTGTGTCATTTTTACTTTTACTTTAAATAAAAGGCATTAATGTCATTATCTTACCCAAGTGGCTCCATGGGGTCCCAAAAATAGACCAATGGGTTTTATTTGTCGGCCATGACTCATATAATAGGGTTAGGACAAGTGTCAAGGACATTTCATAATATTAAAACATTAATTTTACCTTAAATTTCACTAATTCCCTCTAATCGCGATTAAAAACATAAAAGTTACTATTCAACAAAAAATTATTTTAATCCCATTGAACCACATTTTACTTCCTAATTAAATCCATGTGTTTTGGATTTTTGAAATTCAAAACACGGAGGTGGTAAAATTTCATTCAAACGAAAAATTAGTTTTTTAAGTACCACTTAGTGGTTTCCCTATTCATCAAAAATTCATGTTTTTTAGAAAAATACTGAAAATTCACCCTAAGATATATTTGATATTACGAATTAAAAAATGATTTCTATTTTAAAAAATTAAAAACATATAAGTTACATTAATTAATTTAATAATTAATTCCCGCTGTCAGAACAAATATCATGTTTTTATGAAATAATATATATCAAAATTTTGACACTGGTTTAAGTCCAATTTCAAAGTGAAATTAATTCCAATGACCACTATTGGATTAAATGGTAAAAATATATTATAATTTAATTATAAATGCAATTCAAAAGATAATCAAATAATATAAATAAATTATATTAAAAAGTGGCCTTGAATTAAAATACATGATTTTTCACTATTCATTAAAAAATGAACATTGTCAAAAAAATACCAAAAATTGACACAAAGTAAATTTTGATGTCTCGATTCTAAAGAAGAATTTTATTTTGTCAAATATAACACATAAAATTTTCAAAAAGTGGATTTAAAAGAGGTTTGCCATCAAAGGGCGGTTAATCGACCATTTAAAGAATATTAGAATGTTTACGCTTAAAATTGGATTAATTTGCATTTTTAATCTTATAACATTTATTGTAAAAAGTAAAAATATTTGACAAATAGATATAATCATTTTTCAGTCAGTTCTGTTCATTTCCTAAATTACAACTGCTAGGCGTTAACTATTATAATATTATTATATTATTAGTGTGCAACGTAAGATTTCAATGAAACTCGTTGTTGTGTATTGGGTACGACATCGAGCATAGAATTCCCTTTAAATTAGTATTAAAATTTTATTCAAAAATATTGATAAACATTAGAATGTAATATTATTTATTTACCTGGGATGTTACACCAGGAGTTCAGATCAACCAGATATGGATGGTAGAGCTAGCATGTATATGGGACACAATTGTGGTATTGAGGTTTCTTAGCACCCAAAATAGGGTTCATGGGGTTCGTAGAGGGTTTCTGTGGACTATGTAGGGGAGGCATGGCCCATGAGGGCGTGGTTTTCATGTTTTTCTAGGCCCCAACCCTTTTCCATGACTTAAAGTGGTACTGACTCAAAAAAATTTATATAGGAGTGTCCATCTATTCCAGAGTGTGATGTGGGAAAACAGTTTGCTAGTATTTTTCACCCACCTCTATCTGATACAAATAACAAACATACAAACCAATCAATTAGTTATAATAAATTCAATATTCATTGATTTAATAAGCTACTTAAGGACACAAAGGGGTTTTTATGTATCAAGTTTTTCTTTATGTTGAGATGTCCATAGATCTATCCAAGCTCTTGATTTCCATTTAACGAACATAAATATATTAAAATAATTGGAATAACATACAACACTATTTTCATGATTAAAATTAATTCCAAACTAATTGGATTGAATGGAAGAATATTACGTATTATTTTTTAGTTGTTGAGAGTATGGGTGATATCTGATTAAGGTGTGGCATGAGATCCTGATCGCATGTACGTGAGGATAAAATAAAAACTCGTGTAAGGAGAGATGCCATGATTCTCATTTGATTTATTAGAAATCTTGGATGACTCCAGTTATATTTGATCTGGGACATGAAAGTATTTTTAAGCTATTAAGGAAACCATAAAATGGGATAAATACTTTAAATAATGGAGTGAGGATTTCCTATATAAGTAGAATAATCCATTTTTACAAATTTACTACCATGTGTGAGAGAGATATCATTTTCATTGTATTGATATACATGTACATTGTTTCATAAAGATTTTACATTATCCACTTCAGTCATGAAGAATAATGGGATTTTGTAGACAATCGATTAGTATTTAACACACTCATATAGATTCACAAAGAACATGTTCCTTAATTCCAATCATGATTTCTTTAAATACATACATGTATCATCCTACTTTTCATGAACTAGGTGAGATACCACATATATTCACACATAACTAAACATAAGATTGATATGTGCTAAAACATGGGCAATATACTTGCACTCAAAAGATATATGATATTTCACTTGCATGAAGGGTTTTATGGAATACACATGAATTTTTGAGGTTAAGAGATACTATACTAGGGGTTTGAGAGTTTCATAAAAAATATTGAAACATTTTAGGAAGAATAAGTGAACCACTATAAAACCAAAAAAAAAATTAAATAAATTCCATTGTCTATACAAGGAGTTACATTCAATATGATTGTATGAACATTATTCTATGAGAAGGGTAGTGGTAAAACACATCGAATAATAAAATTTGTATAATTATAATTAAAGGGAGTTTCACATGTTTTTGTTGTGAAAAGTAGAAGTTATATGTGTGTTCCATGCATATGTTTGAATTGAGGATTTGAAGAGAATTGTAATTATCAGTACAGATTTGTGTTTATCATATTGTTTAATATTTTATATAGGTAAGATAATTAAAAAAATATTTCATTATTTTAAGATAGTAATACCATAAATTTTGAGCACTTGAAATTATAGTGAGTTTTAGGAGATGACATGTTCTTCTAATTAATAGTGAGTAAGTTCAGAAGTGATTCCAAAGAATAAATAATTTTTTAGACTTGAAAAGAAATAAGGAAAATGTGCACACATAATTAGTAGGTAGAATAATTTGAAGAAATATCGACAGGAGGCTGTGAATACAAGTAAATAATTAGTGGGATATTAGTATACAAAACTAGAGAATTTGAAAAGTTAACAAAAATTGAAGGAGTTAGTATAAAGAACACAGTAGGGATGTCAGTCTAAATATCCCATCAAGAAGTGAACCACTGTAATCGTTAGTGATCAAGCGTTACATTAGTTTATTTTTCAGGAATTTTGTGTGACTTCCAATATGCATAATAACATTTCATTAGTAGTGGATAATATATTTCTCATATCATCTTAAACTCGACAAAGAAGTAGTCACCCACATCACGGAAAATTGTAAAAATAATCAGGCAATTTTTAGGGAATTCATTTGTTTTCAAATAGTAGAAGTGACACTATAAGTAATTAAGGATTTATATATTAACTGATCTTGGTGGTTTATTTGGGAAGAATAAATTTATAAAAAACATCACTAATTCACCCCTCCATTTATCATTGAAATATCTGAAACTGGACTCTACAGTTCATATTTGGGAAAAAGGTTCCCTCCGGAAAGATCCAACAGTTACTCGGGACAAATAATGTAGATTTTGAATTTAATCAATATTATATTAGTTCCTCTCTTCTATGGGAAGAACTATTATGGATGGAATAATTTAATTCTCTTCTATATGTGTTCATAAGGACGAGAGGTTAGTGAAGATTTAATAGTGTGTTCGATCTTACATCGAATTGATTTTCCCAAGGAATATTTTGAGAAATGAAATTTTTAAGTACATAGGAAGAACAGAAACACTATTTTTCATCCTTTTTGGATAAAATTATCCATATGTTGATGTTCTTAAAAATATCCAATGAGATATGTTATAAACATGAGAATATGTTTGAAGGGATTGTGAATAACATATCATCCAAAATAAAAATTTGAAGAGCCCATTTTTTAGATATTCATATGGATGATGATGAGACTACTGATGACAACATTACTAGGGTAAACGAGATAGTAATTCATATTTGGGGTTTTTGAGATACATTGAAAGATCCATCCATTTTAAATAGATATATGTGTGATATTCATGAAATATTTGATCGGATGATTTATATCTTGAAAGAGGTTAGAGACCTATCACAAGAAGATTTGCATAATAAACTCCTCGACTATGAGATGTAAATAAAATCATATGTTAAAAAATAAAGATATGTATGAAATGGATTTCAAAATATTACAAAATTTCATTCTAATGGTAAATAAAGATAAAAAAATCTCATATTATGATGATGATAAGATAATTGATAAATATTATAAAATATTCCTGACCCTTATATCCAAAAATCTTCAAATATGAAAATGAAAATTTAATAGTTTTCTTCCATTAAAGTGATTTAATTATTTTTAAATTTTTATGTTTTTAGATGATTTTTCAAAGAAAAAAAATATTATTCATGGAGTGATGACAAAGAAAAAGTATAAATTTAAATATGGCATTGATAAACTAGAAAATATGATACTATAAAGTTGAATAATTTAGGAAGGGATTTTAAGAAAAATATGATTATTAGGAGACCTAATTGAGAATCATCATAATGGAGTGAATTAGATGATGAAGGATCAACAAAAAATAAAAAATCCTTCATAGTAAAAGTGAAGAGAAATATATATATATTTCAAGTAGTGATGAGAAAGAAAATGAGCAATGTGAATAATGTTTAACAAGATCTAAAATCAAATTATTTCTGGTTAAAAAACATAACACAATAAAAAAATAAAATTAATGAAGAAATAAAAAAGTAATAAAAAAGGGGATGATTTTATTAAGGATATCAAAAAACCCAAGGTAGAAATTCTTGAATATGATAAGATATTGAAAGTCATTAATACAAAACTAGATGAAGGTGAAGAACTGAATAATAAAAAGTTTAGGTATCTTAGAGTTGAGAACACCTTGAAATTGATGTTCCATGGATGTGGTAAAGGATTGGATTTTCAAGATGAATCATCCAATTCTATAATGAATACAAGTAAGAAAAATAAGGTACAAGTAATTTATGATTATTACAATAATGATAAATCAATTTCATATAGTAGTGTAAGTACTAAAAGAAAAAAATGTGAAGAATATTGGATAAATATAAGTGTGGAATTTAATTAGTTTGAAAAACAAGATTCCCCAAGACTTAGGGAAAATCATTTTACGAGTGTATTCAGAAAATAATTTGTTTACAACAGACTTAAAAGTCAGAATTTTGGAACACAGAGTTTCAAAGGATTTTTATTGTGTTATAGTAAATCTGGAGAAAAATAATTCAATTACTAGTATAATATGTAATTTACTTAGGATTGGAATATATCAAAGGGTAATTATGAATATAAAGGAAGAAACTCTTTGAGATAATGGAAAATGATTTGAATTTAGAAGTTTTTTGGAAAGAAATCCACAAGGACGTCTACTCGGAATAATTTTTATTATATAAAAAATATATATAAAAGGTGTGACAAGAAAGGTTATTGTGATTTATTTGAAAACAAATATAGGATAGTTACTATAGTATAATAATAAAATAAATATCAAATAAAAGAAAATATATCTAACTTTTTTATTCAATGCAATTCTTTCTGAAAGGAAAGTTGAAGGAAACAAAATAAAAATTTTATGCTAAATAGAGACTACAAATTTTACCATTTGAGGTTGAAACCCAAAACATTTATCCAAAAAATCATATCCATAAAATTATGAGATGTTGTTTAGAATATTTTAACAAAATATCTACTTCGAAAAGAACTTTGTGATTTTCTACCTACACATGAAATAAAAATAGGAAATTTGAAAAATTAAGCATGTGATGATGCATGTGATTTTATTGATCATATTAGAAAGAATTGGACAACCATGTGACCCTGAAGTTCTCCAAAATGTAATATAAAATTAAGTTATAGCATGAATAAAATTTGAGCAGTATTGAAAAGTGTTTCTATATTGATAAAATATTAGCCTTATTTCTCTAACTAAGTATCATTGAATAACCTATTTATTCCATTATTTATGTTTAACAGAACTAACATACAGATAATTTAAGTATAAGTGACGTCCATCATAGAGTTTATCAATTTAAAAGATGATAAATGGAGTGTATCCCATAAGTGGGTAAAACATTTACGAATATATTTTACTATAACCCTTGAATAAAGATTGTTGTTCATGTGAAACTATTTCTCACTGTTGAGGGATGGATCATTTGTATTTTAAATTACAAGGGGAATATTTTATTCACTTGAAATGTTTTGAGGTGACTATTTAAATGTGTTTAGGATATCTCTTTGAAACATTTGTGTATTTCATATTAAATGAAAAAGATGAAAGTGATTGAGGATGATATAAATGTAAATATTCATTAGGGAAATATTTGATGATTCATTAATATAACTCTTGTTTTCTAAATTGGGGTTTCCCAAATAGACATAGAGTTAATTAACTAAAATATCATCACTTCAAGAAGTAATGTAGTCTAATTTTTCATGGAGAGTTATGTATGAGGATACAGTGAGAATTTGAGATAAGTACTCCTAAATATACCTTTGTATTTACTATTAGTAAGGGGGAGAAGAAAATGGAATATATTTCACATATTTATTTGGTTAATTGATAAGGGAATTCCTTAAAAATTAAAAGGGTGGATTGATGAACCCAGTGGACTTGAATTGTATTTTTTAGTAAATGTTCAATTAAAGTAGGATATTATAAGAGGATATAAAGATTATAAGTGTAGATAATTAATATTCTATAAATGAAGTGCGATGATTGTAAAGTTGTTCTTAACTTCCAATAACTTGTGCTAATTTCATTAGGAGAGTGCACATTATCTATAAGATATCAAGGAAAGAATAAGAATAAAAAAATTATTTACATATAAAATTTTAATACCATGAAAAATGAATTTTTTCAATGTGATGAATTTTGAGAAATGAGATTTGGAAGAGAATAGTTATATGGATGATCCATCCAATTATGTTTTTGGTTGTATGAAGATTGATAAGATAAAAAATTTATAAAATATAAATAATTTCATGATGTCTTTTTCTAAATACCATAAAAATAAGTAATTTCATGAATGTTAAAACATTAATTGTTAAATATTTTTGAAGGCCATGAAAAAATGAAAATGATTTTTTCATGAAGAACATTTTTGAAGAAGTTTCTCACATAGTTTTGAAATTCTTTACATTGTATTTACTATGTATATATATATATGGGGGGCCTTATTAAAAATTAGATCCAACCATATCTAACTAATATAGCTATCTCAACCACATATGAACATTAGATATAAACCATAGATTGGTAACCATTGAAGTATTAAGGGGGAATAACACCCATAGGGGAGCGCATGAGGTACACAAAGGGTGCTCATGGATCGCACATGTGAGACTCCGACCATGAGGGAATGGTTTGAATGTTTTTTTGGGTGTCAACCTTGGTAACATGGCTCTAATAAGTAGAAGAACGTATTTTTTTATGTAAAATTATCTATTCACACAAGTGTTCGATGAGGGATATAGGTGAGAAAGTACTATACAGCCAACTGTAAATTTAAGGACCCATCCTTAAAAATTAAATAATATTGAATTAAATGAATAATTTATATTGAGGATATTTTATGGTTTAGTGTTTTATAGAATTAGGCCATAAATATTATAATAAAACATGAATATTACAAGTAGACAATACTACTTAATATCTATTTTTTAATAAAATAAAAGAAATCTTAAAAAGAAACATATCTAGTTCCATGTTTTAGACAACATGACTTTTACGTGATCCCATCCTTGACCATATTCATCTTTAAGTCATGTGGAAAACTTTTCAAAAACATGGGATGAGCATAAAAATCTCAATAAGGGTTATAAAATAAAGAAGGAAAACATTAGCCCATCAATAAAAACAAATCAATGAAACTATACTTTTCAATCATAACATACCTTTTGAAATATTATGATTTATGAATAACAAACAAAAATCATAAATCATAAATGTTAATTATGGAATCCATATCAAACATACATTATAGCTATCACAGCTACATATGGAGTTACACTTGGAATACCCAACATAGTATATTCCCGAAATCTCTTAGGAGAAACATCACATTTACCTCTGTCACATTACACAATGCATTGGAGAGCTATCTCGGGATCACCCGCCCTAGGATTATCACAGAACTACCCGTATATGTAAAAAATTCCCAATAACCATAACATAATCATATCATATAACAAATGTATAAAATAAAGATAGTATTTCCACATTCCAATATATCAAATCAATATATTGAAATAAACAATGTTTTATCAAATCATTTTCAAACCCATTTAAAAATATATTTTTGAATCAAAGTGTCTCATACCACTTTGAATATTTTAAATGAATTATCATTTGAAAACATTAATGCCCAGATAAATAAATCCTAAAACTAATTTTCAAAACATGGACATTAATGATAAATATATAGAAGAATAAATATTTGAAACATTTAAAATGATATATTAGTTAGAGTTCCTAACCAAAAGAGACACACTTAAATAAAAAACATTGAGGTAATAAAAATATTATAATATCATGAAAACAAAGGGATTCATGATATACTATTTCAAAGTACATTATATACACCATATAAAAGTGAATTTGTTTATAACAACAAAGAAGTCTCAATGGAATGTAAATTGAGATGAAATATTTTATAAAGACTGTATCCTTAGGTTAAGGATAAATCAAGAACATAATTATGTGTGACAAATATAAATACACTCAATATGATTGGATATTCAGTGTAAATCAATCAGAAGACATTCACTCATATTCTTTTAAAAACAACACCAATGAATTGGATTTTTAACTCAATAAATGGAGATTGAGTTAAAAATTACTCTTATTATGTTCATATCGTTGACTTGAGAATTTATCAATGGAGTGATTATGTGTATCAAAAGTATATCCATAGGAAGGGGATTTGAAATTACTACACAAATAATAAATTGTGATTCCACACATAATCATGGAGTAAAATAATAAATGAAGTATGTGTAAAGACCACTGAGTAGAAATTGAAGTTTGAAATTCCCTTACTGATTTGGTAACTTATGAAACATACAACCCATGAAAGAAGGATCACACAATGAATATGTAAATACCCATAAATTGATATATATGACAAAATTAATACAATCATGTGAAGTATATACACCACACAAAAGTAAATATTGGAAAATATAGAATTAATCTTACGAGAATAAATAGTGAGATGAAAATCCCTTACCACGTTGTAATCAATTGAGTCGTATGACCAAAAGTTAATAACCGAAAAATGAATCATATAATACCATGAATATAATGAGAATAATTGTAATATATATCAAATGGTAGTACACAATACACCACATGAAATTAATAAGTGGCAAACAATAGAAATCTCATAGATTTAAAAGTGAGATAAGAAAATACCTTACCTCGGGTCCGACATGACCGTTCGTTCTTTAATATACTAAATAATAAGATAAAGTTAATTTATAATTGATTAAGATCCTTTTTAAAGTTTATTATTCCTTTTATAAAACTTATTACCATGTTATAAACATTATGTAATCATTTAAGTTTATAATGTTCATTTTGTTGATATTTGGTACTTGATTCAGAAATGGACTTCTTATAATTACATGGTGTTCATGTGGTCAATAGTCCATTATATCCATAATTATATTCATGATTTAGATATCATATATATATATATCATATATATCCAGTATATACATGTATTTTATAATATTACATGACATTTAGAGGTAAGAAATGAAATACATTGTTCATGGAGACGGTAAGCCGTACGTACGCATGAACGCTATTTTCATTTCTATTTCTTATTTTATTGGAATTTAAATATAATGATAAATAGGTATATTATAATTCCAGTATAATTTCATATATAATTTCATATATAATATCATTAACTCCATCCTTTATAGGTCCCACATATGGAATTAATGAGTCATATCACTTTGAGGGGGCTGTAGTCCGCACTTCCTCTAATGAGATTATCGTGTTTACCCATAATGGAAACCATAAAGGCATTCTATAAATGGAAATTACAGAAGAATAAAGGAAACATAAACATAATATATAACTTATATAAATATTTTGCCATCATAATGGCCACCACGAGAGGTGGTTGGAGATATTTGACCAATCATCGTTTCGTGAGGTGTTAGTTTGTCATCCACAGAATCATTATGTTCATCAAACATTTAATGGAGGTTTGTGTCTGTGTAGTTCGAATCCTTCTCATAAAAACATACTAGTATATTGAGTATACTGGCGTTGTTACAAAATAAAGGAATAAAAATAGTTTAGGGGTTTAATATTTAAAATAAAAGAAAACAATTTTAGGAAAACCCTTACCTTTAATTTGGGTAACTCCCTTTGGTTTGAACCAAATGACTTCTTGACGTGACATATTTCTAAGGTAAGGCTTCTAAGAGGAGGAGAGGGATGTAGATAGATTAATTGGGTAGAGGATGGATGATATAAATGGCTTGAGATGTGTGATGAATTGGCTAGAAGTGGTCTCCTTTTATATGGGGGAAAAGGGGCTCTTTATGCAAGTGTGAAAATATTATTTTTTTATATAATGATATTCGGGTCCAAAAGGTCCAAACATAATTAGAGTCAAAGATAAGAGGACTAATGGTAGAAATATAATAATTCAATAATAATTGTAAAGGTTTTGGATATTTTTTTAATCATTGTAATCTTATTTATTTAAATCATTTATTAATGAGGTAAATACTACATCGTTATTGTGTCATGAATAATTTAATTTATTTGATGTCTAAAAATTATTAAAAAAATACCATGACGTAGGAAATAATTTTATCTTTACAATGAATATTTTTATTCTAAATGAAAATTTATATAACCTCTCGTAAAAATAAATTCACTAAAAGATATTTGTTTTTGACATTTTGGCCTTTACTTTAAATTAAATATTTTATATTGTCATTATCACTTCCAAGTTTCTCAATGGGCACCCAAAATCTACCCAAAGATGACCATGGTCAAAAATGACTCAACCAATAAGTTTTGGACAAGTGTTAATGTAATTTTTAATTATTATAAAATTCTTTTTACCTTGAATTACCATGTTTAACTTTAACCACGGTAAATAAAGTCAAAAGTTACTATTCACAAAAAATTATTTTCATCTTATTGAACAACATTTTACCTCTTCATAACAACCATGTATATCGTATTTTCTATATTCAATTCACAGAAGTGTTAAAATTTCATTTAAATAAAAAATTTGGATTTTTAACTACTACTTAGTGGTTTCACTATTCATCAAAATTAATGTTTTTTAGAAAAATACCAAAACATCAGCTTAAGATTTATTTGATATTCCAAATTTAAAAATGATGTTTATTTTTCCAAATTCAATGAATAAAAGTTTCATTAATTAATTTTAAAATTAATTCGCATTGTTAAAACAAATAGCGTGTTTTTTAGAAACAATAACTATCAAATGATCGACAGTTCTTTCTGTCAAATTTCAAAGTGAAATTAATTTCAATGACCTTCATTGGATTTAATGGTAAAAATATAATATAATTAATAATTAAAACCAATTAAAAAGACAATCTATTCATATAAATAAACTATATTAAAACACAGTTTTGAATTAAAATACTATAATTTTCACTATTCATTATAAAATGAACTTTATCAGAATAATTCCAAAAAAATTACCCAAAGTAAAATTTAATGTCCAAAATCAAAATGAGAATATTATTTTGTCAAATAGAACATATAAAAATGACCAAAATAATATTTTAAGAGGTTTCTCCATTAAATGGTGTTAAATCGGCATTTTAATGTAAATTATGCTTAAAATTAGATTCATTCACATTTTAAGCCTCTAACTTTTATTGGATAAAAGTAAATACATCTAACGAACATGTATAATCACATTTTAGTTGGTTTTTTTCATTCCCTCCAGAAAAACGACTAGGAGTTAACTTCCATTTAAAATAATAATATTTTATTATTTGTGTGCAACGTAAGATTTTAAAGAAACTCGTTGTTCTGTATCGGGTACGTGATTGAACATAGAAACCCATTTAATGTGAAATTAATATTTAATTAACAAATATTAATAAATATGATATATGTATTATTTTTTATATACCCAAGATGTTACATCCTTCCCCCCTTTTTGAAATTTCATCCTCGCAATTTAAAAAAATGGGCTCGGAAACATCATTGAAAGTCCCACATCGGAAAAAGAGTCAGTAAAAAAATCACTTTAAAATAAAGAAAGAGAAGCACAAAGGTCACCCGAGATAACCCATAATAGGATTCCATGTAGGAAAACATGTATATGGAATAGAAAAAAAGGGATAATTTCTGATGAAGAGTGATAGAAAACATCTTTATGGGAATGTTAACCCTTAGAAAATCACAAATATGTGAGGGCTTAAATGTTATTTTATTACCCAGTAAGAAATTTTAATCAATAATGTTTTGTTTTACATTCCTTTTCATAATATTTTGCAATTCATTTACTATATAGAATAATAACATAAGGAAATATACTTACCTTCAAGTAGAGTTTCATAGTTTAATAAGTTTCTACCAAAAATGAATCTTTTCTCTAAACAAAGAGCCTTCAAAAAGACATGGTCACATCAAAAGCACAAGAATCATCTGCTTGAGAATCACATAATTCACAAAACATGAGCTATATATTTCCCTTGTCTTTAGACAACAACTAAAACCAAAATTTTTATTGAGAGATAAGATAATACCCAAAAAGGATAATCTTTTACAAGAAAAAAAACTACTCTAAATCTTCAAAATTTGTCTAACAAAACCCAAAGTTCAACAAAGACCATTCAATAAACAATTGTCCCTAAGATTCTTCAAAAGTAATCCAAACTATAACTGTAAACCAAATATCACAAGGATTTAATTACATAGACTTCCAAGATACATCTTAACATTTATCTCCAAGTAACACCAGTTACTCATAACGTCTCATATTGAAAAGTAATTATCCTAATCACATGTTCTCCATGATAGGTTAATCATTTTAATAAATAAATAAAATCATCATGTCTACATAATAAAAACCTAGATTCTTCCAAACTAAAATTTCAACCATTATTCAACAATTTAAATCCCATAGTATTCTATCTTGCTTAGGCATATAGTGTTTCCTCAAAATAGATAACATCTTCCATAACAACCATTATCACTTAATCACTAAATCATTTTTCTATACAAAGTATACCTATTTGATAGAACATAAGTTCCAAAAATAAACTTATTCTTATTCTATAAAATAATTTTACTAAAATAATAATTCATACTAACCAGGGACTTCAAGTAGGCTAGTGTTCGGCAATGCGCCCCTGTCGCCCTTCAGTTTTGGGTTCGATTCCTGCAGCCTTTCCAGATGCGACGAGTTGTCATTCATCCTATGGGTTGTCCTTTTTATAAAACTAAAAAACAACCCAAAAGTTTTTAAACCTCAATGGTTTCCTTATACCTCTCATTTTCATCCCAATTCATTATGATCTCAACATCTTAATTCTTGAAGTCTTATTTCACCACCATATGATAAAATAAAAAAATTCCCAAAATGAAGAACATCATACCTTGATCATGGTGTCCATTTGGTTTCATCGTAATCTTGTTCACGTAGGTAGAAGGTACATGAATTGCAACAATGATTTATAGATCCTTCAATATCATTTGATTCCTCCATCCAAATTCACCTTGTACAACATGGGTCATATAGGTGTTCACAGAAAAACAGTTTTGGAAAATAATCATGTATGACATAAAATTTCAAAACATCTGATAAAACATGATTTATATAATATAATCTAACTGAATTTGAGATGAAAATTTCAATTAACGGTCCTTTTAAAATACCATAAGTGTGTGCTGAGAGACTATATTTTAAAATAAAATATAAATAGGTTGTGAAAGGGAATCCTTCTTCAGAACCTTTTCTAACATCATAATATGCTTCAAAATCTTTTGATAAGGTAAAATATCTGAAAATTCCTTGATAATATTTTACATTCTTAAAAATATGATAATATTGTGAAAATAGTATTTTACAAAATACAACCCATGATTCCCGATGATAACGAGGTGTAGTGGAGGTGTTTGATATCTCAAACAACTATTTGCAAGTGAGTAGTGTTCAAGAAAAAGTTTCACAATCATCTGAACATGGCTTTGCAATAATTATTGCAAGCATGTAATCAAGAAGTGATAAGAATTTCATTTTATATCCTCCTCCTTCCATTTTTAATAGACATTCCTTGATCTGAAAATGATATAAATCAAAGCGATAACTGAAATAGTAGACAAAGGGACTAACCATGTTTTTAACGAAAACTTATAATCCCTATAGTTGTCTAAATCGACCTCTGATACCAACTGTAAGGACCCGACCTTGAACATTACATAATATTGAATTAAATAAATAATTCACATTGAGGATATTTTCAGGTTTATAGTTTTAGAAAATTAGTCCATAACTATTACATTAAAACTTGAATATTACAAGTAGGCACAACTACTCAGTATCTATTTTTTTCATAAAATAAATAAAATGTTAAAAAGAAAGAAGTCTAGTTCCATGTTTTAGAAAGGATGACTTTTCCTTGATCTCATCTGTGACCCTATTTATCTTTAAGACATGTGGAAAACATTTAATAAAACTTTGGATGAGCATAAAAATCCTAGTAAGGGTTATAAAATAAGGAAGGAAAACATTATCCCATCAATAAATACAAATCGATAAAACCATACTTTTTAATCATAATATAACTTATGAAATCTTAAGATTTATGAATAACACACACAAATCATAAATATTAATGGTTAATTATGGAATCCATATCAAACATACATTGTAGCTATAACAGCTATATAGGGAGTTACACTTAGAATACCTATCAGACTATATTCTCTAAATCTCTTTGGAGAAACATCACATTTACCTCTGTCACGTTACCCAATGCATTGGAGAGCTATCTCAGGCTAACCCGCCCTAGGTTTAACAAGGAACCACCCGTATATGTAAACAAATCCCAATAACCATAACATAATCATATTATATAACACCTTTATAAAAGAAATATAACATTTCCACATTCCAAAATATCAAATCAAGATATTGAAATAAACACTGTTTTATCAAATCATTTTCAAAACCATTTAAAAAGATATTTTTTAATCCAAGTGTACCATACCACTATGAATATTTTAAATGAATTATCATTTTAAAACATTAATTTCCATATAAATAAATCCTAAAACCCATTTTCAAAACAAGGACATTAATGATAAATATTTAGAAGAATAAATCATTGAAACATTTAAAATGATATTTTAGTTAAAGTTGCTATCAAAAAGAGAGAAACTTGAATAAAAAACATTGAGGTAATAAAAACATTATAATATCATGAGAAAAAAGTGATTCATGATATACTATGTCACAGTTCATTATATACACCATATAAAAGTGAATTGGGGTATAACAACAAATAAGTCTCAATATAATCTAAATTGAGATGAAATCTCTTATAAAGACCGTATCCTTAGGTTAAGGATAAATCAAGAACATAATTATGTGTGACAAATATAAATACACTCAATATGATTAGATATCCAGTGTAAATCAATCATAAGACATTCAAACATATTCTTGTAAAAACAACACCAATGAATTGGATTTTTAACTCAATAAATGGAGTTTTAGATAAAAATTACTCTTATCATGTTCATATCATTGTCTTGAGAATTTATAAATTGATTTATTATGTGTATCAATATTATATCCACATGAAGGGGATTTTAAATTACTAAAAAAATATCATATTGTGATTACACACATAATCATGGAGTAAAATATTCAAGGACGTATGTGTATAGCCCACTGAGTGGAAATTGATGTTTGGAATTCCTATACTGATTTTGTTAATTACGAAACATACAACCCACAAAAGAATGGTCATAAAATGAAGAAGTAAATACAAATAAATTGAAATATATTAAACAATGAATACAATCATGGGCAGTACATTCACAACAAAAAACAAAATAGTGGCAAATATAGCATGAATCTCACGAGAATAAATAGTGAGGTGAAAATCCCTTACCACGTTGTAATCAATCGAGTCGTATGAAAAAGGTTAATAACCACAAAATGAATCAAAAAATAAAGTTCATATAATGATAATCATGATAATATATATCAAATTTAAGTACACAATACACCACATGCAATGAATGAGTGGCGAACAATGGAAATGTCACAGAATTTAAAGTGAGATAAGAAAATCCATTACCTCATGTCCGAATTGACCCGTTCGTTCTATAATATCCTTAATAATAAACTAATGTCAATATTTACTTAGTTAAGAAACTTTTTCAAGATTATTATTCCTTTTATATCACTTATTACTATGTCATAAACATTATGTAATCATTAAAGTTAATAATGTTTGTTTTGTCGATATTTGGTACTTGATTCAAAAATAGACTTCTTATAATTACATGTTGTTCCTGTGGTCAATAGTAAATAATATCCAGAATTATATTCATTATTTATATATCATATATATCATATATATCTAGTATATACATGTCTTTTATAATTTTACATAACATTTAGAGCTAAGAAATGAAATGCACCATTAATGGAGATAGTAAGTCATACATACGCATTAACGCTACTTTCATTTCTATTTCTATTTTAGTGGAATTAAAACATAATGATACATATATATATTATAATTCCAGTATAATTTCATATATAATATCATATATAATATTATTAACTCCATCCCTTATACATCCCACATATGGAATTAACGAGTCATACCACTTTGAGAGGGTGGTAGTCTGCACTTCCTCTAATGACATTATCGTGTTTACCCATAATGTATACCATAAAGGAATTATATAAATGGAAATTAAAGAAAGATAAAGGAATCATAAACATAATATATATCATATATATATATATAGTGTGATAATAATGGCCACCATGATAGGTGGTTGGAGATATTTGAATAATCATCGTTTTGTGAGGCGTTAGTTTTCCATCCACAGAAACATTATGTTCTTCATCCATTAGATATAGGTGTGTGTAAGTGTAGTTATAATACTTCTCATAACAATATACTAGTATATTGAATATAATGTAGGTGTTACAAAATAATGGAATCAAAAGATTTTAGGGGTTGGGGAAGTAAAATAAAAGGAAACAATTTAAGAGAAACCATTACCTTTAATTTGGGTAACTCCATTTGGTTTGAACCAAATGACTTCTTGAAGTTCCATATTTAGAATGTAATCCTTTTAAGAATAGGCGAGGAATGTAGGGATATTAATTGAGCATAGGTTGGAAGAGCCAAATTGATTTAGAGGTGTTAAGAATTTGTTAAAACTGGTCTCCTTTTATAAGGAGGAGGAGGGGCTCTTTAGGAAAGTGTGAAAATATTATTTTATTATATAATGATATTCAGTTTCAAAAGGTCAAAAAATCATTAGAGTCAAAGATAAGATGACTCATGGAAGAAATAAAATCAACCAATAATAATTGGACAGGTTTTAGAAAATATTTTCATCATTATAATCTAATTTATTTAAATCATTTATTAATGAGGTAAATACTGCATCATTATTGTGATATAAATTATTTAATTTATTTGATGTCTAAAAATTATAAAAAAATACCATGATTTAGGAAATGTTTTTATCTTTCCAATGAATATTTATAGTCTAAATGATAATTTATATAACCTCTTTTAAAAATTAATTTACTAAAAAATATTTGTTTTTGTCATTTTTGCCTTTACATTAAATTAATTCATTTAAATTGTCATTATAACTTTAAAGATGCTCAATGGGGTCCCAAAATCGACCCAAAGATACCCATAGTCTTAAATTACTCAACCAATATGTTTTGGACAAGTGTTAAGGTAATTTTGAATTATTATAATATTCTTTTTACCTTAAATTACCTTATTTACTTTTAACCACAGTAAATAAAAGTCCAAAGTTACTATTCACCAAAAACTATTTTCATATTATTGATCCACATTATACTTCTTGATAACAACCATGTATGTTGTATTTTGGAAATTCAATTCACAAAAGTGGGAAAATTTCATTTATATCAAAAAGTCTAGTTTTTAACTACTACTTAGTGGTTTCACTATTCATCAAAAATTGAAGTTTTTCAGAAAAAAACCCAAAATTCAGAAAAATCTTTAATTGATATTCCAAATTCAAAAATAATTTTTATTTTTCCAAATTAAAAACCTAAAATTTTCATTAATTAATTTTAAAATTAATTCTCGTTGTTAAAACAAATAAGGTGTTTCTAAGAAATAATAACTATCAAAAGATAGACAGTTGTTTATGTCCAATTTCAAAGTGAAATTAATTCCAATCATAATAATTGGATTAAATGGTATAAATATATTATATTTAAACTTTAAAACCAATTAAAAATACAATATAGCCATAAAAATAAATTATATTAAAACACAGGTTTGAATTAAAATACAATATTTTTCACTATTCATTAGAAAATGAACTTTATTAGAAAAATTACAAAAAAATACCCAATTTAAAATTGAATATCCCAAATCAGAAGAAGAATTTTATTTGGTCAAATAGAACATATAAAAATTACCAAAACTAGATTTAAAGAGGGTTTTCCATTAAAAGACTTTAAATCAGTATTTTAATGTAAATTATGCTTAAAATAAGATTCATTCACATTTCAAGCCTCTAACATTTATTGGATAAAAGTAAATACATTTAACAAATATTTATAATCACATTTTAGTTGGTTTTGTTCATTCCCTCCAATACAATTACTAGGAGTTAACTTCAATTTAAAATAATAATATTTTATTATTAGTGTTCAACGTAATATTTTAAAGAAACTCGTTGTTGTGTATCAGGTACGCTATTGAACATAGAAACCCCTTTAAAGTAAAATTAATATTAAATTAACAAATATTAATAAATATGAAATATATCTTATTCTTTGTTTACCTGGGATGTTACAGTAATATATATGTAAAGAACCATGCCCATCCAATTTACTTTATATGAACTGTTTATACTTTATAAATTTCATATTACACAAGAGGAAAACATGATTTCTTCATGAATCAATTTTTTAAACATGCTGAGATATTTAAAGATCCAACTGAGCTTAAGATTTCCATTTGATCGACATAATGTTCGAAACATGATCAAAATATTATGGAACTTTGTTTTCTGATTAAAATTATTTCTAAACCGATTTTTCGAAATGAAAGAAATTCTAGATGGATATTTTAGTATCTATGAGTATGGGTGATATTATATTAGTATGCATCACATGATCCATATCTTATACACATGAGGAGAAGATTTGAACTTGTGTAAGGATGGATTCCATGATTCTCAATCTAAATTTGAGAATACCCAAATGAATCAAGTGAGGGAAATTTTTCAACACAATATTATTTACACAAATATGAAGAAATATATGGAAATACATAAATATCATAGATAAGGTGGTGATGATCACCAATAAAAGTCGAATAATACATGCCAAGAACGATGTTTTTGAGTGTTAGAGAGCTCTACGATTTCTTAAATAGAGAACCATAAACACACTATTGTGAAGAGTTTCTATGATCAACATAGGTTGTGAAGAAGTATGAGCTTCCAAAAGCATTCAATTTTGGTTTAAAAACTCGATTAGCTTCATGAACCACATGTGAACGATTCCATATGTGATTGGATGATATTCATATGCATTATCTTCCAAGTTTCCAATAATTTGCTGAGATACCATGTATACTGATACATGAAGAAGCACAATATTAAGTTTCACATATACATATGAAATATACTTTAGTAAAAGGTGGAGTGAGCCTACTCTTACACAGATTATTTTTATGGAATAAACATGAAAATATCTGAAAATATTATGAATAAATGTTAGTTTCATGAAAAATATTGGAAAACATTCTAAATAAAAAATTTACTTCTATGAAACAAAAAATAATGAAAACAAATACAAAATGTAGTACATCGATTTTCATTAATAATATATGTGTGAACTAATTACAGTGAGAAGAGAAGTGATAAAATACATGAAATTATAAATTACATGAAATTAGAATAAAAGTGAGTTTCACATGTTTGAGTTGTACAAAGTTGAATGTATATTCATGGGGAATTATTGTGGCATGAAGTGAGAAGTTTAGAACTACCAGAATCATTAGTAAACTTGTGTGTTTATCATACTATGCATTAAATTGTGTAAATATAATCCGAGAAACCCATATTTCATTATTTCTAGAGATTGATACTGAAAAATCAGTTTTTTTGTAAATATTAGTGAGTATCAAGAGATGAAAAGTAATTATAATTGAAGATTATTAAGGCCCGAAGTTATTCAAAAGAATAAATAACTGCTTGAAAATAATATAGAATGGGTCCAATGTGTACTCTATATCAGTAAGTAGAATAAGTTAAAGACATATTTATAGGATTTCTTGCAGACCATTTATGAAAATAGAAGGATCCTAGTATAAAAAATGAGGTCTTTTTAGAGTTAACTCAATTAGAAGGATTCAATATAAAGAACCATAGTGGGATTCCAATCAAAGGATCCTATTAAGAGATGACTAACTATGATAATTAGTGATTAAGAATAATTGGAGTTATGTTATCATGTATTTTTGGATATTTCATATACTTGTAATATATTTTCATTAATATAGGAGAATCCTTGTCTCATATCATACCCAATAGAGAAGGGAAAAAGTAATTTATATAGGGGGAGAATGATGTAAAAAATCCCCTTTTGATTTTCATTGATTTCATTTGTTTTGATATGGTAGAAGTAAGAATTTAAGGAATAAGGGATCATTATTTTAATTGACCACATGGGCTTATTTGGAAAGAATACGTTTTTATATAGACATGAGTGATTCTTCATCACCCCTATTAGTGAAATATCTGATTCGGATCTCTATGCAATCAACCACTTTTTCTTTTATTGTTCTAACTATGAATATTGGGATAACTAAATGTAGATTTTTTTAATTAATATTTTCATGGAAACTTTTCTTATGATGGCCATCAATTACCAGATTTTAGAGATCGAACGTTATAAATTAATGCATGATGAAAAATTACAACATTAGTATAATTATAAAGTTAAAAATACCTTGTAATGTATTAAGACTCAAAATATCTATAATCAAATATATTCGTGTGAAACGAAATTATTTATCCATATATGTTTATCATCACCAAATTTTGGAAATCTAGTGTTCTAAAAAATTAGTGATAAATTATGAGAGATGGTTATTAAGATTTATATGTTTTACATAATGAATCAATAACACAAATTAATTAGTGGATTATGATAGATTTATATTAAACTAAATATCTTGGTGAAAATGAATTATTATATGATTATTTTTTTGAGAAATTAATTGATATACATTAGAAGAAGTGGGAATCTATGAAAAAACTATATATGAGAATAAGAACCTTATGAAGTTTTATCCTGGTTATCTTATTGGTACTATAATGTAATATGGGAATATTTGGGAGATATATTCCTAAACATAGAAAAGAAATAATAGGTTAGCTTTCAATTCTAATTTTGTAATTTTTAATTCCCAAATTGTTATTTCTAGATCTTTTATTTCAAAGAGTAATACTTTATTGATGAAATGTATAAAACATTTAGATCATATTTATTATCATGGAAGTGGATACCAACATTCTTAACTCAAAATAAAGATGAAAAATATTATTGAGAATAAAAATATCGATTTTTATTATAGAAATATTTATATGGAAAATAAAAAAAAAGAAATAATATTTTGAAATGATTTCATATGAATAAAATATGGTCGGTCATATTATTTCAAACTTCCTAAATTATAAATTAATGGAAATGAAATCTAAGAGATTCTTTAAAAGTAAAAGAAATAAGATCTTGAAATACTTGAAATCATGGTGTCAATATGGTGGGGATACTACTTTTGATAGATCATGATAGCGATGATAGTTATAAATTTATTGGATTGTAGGATAGATTTATTAAGATTGATAGATTTATTATAGATAAGGTAACTACATAACCCCTTACAATGTTTACTGTGAAATAAAATTGTTCATGATCATGAGGCGATAAACCAAGTTCAACCTCACAAAAATATGAATGAATAAATTCATTAAAAGATAAAAAATCTACTTAAATTGAAGGTTAAGAATATACTCATATATTTAGTAAATGAATACATATGTAACTCTCGTTATAAAATCCTATTGAAATAAATAATATAATTTCAAAATTTTATTATGGTATTTATAAACATTTATTAGTATTAGACTACATATATATTTCTTGTTCAACATCTAATGATTAGCATTAAGTTGTAAAAAAAACTCTAATATACATTACATTATGTTTTCTTTAATATGCATCTCTCATTTTTATTACATAATATTTCATTACATTTTACAAAAAAAGGTTCTTTTAAAGTTTAATGTATTAAAAATAAGGTATATAATACATGAAAATATGAAAAATTCTTATAATCCAATCGAGTCTCTTCATCATAGGGTCATATTATGTTCAATTACTACATATCATAACCTAGTGAAATACATCAAAGGAAAGGGTGAGTAGAAGGCCGAGTATGATAAAGAGGTAAATAGTTAACTTGTGATCTTGAGGAATATTAATAAGAACATGATGAATTATATAATAGAACAAGGAATGTACATTTCATAATAAAAAATAATGAATCATATCTTGACAATGTTTCTATAAAATTTACTTTATACATTTATAAACATACCACCAAGGTTTGTCACTGACTTTTCATAAAATTTACCAAGATTATTGACCAAGGTATCTTAAAACATGTCTTCTCTAGAGATTTAATTCATTACTTAATGAATTGGATCGCTATTAGGGCACACCCTTTATTTTTATAAGTTAATTTTATCCACATATATCGTCATAAAAAATTTCATAAAGAACCTATGGAGAATAAAATAAATGGGTATCACATCAAAATCATGGTGTTTTAGAATGTGCTTAAAAATGAGATCCTTTTGACTTTTCAAACCCACACAGAAGGATGGAAGTTTCGATATATGTTAATCACAGAATAAATAGATCATTTTGAAATATATTTCTATACACTTAGTTAAGACATAGGCCTGGGTAATAATAAAATAAAATAGATGAATTTCTTGAAAAAATTTAAGAAATTTTGAGAACACAATTCTGCAGCACAACAAGTATGAAACATGGTTTTAGAAAACATTAAAAGGGATAACAGTAGAGTATCCCACTAATAAAATTATATTAATATAGAAAGGGATATAATATAATGGGTTGATGAACATAGTATGGAAATTTGAAATTCATACCACATAAAGAGGGAACTTAAAAGGAAAATAGAAGTTGAGATTTCACTTACCTTAAAGAGTGACACCTAAAACATAAAGGTCATGACCATAAGGGATTTAGGACACCATGAGGGGATTCCATAGGAGGTAAAAATATCATATTTCATGAGGGATAAATTTGGAATTAAAATAAATGATGAAATGGGTGGGTATTTATAGCAAATGTGAGGGTGTTTTTTATTTATTTCCATAGACAACTTAGTAGTGGTATTTGCAATAGCATGGGTTTTCCCATGGTACTGGACACATGGGACACATATTACATGATTTTAATTCAAAATAGTCCAATACAATTTTGTAACACTCATTATACCATTTTGAAATAGATATGATGTCATTAAAAATTCTGTGAAACTTAAATTGCATTTTTACTATTCAAGAAAAAGTAATGTATTTTATAAAATTCTCATAAATTCACTATAACCTAATATCAACATTATTATTTCAAAGAAAATTATTTTATCATAGTAATTTTCTAAACATAATAAATTTATCATTTAACTATAAAAAATTCATATTTATTAAAACTAATCGCAGATAGAAAATGTATACTAATGTTTTTATCATTTGAAAAAAATATATTTTATCATTTATAATTAAAAATGATTCTTTTAATAGAACTATTTATTTAAAATAAAAATAATTAATAAACCCATTTTAATATAATAATTTATATCTTTCTACAAATTAAAATATTTTCTCAAAAAAATCAATTTGTAAAATTCTATCATAAATATTTAAGATAAACAATTCGTAAAATAGAAATAATTAAATAAAATTTTTGTTTTAAAAGAAGTCTTAATTTTTATGTAACTAGGGACTCAATAAATAAACCCTTAGAACACATGAAAATGACCTTAGGATAAGGTGTGCGATGGTGATAAGCTTATGGGGTGGCTCAACTAATATCACTTGTGTGGTAATCATTAGTAACTTGAACTTTTACCTTAGGGGAATTAGTTAATTATTAATATGTTGAATTTTGGATTTGGCATGGTTAAAAAAAATACCAGTGATGTTACCTATTTCCCATGCTTTGAATAATGGGATTCATTATTCACGATTATTTTTGGATGAGTCCACTGACTCTTCTTTCTATATTAGTTAACCATTACCTTTCAAATTATAACAGTAATTATATTGTTAAAATTATTTTTAAGAATATTATTTACAGTGGTCATATTGACCAATAGTCATAATTGACCAATGGTCATATAATGGTCAAAATCCAATGGTCACATAACAATTATACTCACTTCGTTATTAAAGGGATATAGTTTTGTTGAGTAAAAAATAATATAAAACACATTTTCAAGAAACTATTATCATTCAAAAAGTTTGGGTTGTTACATTCTCCTCCCTTAAGATATTTCATTGCTGAAATTTTATCTCATTCCTTTGGATGAGAATAGGTCTGGGAACTTTTTCCTCATTTTATACTCTTGTTCACACATGGAATCATAACATTTGTGGTTCCTCTACAACACTTTATCGAGGTGTATATTTTTTTCATAGAACCTTGTCTCTACTGTCCAAGATCTCCATCAGTTTCTCCTCAAAAGCGATGTCATGTTCCAGTTTCAACACTTAAGAATTTAGAAAATGTGAAGGGTTAGGTATGTACTTATTCAAGAGAGATACGTGGAAAACATTATGAAGTTGATATATGTTTGGAGGAATTACAATTTTATAGGCCACCACACTTATGTACTCAATGATCTCATAGGGTCCAATTAACATGGGGCTAAGATTCTCTTTCATCCAATATCACATGACTCTATTCCAAGGTGAAATTCGAATGAAGTCTCTTTCACTAACACAAAACATTAAGCCCATTTGATGGTAGTTATCAAAACTCTTGTTCATACTCTGAGTATCCATTATGTGTTTTTTCATATGGAATGAACCTTCTCTGTCATCACTTGGATAAGATCATTCCCGAGAAGCTTTCTCTCACCTACTTCATCCCAACAAGTAAGATTTCTATATCAATTCCCGTATTGAGATTCATTGGGAACCATTAGAATACTTGAATGGAATCCATTTTTGAATGAGAACACAAATAATTAGAGATTTTGATCACATAAACCTTTAAATTTCATCAGGCTTATTCTTATCATGCCATAGAGTGTTTGAACATTCCTTTCAAATTGGAAATCATTTTGAGGGTGATAGGTCATACTGAACATTAATTTGGTACTTAGTGCATGTTGAATTATTCTAAAAAAATTTGATTTGAACCATAAATCATGATTAGATAAGATATAATGTGACACTTAATTCATGTTTACAACTTCCTTTACGTATATCTTGGTGAATTGGTTAAGAGATAAATCTTCTTGAATTTAGATAAAATGGGATGTCTTGGTGAGACAGCCCACTATAATTCATATTGATTTATATCCATTGTATGTTTTTGTAAGACTAGTGAAAAAACACATATTAATATTTTCTCACTTCCATAATCGTCTAGGTAGTCATTATAATACCCTTTAAAAAGTTGATACTTTTCCTTCATACATTGACACACTAGGAACCTTGTAGTGCAGTCGACAATATCCCTTTTCATGTGGTCCCACCTATAATGATGACGAAGGTCCTTATACATTTTCATGCTTCTACGTTGTGTAGGGAGAGTAGAGATATTAGATTCACCCATCATATCATTCTTTATTTACATAACAGATAGAACACATATCATTGTATGAAATTTTAGTACACCTTCTTTATTAGTATTGAACTCAAGAAACATTCCATTGTTCACAACCTCTATCTGTTTCTACAATAAAGGATCTTCAATTTGTTATTTCATTATCTTATCAAGTAATGATGGTTGAGATATTATTTGTAATAGGGTTGATGATGTCACTTTCCTTATGGTTCCCATTTCTAGTTCTACTAGTTCACTGATCAAAGGATCTCCTTGATTCAAAATCATTTTCAGAATAACATGGCCCTTCAGATTTAACACATCTAAGACATTGTATCCTCTACCAAGATGATGATCCATTGAATAATCATAGCCTTTAATAATTTTCAAACTTATCCTATATCTAATGTTTAATTAATTTTGCATTTAAATATATTTCAATATTTGATGGTCTATGTATATAGCACATTTATCTCCATTGACATTGTGCCTCCATATATTTAGCGAAAAACAAACTAAAAATAGCTCCAAGTCATGCATAGGGTAGTTCTACTCATGAGTATTCATCTTTAGAGATATATATGCAATTACCTTGTCATTTTGAATTAGGATGCACCCAATCGCTTTTATAGATTCATCACTAAACATAACAAATCCTTCTATAAAATAGATTAGAGTCAACATTGGTGGAGTAACCAATCTCATTTTCAGTACATGGAAACATTCATTACCCTCCATTATCCAGATCAACATGACCCATTTTCAAGTAAAATTGGTTAGTGGATTAGAAAGTCATGAAATGTTATTCACAAACCTCTTAGAATATCTTCGTAAGCCAAAGAAACTATAAATCTCAGTTACTATTGTAGGATAATGGAACTCCTCGAGAACCATTGTCTATGCTGGTTCAATTGATATTTCTTTATTGGTTAAAATGTTTCCTAAGAAATAAACGTTTTGTAAAGAAATTTCACATTTGATAAGAATTCAAAATAACCTCCACTTATACAATGTCTTCAATATAACCCATATATGACCCTAATAATCATATATACAATCATAATATATCATAATATTATAAATAAAATATACCACAAATTTATCAAGGTAATAATAAAATACACTATTTATAAAATCCATAAAAATAACAGGAGAATTTGAGAAGTTTAATAACAAAACAAATAACTCATAACGAGCATATCTTGACCATAAGGCAGTGTTTGTAATATGTTCTTTCTTAACCCCCAATTGATGATAACATAATCTAAGATCAGTATTGGAGAATAATGGAGACCCATGAAGAAGGACTAATATATCATCAATTATTAGAATAGGATACATCTTTTTCACTGTGATCCTTTCATGTTCTCTATAATCAATGCATAACCAGAATGATCCATAATTTTTTATGAAAAAGGGAATAGGTGATCCCCAAGGAAATACAATTTTCTGGATAAAACGCCTCTTGAAAAATTCTTGATGTTTCTTATTTAATTATTAAATCTCCACATTTTCAATTCTATATGAGGCCTTTGAAATCATCTTGGAAAAAGGCATGAGTTAAATGGAAAACTCTACCTCTCATTGTTGGTAAGGTCTAGCTAAATCCTCATAAAATTGTTAATGTATTCATGATTGCTGGGGAAATTATCTATTTATACACATTCATTTCCATCTTCATCTTCACGTATTGTATCTATTAATAATTCTACGAGTTATGATCTAGACAAAAATCAGGTCGAGATATCACTATATGGAAAAAAACATGTAGGTTTCCCATTTAAGACTACTGAGTGTTCTTTTCTTCTAAAGTTGATCATAGTATTATAGTTAGAGAGTCATTCCATCCCTATTACTATGTTGAATTACAGCATAGGGATGACCAATATATTTTCAATGATCTTTCACGGGCCAAAGTGAATACTAGAGTTTCTATAAACTATTGATGAATGGATAATCCCTCCAAGAGTCTTGAATGATAGTTATACTTCTATATGTTTAGGGATTTGTTCTATATTCTTTGAAAACATGTAGGATATAATGGAATACATAGATCCAGAATAAAAAATGTACTTGTGAGATTTGAGAAAACACCAAGAGTACATGACAATACATAATTTAGAGATTTAACATCATACATGATGATATAAAAGGAATAAAGTTTCTCCCTTGGCCTACTATGAGGTTGATGGTAATTTATTACTACTATCCTCAGATTTGGATTGTGATTGGGAAAGTGGCCATGTAATCCACACATGATGAATTAGATGTCATGAAAAGCTTGCACCATCTTCCCTTTATTATTTATGTTGAGAACTTGAGGCCTCAATTCATTATGATTGTTCTGAGAGATATGGATATCTCTTCCACACTAATAATACATTCCTCTCTTGAGCAGGTAGTTCCTCGAATTCTTCTCCCACATTTCATGTATGTGGAAATTTTCCCTTTTATTCCTCCTATTACATGGTAAAAGAACATCCCCATGTTTGGATCAAAATATATATTCTTTTTATTGTATTTGTGAGACCAATGAATATCAATAAACTCCAGTTCAATATTCATTGAACTCCTCATGATCTCATCATAGTTTTCATAGTCTCGGTTTTCATTATTCTTTTTTAGGTAAAGTCTCTTCTCACTAAATAAATATCAACCTTTATATTAGGTTCAATGAAAAATATAGAGGTGTAATGGGAGTGTCTTCTGATATTCATTTAATTGCATCCCAGAGAATCAGTTTCCTTATATTTTACCTCTAAGAAAACCTTCTCCATTTTCATTTGAATTGAATGGGGGAATATTTAATGAAAAAGGTTCCCCCAAAATTTTTCCTACTCCATATCTTCAATCACCCTTGTCGGATTCATATTTTTGATCAACTCCCACAACTGATCAGGTTCTCCCTCTATGTGGTAAGAAACCATGGTGACTATCTCTTATTCTGAACAAAAGAGTATATAACTTATCTTTTTAAAAGAGCTTATCCATTGTTTAGGAATCAATGTGTCAGTAGATCCATTGAATGATGGCGGTCATTGATGCATAAAATTCTCAATGGAATTTTTTTCCCATTATGGTGAATTCATTCATTTATATTGATTCATGTTATTTCCCATAACTCAAGTAAGTTGATTCATCATTATAATAAAGGTTTCCAATATTCCATCCATTATAAGGGTGGAATCTTCTAGTCTGTTTCACTCACTATTTGCACAATTTATCCTATTTCCCACATTTTTCTAGAATAATAAAACCATATTTATAAACATGTTTCATTTAATAATGTTATACTTCCAAGGGAACTTTTATGTCATATAATATCATCCTTAATCATGTCATTCATTAAAAAACTAAACTTAGTTTCATTCCTTCATAATGGTTTATAAACATCATCTGATAAACCAAAAATATTCCCTTATATTTTTGAACTTGGTGTGTAACAAGGCCCATTGTCATGCACCAGTTCCAGTTTAGGTCTAGATCAAAGTAGTGTTTTTGGTTATTACACCAAGATACATTGGTGTCAAAGACACATCAACTTGTTCCTATCCAGACAGGGTTTTCTATGCTCACAAACCACATAATATTTCACCAAATACCCAAAAAGTTTCTTATATCTATAATTTTCAAAAGGGTTATTCATAATTTATTTCAAATAATAATGTCCATTAATAAATAATCCATCATTTGATACCAACTGTGGCATCACGCCTTTTTTTACATAACTTTTTATTACCTTTTACAAATAAATGATCTTTTAAAGTTTAATGTTTGAGAAATATGGTACTTAATACATCAAAATATTAAAAAAAATTATAATACACATTAATGGATTCATAATAGGTTCATAATAAGTTCAATTACTACAAATCATAACCTGGGGACATACATAAAAGGAAAGGGTGAGCATAAGGCCAGTAAGTGTAAAAGAGGTAACCATTTTACTTGTGATCTTAAGGAATATCAATAAGAACTTGATGAAATACATGAGAAAAAGGAATATAATAATAATAACAACATGAATATTAACATAGAAATGTGGATACAATCTTTTATTTAAATATTTATAAGGGAGAATAAATTAGACCAGTTTAATATCGAGGTTTCACCCTACATATTTATTAAATAATCTTATCCACATATATAATAATAAAAAATTCATAAATAACCAATGGAGAATAAAATAAACCAGTTTAATATCAAAATCATGGTGTTTTATAAAGTGCTTAAAAACAAGATCCTTTTTCGTTTTAAATCCCTTGAAAAGGAAAGTGGGATTAATGTATGCTAATACCTGAATAGAATAGAAAACTTTTACAGCTATGTGAATTCCCCTAGAGAATATATAGATTTTCATATTGAAAAAATAGATTAAAATAATTTCTTAAGAAAAAGAGATAAATTTTGAGAAGAATATTCAACAACATAATGGGTATAAAAAATTGTTTTAGAAAACATTAAAAAGAGTTGGGACACGGGTCTGAAAAAAACTATTAACCTAGTAATGTATAGAAAAAAATGGTTATAAAAACATATTATGGAAAATTTCAAGACATGGCTCATAAAACAGGGACCATGAAAGAAAAAGAGAAGTTGATATTTCTTTTACCTTGATAAGTAAATTCTAAAACATGAAGATCGAGACTTGGGGGCATGAAGACACCTCGGTAGGACTCCTTGTGAGGTTAAAATATCATATATTTAAGAAGGATGAATTAATAATTTATGGTAATGAAGAACTAGGTATGAATTAATAGCAAAATTGATAAAGTTCTATTTATTAATTTCCTTAGACACCTCAGTAGTGGTCTGCAAAACAGTGGGCTTACCCATGGTATTTTACCATGGTATTGGATACATGGGACACCTATTACATTATTTTAATTAAAAATATTCGAACAGAATTTTATAATACTCATTTCATCATTATGATAATGTTTTTATTTCATTAAATAAACTTAAAAACTGAAACCATATTTTTTACTATTCATGAGAAACTAAAATATTTTATAAAATTATCAAAAAATCACTCTAACTTATTATAAGAATTCAAATTTTAAAAATGATATTTATATTATCATAATAGTTCTTTAAAAATGATAAATTTAACTTTCACCTATAAATATACTTCTTTTAAAAAAAATAGGGGACATAAAATCAATAGTGAATGCATTGTAATATTTTGGTCATTAGAAAAATAAAATAAAATTATCTAATCATTAGTAAATAAAAGGAGTGTTTTCATTAAACTATTTATATATAATATAAATTATTAATAATAATCTAGTTTAATATAATAATTTATATCTCTATGAAAATCATAATTTTTGCCCGAAAAATTAATTCATCAAATTCAATATCAATTTATAAATAAAAACCATTATTAAAATGGAAATGATGAAATAAAAAATTTATTCATGGAACGGGATTAAATTTCAAGTATCTAAGGACTTAAATCATAACACCTTATCTCACCCACATACAACCTATGGGTATGGTGTCTTATGGTGATTGACTTATGGGGTGACTCGACTAACATCACTTAATCAGTACTCTCCACTAGCTTGAACTTATACTACATACATTTTAGTTAAAACTTAACATGTTGAAATTCATCTTGGGATTTATCTTGAGTGAATCCCAGTGATCATATCTCCTTCCCATGGTTGAAGAAATGAGATAAGTACAACACAATTGTACTAGATGATGCCATTGAATCGTCTTTCTACTTTAAATAACAATTATCATTTCTTTTAATAACACATAGTATAATGTTAAAATTATTATTAAGATAATTTTTTCCAATGATCATATTGAAAAATGGTCATATAATGGTCAAAACCCATTGGTCAAACTTTAATTATTCTCATTCCATTATTAAGGGGATATAGTTTTCTTGATAAAAAAATAATGTAACACACATTTTCAGAATATAATTATCATTTTTAAAGTTCAGGTCATAACATTTTATCTAATTTTATTTTAGATCTATAAATTTTTTATAAACTATAAAAACAACATAAACCATCTAGAAAATATTCTAGTATAGGATACACTTTTATAATAACAAATTTTATTTCAAAATTTTTATTCCAAAGTGTTGCTTTCTACATAAAATTTCAAAGCGGGGAAACCATTAAAATAGATATTCATTAAATACAATTGAATATTTTGGAATCTGTAAACATTTTAGTTATGGAGATATTTTAGCTCTTTAATATATAATAATTTAACCAATGTGGGATCATAATGACTTATTATATAACATAACCATACCCAAGAATGTTTGGTTACTATTAACATAGATTAATTGTTTTTATGAAAAGGTATGAGAAACGATAGCTAGAACAAGTGGTATATAGATAGTGGTTTTTATAAATAAATGAAATAATATAAGTCAAACAATAAGATCCTGAAAATGTATATGGTGTATGAGTTACTTTCAGATACAATCTGAAAGGTAAAATTATTGGAATTGGTGTTGTATATTTTTATGGGAAGAAAATATTTTCTAATGTTTTTTACGCTTTAGGACTTAATCACATCCTTATTATAATTATTTATCTATACACTATGGGATACCATGTAAACTTTAGGAATAATAAATTTACTTTTCAATATTCATAAGGAGCATTTATTTTATCTATAGATATGTGTGAGAATGGTTACAAACTAGATCTTGAAGACCATAGACACTAAAACATACCATCATTCAATGAAACTAATGATTTATCATGATTTTTGAATAGAATGTTATGACGTTGAAATTTCAATAATTTAACTAAACTTTATAGGAAATTTAATACAATGGATCAACCAAAACGTTTTTTTAACTCTTCGAAATTTTTTGATACTCAAAAATTTTGTATTAATATAAGTTTACATTTAAACATATTAGAAAACTAATAAAATCAGAAGCATAAAAATTTGTTCATGTAGATTTATTTGGTTTGATGCAAATTAAATTTATCAAGGGAAAAAGATTATTGTATCCCTTTATTGACAATTATACTAGATTGACATGGACATAGTTTTTGACAAAAAATATTATCATTTATTTCGTTTTAAAAGTTTTCATGCTTATATTTGAGATGATAAAAATATATATTGGATTAAATTTAGAGAAATCATGGTATTAAATTTGTAGAATTTGGTTTTTGAAAAGTTTTGAATTAACAAGGGTATTACCCATATCTTTACAACACCTATAACACAAAAAATGGTGTGGTTGAATAAATAAATAGAGTTTATAGTGAAATTTAACAAATTTTTTTGAGTGAATATTCCATTTGAAAATTTTTTTGGGTTGAAGTTCTGAGAACTACTTTCAATATTATATTTTTTTTCATTATCCCTTTATTGATAAAAATCATTATGAGTTATGGATCAGAAGAAAACAAGAACATTCATACATTAGAGTCCTTAGCCCTAAAGTGATTATTTTTAATTGTAAATAACATCTTAAAATATTTTATCCCAAATTTGATGAATCTTTTTTTTCAGTATTATTCTAAAAATCATAAAGCTTGCCTACTTTTTAATAAACAAATTAATTTTTAAGGAAATAATTCATGTAAATTTTTATGAAACACACACTTTTTTTATATAAATGGCATGGAAGTTATTACTCAAATTGGTGGTTTTTATTTTTTTTCATTTACTATAATATGAATAAAAAATTAGTATTAGATCTAATGAATTTAAATGAAATTGAAATCTAAAATTTTGAAGTTACTTAAATGGAATATGTGAAACCAAAAGTTGAGGAAGAACATTATTTTTTACCTAGAAACCATTAGATCTTAAGGAACCATTCTCGTAATAATATCCTTAGATATGTATATGAACTCATCAATAATTCTAGTTCATTAAGAAATTAATATTATAATCATGCATTCCAATGTCATTTAGAACCAAAAATGATAAAAGATTCATTAGGTGATGAGAGTTGTATAATGGAATTGCATGAAGTGCTTAATATATTTAACAAAAAAAAAGTATGATATTTTGTTGATAATCTTAAAGAAAAAATCTTAATGGAAGTAAAATATGATTTTAGAAGTAAATGTGATAAAAAAAAGTAATTTTTTTGAATAAAGGCTTACTAGTAAGGGTTATTGTTAGGAATAAGTCTTAGTTTATGGAGATATTTTTGTTCTAGTAGCTAGGATTGAATATATGAAAGTCCAACCATCTTATAAAACAAATCTGGACCTTAATAAATTCCAAATATTTGATAATTGTTTTTCATAATTAAAATTTATATGAGGAATTTTATATTGAACAACCAATAGTTTTGAATATTTAAAATTTTTGGATCATGTATATAAACTCACTAAATCACATTATGTGATTAAAGATGTTTTGATAAAATAATATGATAGATTAACTATTTATGTTACATCAAAATAATTTTGTTAATGGAAATGTAGGTCCTTATATTTTTATCAATAAATTTATTAAATAAAACATCTTTACTGAACATTATTTCAATGAAATAATTTTTGGTTCATCATGATAATTTTTTTATAATATATTTTATAAACCGTTGAAAAATGTACTAAAAACAAGTATGATGGGTGATCTTAATTTTTTCTTTGGTTAATACTTTTTTTCATTTACTAGAATAAAATAATTTATTTAAAAAGTTATAGAGGTATGATTAGAATTTTTCAATACATAATAGAACAAAATTTATGTTTTCTATATTTTTATATGTGATATTTCATCAAAATATAAAGTTATATCATTTAAAAGTGGTTATGTTTATTTTACATTATTTTAATGTTATTGTGGAATTTTTTTTATTTTATTCTTCCTGAACTGATTTTTTACATTAGAGTTACTAAAATTTTTTCATCAGTAAAATTTAGTTACATAAAAATATAACTATAGGAAAACAACATTTTCTTGGATAATATTTTCTTTATTGGATTATTAATAATAAACAACTAGTTTCACTCAACACTTTTGTAGGAAAAAAATATGTCCTAGAAGTTGTTATAATGAAGTGTTGTAATTGTAATGCACACTCATGGATTTTTATTTAGTTCCATTCAATGTAAAATTATTTTTGGTATAAATTCTTCTATTTATCATTATAGAAACCTAGAACATCACTCATATATAATTAAAATAGATTTAAGACACCATTTCCTATGAGATCACAAAGAAAAAGTTGATATGATTATCAAACACATCATAATTGAAAATATGTTGATGATTATTTCAATAAGACATTAAATTTCGATAGGTTTATATATTTTAAACATAAGTTATGTATGATTAGTTTCATGTGGTGATAACTTATACTTTAAATTTTAACTATCCCTTGATATTTAAAAACACCTTGAAAATATGTAAAACAACATTTTCATTATAATCATGATATCTTTTTTTACATGTAACAATTATTTATCAAAATGATAAATAATTGAAATTTTATACTATGTAATTTCATTAAATGATATTTACTTGTTAAAATTAATGAATAATGAATTATTGTGGTTTTATTTACTTCAATATAATATATTCTATAAAAAATAAAAATTATTAAATTCTATGATATAAATAATTACATATGATTAGAAATAATATTTAAATTTAAAATTCCATAAAATCATATATTCGTATACATTGTTTTTACTTTTTTACTCTGACAGAATAATAAATATTAAATAGAAATGAACTTAATTATTTAATCCAATGAAATATTATTTTTAAAAAATTAATTTTTTTCTTAGATTATTATTCTTTAAAATTAATTGAGCCATATAAAAATATTTTTAAACTTATAAGGAAGATATAATGGTTATTTCAATTTTATACAAGAGTTTACATTCATTCTAGAGAATATTAGATATTTTTTTGAATATTCTCTAAAATAATTTTAATAAGAACAATATCACATGTAGGTATCAATTTATAAATTCAAGAAGTGTCAAATTTCATATCCTTATAATCAGTAGATTTATTTTTTTACATTATTTTTTTCTGAAAGGAAGAGAACCTATTTTCATTTCAAGGGGGATAATCTATTTTATTCTTTTGTTTTTTATTCATGAAAATCATAAAACTAGAGATATTTTATAAACAAAATCATTTTTCTAAAAAATTTTTATTAAGGGGGGAAAATTTTATTACAAAATAAGAGATCCTAAGGGGATAAAATATCTTAATTTTTTGTTAAGATTTATTATTCTACAATTGTGAGATATTTGAAATAATTTTTTGTTTAATATTAGAAAAATGAAATTATTTTCGACTAATAAGTTTTTTTCTTTGAATAATATAATAAAAATCGGGGAGATTATTTTTACTAAATATCTAAAGGATATATTTATATCAATATTAATTTATCTTTCGAACTCTATTTATCATATATTATTATATTAAAAATATAGATTATGGTTGATTCTATGAATCTTTTGTTTTGAACTCACAAAAAAATAATACATGAATTGAATTTTAATTTGGACTAGTTTAAATTTCATGGTATATAGATTGAAAATACTATCACAATAATTATAGAGAATTTTTATCATATGAAGTTCGATAAATTGTAATGATCTGAGTTTTCATTCCATATTTAATTGACAAGATGATGGTAGACTTAGTGTTATAGATTAAATTCATTAGAATATGTAGAGTGATGTTGAATCTAATTAAATATAGAGGTTTCTACATTCAATGACATTACAACTATACCAAAGGTCTTTAAAATCCTTCCAATAAACGTGTGCCTTTAAATTAACCTACTACATAGAAGTATATAAGAAAAATAGTGAAAATAAAAATACTAAGAGAGTTGTTAGTCATTTTAAATACTGTAATTAATTTATTCCAAGTAAACTTTTATTGTATTATTTTTTTATAATTGATCTTTTTATAGTTCATACATTTGGGAGGATCTCAATGAATTTTTTTAATGTTAACATATTTTATTCATTATGCTACCAACTACTATGTTGAGGGATTTCACAATGAATAATAATTTCATAATGACCATTGTTTTGATGGGATTACAGTTCTAGGAAATAGGATACTTATGTTAGGTTGGTGAAGAGATAACATGTCTAGGAATATACTACTGATCGGGGAATTATAGAAGCTTTTAGTGGATGAATCATGGTATTTTTAACATTTTTGTTGAGGAATTCCATTATGAAAAAGGGCATACCTAGAGTTGTTCATAGAATCCATTTCTAATTTTTAAACAAATTAATACCTTACATATTTGGGGTTTTATCCTACTAATAATATCCTTAAAGGGTTTTTTGATTTATTATACTATAATCCATGTTTGGTTTGAATTTAAATTATTTACATTGAACTATGTATTGGGATTAATTACACAATATTTACATTGGTTATAATGAAAATTAATTTTTTTTCATTAATCTGATTTTTATGTTTATTTGAAGTTAATAAATTACAATAAACAATATCCATGAGTCATATGGAAAATTATTTCTTTCTTTCTTAATATAATTCAACCCCTTCTTTTAGTTTTTACTGTTATAGTTTTCTAGGAAAAAATCTCTATCACGTTGTGAAATAAAGTATTTCCTAGCAGATGATAAATTTCAAAAATTATTAGGCGAGGGATACAATATCTATATAGTCTTATAATCAAGGATCCATTATTTAGAATAATGTCACAATGTTTTCATTAGTGTCAATCATATAAAATTAGAAATCAAATCCATGATAATTGAGGATATTTATAATAAATTAAAATGAAAAATAAAAATAAATGATGATAATACTTATAAGATGTAATGATAATGGGATGATATATCTAACATAATTGAGTCTGATAAAAATGAACTAAAATTAATATTTCATGGGTTTGAGGGAAAATTCGGAAATCATGAATAAACACAAGATAAAAAATCCCAAAATATTTAAAATAATAACGTTGTGTTTGGTGGTTCTAAGAGACGTCTTGCCTCTAAAAATAATCATGTATAGAAACAAGAGTTTAAAATAATCTCATTACCAATATACTTCAATCTCATAGTAAAAGGTAACCCATGTTCTGATTAATTATATTCATTCTGATACATTTTAATCTGCAAGTTATAGTTTAAAATCAAATTGTTAAAAAATATGGGAAGAATATAATGCTATGAAATGTACCACATCACCAAAGGAGAATGTAAAGATGAGAAATGTTTTTTTCTCCATAAATAAAGCTATATAAAAGGGTTTTTAGCTCAAAAACAACAAGAAGTAAACATTTTCTATATTATAACAAAATAAAAAGGAAAAGATTTACTGGTCATTGTTTGAGACATAGAAGGTTTCAGAATATGTCCATATAACATTTGAACAAATTTTCAATATCTAAAGATTATATAATTCTTGATGGAAGTGGTATTATAGCTGATGGAAAAAACAAGACCTTATAAATAGAATAATATTTCATAGAATGGTTTTAGTTTTATCATCCAATAAAGGATTGATTATACTAATAATTTATATGATAACTAAAAAATATGTAGTCATTATGAAGTTTAATTCTTTTAAAATAAAATTATTCATGTGATAAAAATAACTGATAACTGTATAATACAAAAAAATCAATTAGAAAACAACGCTGGTAATAACTCCTTCAATTATGATAATAACAAAAATGTTAAGAAAAACAAATCCAAGAAGGATAATATGGGTTCAACACTAAAAAATAATAAGTTGATTATATTATAAATGTATAGGTCACAAAGATAAATATTGGAAAAAATATATAGGAATCAATAATCAAATAAGTAAGGGAGAGATAAAGGGAAAATTAGCCCAAGAGAAAAACAAGAGGATTCTTTTTGTAAATAGTATTTCTAAGAATCCATATGAATTTTCTGAGTATGCTAACCATATTTTTAAAGAATTAATGAACATTTTTCCAGCTCAGCTAGAAAGGGAAATAAATATGGAAAAACAAAAAATGATTATAATTGTTTAATAAACCGATGAAATTACATATTAATTGTTTTATTTCATGAATAGTTTTCTAAAAATTATAAACTAAAAGATCATGAGATGTTATATGGGAGGATAATGTAAAATTTTCATGTATTAAAAATTATCTTACTTATTTTAAGATCCCAATAATATGATCTTAAAAATATGTATCTAGTAGTAGGTGGTTCATAAGAATTATTGGATCTTGTTAGGATGAATATTAAACATAATTACATAACTTAAGATGATATTTATGATGTTGGTATCAAATTATGAAGAGTTTATAGATAATTTTTATATATATGTTAATCACTATTATTTTACACAACATTAATTCCTCATATATACTTAGATTTTTTTAATTTAGGGATCATTTATAAGTGATTTGTGGTTCCATCCTTTCCTTAATTATTGAATCAGGCTATAACCAGTGAAAAATATAAGATGATATATCTAGAAAACATGGACATAATAAATAATTGAAGATAATTATACCTTACCTTATTAATTATTAATTAATTTTCCATAATTGGAGAATAATATTGACTATAACTAATTTTTTTTTGACAAAGAATCTAAAAATGGGAGATTAAATAGACCAAATATATTGTGAATAGGAAATATATTGGTTTTATTTTTTATAAATATATCAATATGGGATAAAGATAATATATAATTATATTTGGTGATGATTAAGGCCCCAATATTGTTCAAGAGTTTCATGTAAAGGGGGATTCTTGAAGAGATTGAGATGTAGCTTTGAATTCATATTGACTACTATCATTGAAGCTACCAACCATTTTTTGTATGATGAATCACTCATGTGTTGGAAAAGGAATATATTTCAACTAATACCATTATTAATGTAAAATAAAATGGAGATGATATGGCTTTTACATTAAATTATTTGAGTTCTTACACAAACACATTCAATGTGGCATCACTTGTATAAGATGATTGGAATTCTAAAACTCATGTAGATGAAATTTTTTGTTTGACATAGGTAGAACTATCTATGAATTTTTCTTGGTGTTTTAGGACATTCTAGGTATAATATTGGATAGTTTAAGTTATATAACCAAAGAGGATAAAATATGGATAAAATATTTAGTATCCAATCAAGGTTGGGTATTAATGAAGGATGTTATATATATTGAATAACATCTAATGACATAATGTTAGAAGAAAGATGAACTATATCTTAAGTAATTGAGGAATTTGGAGGTTTATTAAAATATTATAAGGAGTATTTAAATGCTTCATGAACATATGGTTTAAATCGATAAATTATCAAGGTTATTAGTGATATATTAAAGAATTCATAATAATTATTATATTCTGATGATGGCTTTAGAAATTATTTAGAATAATTTGGATAGTTATTAAATTCAATTTCATGTTTTTCCAATGAAATATGAGTTTTTAAATTTAGATTTTATTTCAATGTATTTGATTAAATATTTTTAGATATGTAGGTTGTTGTTGATTTAGATAAATAACTAAATATGTATGGTTTTTTATTTCCATATAGGATGAAAATTGGAAAATTAATTCCTTTACATGTGATATGTAAGCTATTATCTTCAGTTTGAAGATGGAAATTTAATAAAGAATGCATAAAATTATTCACATTGTTAATATATTTGAATTAATTAATAATATATTTCATTGAGGAATGAAATTTCTTTCAATGGAATCGAGTATAAAGAGATATATAATATCTTATGATCACATGTAACATATTATTTATGGTATATAAGTTTTTTGAAGAATTCATAGTATATTTCTCCAAATAACAATCATATGAATGAAATAATATTTTATTGGACAATGAATAATTTAATAAAATTAAATAGAATTTATATAGTTTATATTTTATTTATTAATTAATTTTTCATAGTCTAAAAAATGTGTGAATTTTGGAAAGAAATTAAATCAATCGATGCATGAGCTAATATTTAAATAATTATATATCTAGAACCTATTTGTTAATCTATGATTCAATTCAATAATTATGGATAATTAAATTGTATGATCATTTCATGATATTTCGAGGAATTTAAAATATAAAAATTTTAAATTAATTTTCTAATCAAAGATAGAGTATTTTTTGGGAAACAATTGACCACTTTGAAAATGGATAATAAATAAGAAGATACACTGTAGTATATCATAGAGGATTTATATATTTCAAATTTTGAAATATATTATCTTGTTTTTATGTAGGTATAAATATACATAGAAGATAATTTTTTCTATGACCTAACACTGATATAACATTTAATATTCCATGATTAGAAGAACAAGGATTTGGAGAATAAATACTAAGTGTTATTGATGAATAGATATATCAAATATGGATTTTAAAATAATTTTATATTTTATTCTAATAAAATTTGATTATATGTATCAAGGATAAGAAGAAAAATTGGATGAAATCTAGTGAAAAATAATATATGCTCCTAAGAAGGATAATATGACCCATGTTCCATTCTATGTTACCCAGTTATCATAGAAGATGATTAAGAATGAGAAAAGAGAGAAATTAAGAAGTTATGCATTATATTCATATCAAATAAGATGATTGAGAGAGAGTCCTATATTAATTTTTGATATCGATCATCATTTTATACACTAAAATGATTTATTCACTATGATAGAAAGTCATTGTCCGATTGAGTTGATGAACAATGTTGACTTACATGTAGGGTTTTTGAAAGCATTCTTTCTATTAAAGACCTATTCATTGAAAAATATGATCTTATTACTATGATTTTGTGAAATTCATAACATAAGGATTATCTGATTCAAGTATTTCAAGGAAGGACATTGAAAAAAGAGAGGCTACCCATGTAATACAAGTCTATTACCACCAGAATACTTAAGAGATTTCAAATGTAGATTCTATCGAGAGATAGTTTTTATGAAGTATATGAAACCTTACCAATGATCTAGGATAATACATGATCTCATCTGAAGTGTGGGGAAAATATTTGAGAAAGGGATGAATCCTTCACAAAAAAATCCTTCACAAAAAAATTGCAGTTTCGAGTGGATAAATACTTCAAAAAAAATTGCAATCATTATAATTTAATATTTATATTCTATGTCTCAATGGTAACCGAACAAAATAAAGACTAGGTAACCAAATTAGAGTCGAACCTTGTAAGAATACCATTTTCTACTCATCAAATTACATTCTACATTTCATGTTGTACTGAGTATTGGGAAAAAGAGAAGAAAATCCATTAAAATTTTTATTATTATCAAGGGTTTGAATATTGAGATGTGATTTTATAGTGTAAAATTAAGGAAAAAATAAATTAGAGAAATATGTCTCAATGACTAAACCCCTTATAGGTGACTGCACACATTCTCATGCACTTCATGCTTGATTCTTTTATTATGAGTTTATTCTGATCCTTAAAAGTATTTTATTTTCATCTCCAAAATTATTATGACATTAATTCTTTCTCTTTTTATGTTTATTTCATGAATCTTTATTTGTAACATGGTCATCCTATATATTTTAACATCTTCCTTATGTTGAACTTCATTGTTTGTATTATTCATCATATAACATGAATTCAACTGAAATGTTTTCACTTTGATTAATATCCTCTCTTGTGTTGGAAATATAATAATATATTCTTTTAGATTATTTCCATATTGACCATACCTTCCAAAAATCTTCACAATAATTCTTTTTTTACCCATTATTTGAAACATATCATGAAATTTTAATTCTTTAGTATTCTCATAGATAACTTCCCCAAAAAAATTATCTATTTCTATTTTGGATTAATTACCTTCTTTTTCACTTTATCATGATTTCTATTATATTTACACTCATGGAATTTTTGAAACGATCCATGAAATTTCCTTGTATTTCATAATATAAGCTTATTATACTTAGTGTAACAACCCTCTCATTATTTATTTTGTGTGTTTTAATTTAGAAATTTATTTTTCGTAGACCCCAAAGTAAAATAACATTCTCTTTGTTTCATCCTTATATTGAATTTACTACATTATATAGTAGCATATGAATCATGTCTTGTAGGTATGAACCAATAATCATTATTCCAGAGGAATCATTTTTTGAAACATAAATATAAATTATCAAGACATTAAAATCAATTCTCAATTTATAGAATCATAATATTTTGTGATAATTAACATATTCTAACAATTTTTTTGTTACATTTGGCTTTCCACCACTTGATAGAACCATTATTATTTCGCAATTAGGTAGATATTATGCCATTAGTTCATGGACTCTTTTTTTAAACCTTTAATTGAACTAATAATGAATAATTTATAATGATTTTTCTTTATTTCAATTCAATATGTGCAATATTACAATAATTTTGTTGTTATCCCAAAAAATCTATACTTTTGAAATATTTTTTTGGGAACAAAAAATTTTATATCTTCCTCACATAAAACCCTGATGGTGTTTTTGTTACATATATCTTTGAAAAAAATGAATACAGATATAATATTTTATAGTATGTGTGACATTTTTCTTTGAGCTTGTTATCTGTATATCAGTATATCTTTTCATTTCCTTATTTTGAATAATATGATGTTTTTAAATAGAAATCTAATAATTAAGAACACTGATGTAAAAATATATTCTATCAAAAACATAGGAATGCTCAAATTTTATAACTTTAGATTTCTCAGTATGATTTCGGACATTCAATATTTCATGTTAAGAGTATTTCTTCATTCTCAACAGATCTCACTCTTTCTTCCCATTATATATACATCATATAAATATGATCTTCATGCATCTTATTTTTTCATGTAAATAATTTACATTATTTATTATATTATATTATTTTAGCTTAAATTTAGAATTCATGACATAAATGATAACCATTAATATATCACGAAATAAATAGACACTATCTATAAATACTGTAACTGTATCAGTTTTTTCATCCTTGATCTTTGGAAATTATTCTCCAACCAGGAAATATTTTTTATTGTGTGACCACAAAAGATGTTTCTTATTTTCAATGATTTTTTTGAGATCATTTTACATTAATATATTCTATACTATTTATTTCTACAATGAGTTTATACTACTTAAAACTATGTTTTCCAATCCTCTACATCCTTCTATTATTAGTGAATCATATTTTTATTTTCTCATATATTTGAACTTTATTATATTCTTAGATTACATAGTATTCATATTCATAATGTTTTTGAAAAAAACATCTCATTTTCTTTGATGGGGAACTCAAAACCATCATTAAATCTACACATCATATATGATAAATAATAAACACAAGAAATAATAGATCAGGTTAGAGTTGGAACAATTTCTCCAATAAAACATTTAAGTCACAATGAACTCATGCATCCACACTAAGAGAATGTGGTGAATTGATGAGGGTAGTATTCAATGAATTATTCACTTTTAAAAATTTAAATTTATAAACCTGTTAAATGAATGAATCTCCTCCTTATCAATGAACACATTCACATCACAAGGAAGATAGAAATTATGTAGGGAAAATATGATATTTTTAGAAGGATTCACCTTGATACGGTTTACTACCACCTTACTGTGATCGGTAAAATTCAATGAAACATGTCCTTTACTAATATAAAAGACTGAATAGACATGGGGAAGGTATCATTCTTGACCCCGAAGCTATATTTAAATAGATTTAATGTCTCTTAATGGATTCTTTATACTTTATACCTCTAATTCAGAGTAGGTGTTTCATCTTACTTCTTGAAAAATGTTATCCTATTAAATTCCATTTCTCAAAACCTCAAACTATTGATCTTTTTTTATATTACAACTTCAAAAATAAATTTAAATTCAATAAAAATATCATATCCTTATTTTTTTACCTACCAAATGATCAATGAATATGAATAGAATGAAAATAGTTTTTAACTTAATTCTCAATATTCATAAATAATTATAATATTTATTAATGCAAGTGAATCATTTTTATTAATGAACCGTAAATATAATATTTATTTTAAACTCTTCACATTTTATTCTTTATCTTTTATCATTTTCAAAACATCAAAACATGATATATTCAATTTTAGTACCTTTTTAGCCTCTCTCTATTGCCATAAAAATTTTCCACATAAAATTATATTATTTTTATAAAATTATTATTGATCGCATGGATATTTTTCAATAGTTAAAAATTTGGAAACATCATGAAACGTCTACTATAGAGATCCATATATTTAAAATTAGCCAAATTTTCATCATGTGAAAAAATACCAGCTATAATCTTCATAATATTAATTCAAAATTGAATTTTTTTAATTTTTCAAAATATCTTATAAATATTATTATAAATTATAATATATATATATATATATATTAAAATCTAAAAAAAAATCTTTTAACATCCAATGATTTCATAACGTGTTCTCTATGTTGACATGATCATAAGAAAAAAAAATCATTATGAAAATTTCAAGATCATTATATAGTCTACTCATCATCACAACACCCATCAATATCTTAAATCATATGTTATCACTCAATGTCATGGTATTTAAATTCAATCTTAGGTTTCACCCAGAAAACAATTTTTCAACCTTATGTGACCTTTAAAAATAACATGTGTTTTCTTTTAAAACTATAGTTTACTCAAATAAATGTTCAGAGAATATCGTATATATCCTGATATTGATCACTATAAAATATTACTCTTCCTATAAATTAATAAAGTTACTCTTATATATTATTTTTGAGATATTACATATAAATTAAAAATTCCGATAAAAAAATATGTAACATAAATTATATTCTTATTTATATTGGATTTTACCTTAATTATATTGATAAAACACAATATTAATCATTGGTATTGACTCTAACTTTATCTTACCATATTTAATAATTTTAATAAAGTTTAAAAAACATTAATAGTTAATTTATATCCTATAAACACTTTATCACAATTACCAAAGGTAATTTATTATTTAAAAACTCACTTGATCACTTAAAGGTATCTTTAAATACATTAAAAAATAATCATAACCATTTCTATCAAATTCCACCATCTAATTTTTCTTTAATTAATAATAAAAACAAGCAATGAAATTATTGTCAATTTAAAAGAAGGATAAACCATGTAAATCTAGATAGATTCATTATTCCTCAATAACATCCATCTCTTCAACGTTTCATAGAGATATAATGTATTTAAATCTATATACCCCTGGAAAGTCACACATACACTATTAAGTCAAAAAATATCATCAGGACTTATGAGGTAACACATTTGGTTTATTAACTTCATTTAATTCAAACAAAACATATTATTTAATAATTATATAATTCTATTATAGTTATATATATATAATCCTTGAAATACAGATGCTCATTTCATTAGAATCCTCCAATCTTATAAATACACCATCTCTAACAATATTCTAAATCATCAAGAATTCTCTTTAATATTATGAAGAGAAAATTTATAAAACCCAATAACATAAAGGGTCCATTATTATGAGTTTAATAAAATGGATTTCACATTCTCACATTCTAATGATATTTAAGGTTTTATTTCATAATTAGTAAAACCATTACATAAAAAATTGGATATTTCAACACGGTTCACATTTTATTTCTTGAAAATATGTATTTAAATTTAAACCATTGTTTCATTCAATACATTTTATCTATTCAGAACATGTCACCATATCATAAATATTGATCATACTATAGTTCCTACACATTATTAGAAATAGTTAAATACATTTAAAAATGTGGGATGTATATAAAATCTTAGTGAGGGATATAAAAATAATGAAAACTTCACAGTCTAATAATAATTAAAAAAATCCAATAATTTTTTTTTCCTATTTAACAATAAATGTTCTGTGTAAAACAGAAATCAAAATCACTTGTAAAAATTTACCCATTTTGATATAAAAGTGTTAAAACCCATAAAAATCATAGAAAGTATTTAATTCAACTTGTGAAACATGAGAACCCATGAAAACTATTTTTTCTTAAATGAAAACATTTAACTTTTAAAATCATGTATAGAATCTTCTTGAAATCAATATATTTCAATTAAATCAAATCATAAGCATAAAAACCATATAAAAATATTATAACATCATATTCATAATATTTTTTTCAATTACACTTCACCAATGTGAGAATAATTAAAAAAATTAAAATCATAGGATTAAACTAATATATTCTCTCCCTGTTTTTTCCATTAAAGAATAAATCATTAGATAATGCATTAGAGAGATATATCGATCACACCCATCATCAGTGATTTATCAATATCACTCATCATCATCAATAATTCCTACGTACTATATAATTTTTTTTATAAACCTACAATATTTTGGCATAAATCCATGAAACCGTTTCATAGGAATCGGGATATTGAATCATGACTATGATGGTGGGAAAAGGAGTTCATGTGACAAACCTTAAATGAAATTATTTTTTACTATGTAAAATTTTTTCAAAATTAACTTCTAAAATCCCTCATTCTTCTTATTGTCTTAAGAAGGTGGATGAATGTTAATTAGAATTAAGAGACATCCCCTATCTGATAAAGTTTGACAATAAATGCTGATGTGATAAAATTCATGTGGGGGATGATTTTTCATTTATGGAAGAAACAGTAACCCGAAAATTCCATAATCAAATAAATGTTATAAAATTTATGAAAAAATAAGTATAACTAAAAATTTAATTTATATAAAAGTAAATGTAAATACACCTTCCACTATGGAATACTACAATATCAAAGTACAAAGTGTAATACACAACCTTTTAAAACTCAAAGACGACCCAATAACTCCAAATATCCATATGCTCTATGTTCTAACTCCACTGAATGTCCAATTATCATGAAGTACTACTAAATAATTGTGATACCGTATATTTAACCATTACATGAGAAAAAACAATTGAAAAAGGAACAATGATAAATAACAGGTTTAAATAATAAAAATCTATTTATTTCTCTAAGTAACTTCCCTACCCACAGTAGTAGGAAAAAAAATGTTAGAAACATTTTGATAAAAACAATTTATATATAAAAATTCGAAAAAGGTTTATATCACAATATAAACAAGTTACAATGACTCATTTTTCTTAAAAAACATCATGTTCCAAGAGAAAAAACCCAAATAATACAGTAATCGACTTCACAACTTCCATTTTAAAATAACTGTTCCACTCCAAATATCCACTCCACCAACCATGCATATATCGTAATGATTGTTCCATACTCACAAGAAGTTTCTATTAAATCTACCAAGTCATCATAAGGTAATTATATTGCATGGTCCATTAAACCATGGTCATTATGTACCAAGTGATATTTCAACCCGGCCTCATAAATGTAATATGAACTCACACTAACCAACTATTCCAAAACATGCACAGAGAATTATTTCAACCATTTCAATAAAAACACCATTTTATTGAAAAACATTTGAACAACCCCTTAAATAAATCCAAATGTATTTTGAAAACACTTTTCCCGGAATCAAAACCAAAAAATCATTTTAAAATTTTCATTTTAAAATCATGTTAGCTAAATAACATTCCAACAGAGCACCCAATTTTCATATTTCCACAAAATGTCATTCAAGAGAGTTTTCAAGAATCAATAAATAGAAAATTCTTAATCAATTTCACAGAAAATAATCAATTTGAAATAAATACATCATATTCTAAATGGTGGATTGATATTAAAGCCATATATCTCAGGTTTAATGATGAAAACTAAGAACCACTTGAAAACACTATTGAAACCAGGTTGAATCTCTACCCACCAACAATAGATCTCTTTTCCTACCTGGAAGAAGAAAACATACCAACTTATTTGGAATCAAATATCTCAGAACTAATAATATAATAGAGGTGGATAAGAGGATCTATAAAAAAACACATAGAACAACCAATAATTAAGGATTATTGTAAGAATCATGCTATAAATAACCAAGAGAAGCCTTTGAATCACAATCGTATTGATGTGAGAAGATTCATTAAACTTTGGGGATATACAATATTAAGTTAAGGCTCTATAGAAGTAAAAAAAAATCGGTTAGAGTCTAAAATGAATGAGATAAACAATTTTATGATATCACTATTAACTCGTGCATGGTTAGTCACAAGGTTAAGAATCCATGTGCTTACTGTGCACAAGCTAGTATTTTTAGGGTTTAACCTTAAATGGTTTGCTCACATGGTTTAAAAACTATCCTCCAAAAGTACCAAATCCCACTGCCTTAAGATTCATAGTTTCTCCAAGGAAACCACATGTTTTTGACAGACCATGTGCAACCCATGTGCCATCCATTTAATGTTTTGTCTCATTGTGCACAGTTTCCTGTATGTGTTCGATGGTTTTCCCAAAACGTGCACCTAGATAAAATTCCGAAAACACTCCAAAAGTTCTCCAAACTCTCCCAAACTTCCCTTATATACATTATATAATGTAAAATAAAAATTATTTAGTTAATTACCTGAAACTAGGGGTATTACATTATCCCTAACATTTGAAATTCCATTTGTTGAATGTAAAACACCCACATCTTACTGAAAGAGTATGGGCTATTTCTATTCCATTTATTTATCCCTTTCTGTTGTCTCTTCTTTAAGCTAAGAATGCTTCCAATAAACAAATACTAGACTGATTATTTTCCCACGTGATACTTTTGATTTCTTATCCACATCCCACACTAGAATATGCACTATAGAATAATCTACCTCTACATCAATATGATCCCATCAAATCACATAGTCCAGATCCGGATTATACATTTTAAACCGAGATACATGAAACATATTATGAACTACAGTGAACCATGGTGACAATTCTAAATGATATTTCACCACTCTAACCAATTCTTGTATCGCAAAAGGGATTATATATTGAGGAGATAATTTTTCTTACTTCCCAACACGATGATGTCCAAGACTTGGAGAGATTCTCAAGAACACATGATCACTAAGCATAAATGAAAATGATCATCGATGATGATCTTCATATGATTTATTATGATTATGAGATGTCTCAATTTGATTCTTGGTCAACTAATTCTATTCCATTATTTCATGGAAAAGGGTCATCCGAACTAGTGAATTACATGGAAAATAAAACATACCTATTGTTTCCAAAAATTGTTCTTTGATAATTTGATATAAAAATGATGATCCCTAATGATTCCCAACAAAGATGTGTACTATTGCTAATTCTTAGGCCTTTTCCTTATATAAAACAATATTTCATCCATAAACCCCATAACAAAAGAATCAAGTCATCTACGTAATACCTGATTCATCATTTATCTAAGGACCTATGGTGAATTCGTATGACCAAAATTCACAACCACATACTCACAATGGATATATCTTTTTGTGAAAATTATCTTTGGAATATCTTCCTTCCGAAATCAAAATTGGGGATATCCTGATTGTATATAAAACATATAAAACCATTGAGCTCTCCTCAATTGACTGAACCAATCATCAATGTGTGGAAGGGGATACCTATTATTTCTCATAAATTTCTTATTCTTATAATAATCGACACAAATCCAGATTGTTAAAAATATATTTTTGAAAAAATAAACTGGTGCTTCCTACACAGATGTGCTCGACTGAATAAACCCATTACTTTCCAGCTCTTTCAACTCCCTTAATTATTTTGGTTTCATCCTATATTATGGAAGGGATATAGGAATTTTCCCCAAAGGAGATCAATCATAAAATCTTCTTCCCGTATAAGTGGTAACACTTAGAAGTTCTCAGGATTTTTTTTTGGAATTGATGGAACACTGCTGGAAAACTGTCACTCTCAGTATAGTCCATCAATGACAAAGTGAAATCCACCAAGGAGTATGATATTATTCCAACCATGGCTACCAAAAATCCCATTTTAGCATCCTTTAAACTCTAGTCTCTTAGAGAATATTGATCAACGCCATCTATAATTTGCAAACTGACCCTTTTAGTATAACAGTCAATGTGAGCCTTGAACATTGTCACCCAATTCATTCCCAGGATAATATCATAGACATCCATATCCATCATTAAAAAATTGGATTTCATCTCATCTCTATCCATATTTATAGAACATTCTTTACAAACTAGGGATCAACATTCTCTTTGACCAATAGGATTTTGAGGTTTTGTCAAAGAAGGCACCATCTCATCTTTTATGCTTAGTCAATCAACAAAATTAGAATCAATTAATAATTGATATGACCATAATTAAAAAAATCGTTCATAACTGTAGAATTAAAAATAATAATAACTATCACTATAGATGGTTCTTAATTATCATACATAATCACATTCTTAATCCCATTTTTTCCCCTTCAATTTCTTCATTTTTGACCTATTGAGAGTGCCATGGGTGTAGAGGCATTGAATTTATATAATATCCATGGATAACAGTATTCTAATGTTGGTATTGATTATTCTACCCTCACCCCATTAAAGAATACAATACCTGAGAAACCTGATAAGTGCCTTGAACATCTAAAATTGGAGCTCTGTGAGAATAACATAGAATTTTCCCCATCCTATTTCAATTATGCCATGATCTCGGTGGTGTCGTACCCTCTCAATTTATGTGGTTGAACAAACCACATTGGAAACATCCTTATTAGATCTTTGTTTGTGTAGGAAGGTTCACTAATCCAACTACCTAATTTTGATTCAAGATCCCACCTTGGAAATTAATTTCCCTCTTCCTCTTTCCCATATTATTAGAGTTCCCACAATTTCTCGTGGGTATCAATAGGCTTCCACCTCCAATAGCTTCAAATATTTCCCTTTCTCCACCGTCTCCCCACTGACCATATCTGTATTGTTTGTAATATAGATCACAACAATCATTAAACGAATCTCTTGCCTCAGCCCCGATTCCAAGATGTGTGACTTCAAGGTAGCATTAGTAGTAACTTAGGGTGAAAGGCACACTAAATTCATAATGTTAGCATCATAGTTTAATATAGAGAGATTTTATTACATCAAGTTGAATAATTCTATAATTATTTGAATTATGAATGTTTGAGGATAGAATTTATGGTTGGAAACTTCTTCAAAATCCATCCAACCGAGTCCATGATCCACTTCTTCCAACACAGCAAGATCCCACCACTGGAGTGAAAGATCCTACTGCATATATGATTCCATATTGACTTTTATCTTTGCGGGTGTGCCAATATAAAAATATATATTATTCATCCTACTCATCCAAACCTCTACGTTCTTCAGTTTATAATCACCCTGAAGAATTGGTGGATTCTATTTTTGGAATTGGATGTAATGATCCACTTGTCTTGTCTCATCACCCATGTTCCCAATGTACAGCACCTAAAATGCATTGAGAGTTATTTTAACCAATTGTTGGGTAGCCTATGGCTTATGTGAAACTAAATTTTCTGTAACTTCATCCGTTTGGTTTCAACAACACCAATCGAGTTCCATTTTCTATAACAAAAACAAATAATATAAGTCTCACTCTCTATCAACTGAAGGCATAACATTTCCAATTATTTCACATCAACTATCACCATAGTCCATTCCAAAATGGACCATTTACAAAAATTATATACTTTATTTAGAAAATAAAAATATATCCAAATCTCATTATCTCATGTTGCACATATTTGCCAAGCTAGTTGCAAGGATTGTAAGAACCGTGTGTAGCCCATGTGCCTTCTATTTATCCCCATTTTTCATTGTTAATGATTTCTTATTGGTGTTGCATGGTTTTCCCAAAACCTAAACCAATAGTGAACCTGAATAAATGTCCCAAAACACACAAAATGTTATATAAACTCTCCCAAACTTCACCAATATACATTAAATACTTAAAAGTATAAATAAAAGTTTACTTGAAACCAGGGGTACTAAATGATTCGTACATAAAAAAATAAAAATATGTTTTTAAAACCATTTCAAAACATAATGTATCATATAAATCGATCTTAAATATAATTTAAATATACATATTAATATTTTTGAAGAATTTTTAAGAAGATAGATATTGGAGAGAATGATTTTGAAATGGAATGCTTAAGACAACATTTTAATGAAACACCCCTTACCTCGAGTCCCTTCTTACTTCATACATTCTCAAACTCATGAATAATAAAATTACATTAATTATTTTCTTTCATATGAAGACCTTTTAAATTCATTAATTTACAATTATTCAATTTATATCATTATTATCATGTTTTATTTAGTTATAAATCATTTCTGTTTATATTGGTTGTTTTAAGGACATTCGATCAAAAACAACTAATGTGTCTTGATCATGGTAAAAGGGGTTCTGATTAAATCATCTATAAAATATTTAAAATGAAATAATTATCATTTTTATACATTAAATATACTTTTAAATACATCCATGGAAAGAAGTAATGAAAAATGGTATATGTCATTCATGGAATCAGTAGTCTTCACATACACATGTGAAACATTTTTATTTTTATAATGGGTAAAAATTGAAGAAATAATAACAAATATTACCTTTCAAAATTAATAATAACAATAATAATACCATATTTATTCATTAAATCCACAATCAAAACCATCCATGTTAGACGAAAATGAAAATAGAATTGTGTTGCTCTGTGGAGGTTTTAGTCCACACATATATATGAGTGACCTTATCATTTTCAAATTGATGATAGGGTAAAAAGGTAAATATTATTTTATATTTAATTAATCATAATTATGTCCTAGATATCAAAAATATCCAATAAATATATCTTTATAGACATCTATGTGAGGTGGTTATGAAAATTTTAAACATCACATTATAGAGGTGGTATTCCAAATGTATGCATGTTATACTAATTTCATTATATTATGATGGTTATAATATATTTGTAGGAAGTAGAATAAGAAATAAACATAATTCAATTTGGTTGAGACATATAACTCCTCTATGGATATCTTCCTTTGACTTACACATTAAAAATTCTAGGATTGGTATTTTGGTGATACCAAGACCTATAATATGTGAGGAGGAGAGTTGTAATGTAATTTTATTAGATATTGGTTGATCAAAAGGTGTTTATAATTTAACCAAGGAGGTTCCCTTTTATAAGTTCGAGGAGTGACATTATTATAAATATTAATAAAATTAAAATATAATTAATGACAATCTCAGGTAAAGTGGATTTGATTTATTATACTTTTAAATATAGGATAATTATACATCTAAGTAAACTCAAAAAGTCACATTTATATATATTATAAGAATATTTTGAAACTTATCTTGTCGTTTTACTCACCCTTTATCCCTTTTAACCCTTACTATCATGACAAACTTTTACCATGGTAGCAATTCATTATGAGTAAAAATGAAATTTAGCTCATTACCAAATTAAATTTTTTTTAATTAAAATACTGAATCCATTTTATATGATTTATTTTTTGTAAATCATAAAAAATAATTTTAATATAAATTATCAAAACACAATGATTTTTTTATAAAACAACTTTTTAAGCATAATTTGATTTTAGTCCAAATTCAAGTATAATTTAGATTTCCATAAAATTATTTGGATTAGGTAAAATAAAATTATACATTATTTAAATTATAATATATCCAAAAATGAAATTAGCCTTGTGAAACCATGATTAAGGGAAAAGAACCAAAAATAGTTTTTATTTAAAGGATATTATTACTTTGATTTCCCTAAATTCAAACTTATATTTGTATGTTCAAAATTATATTTTTATATGGTTTAAATTAATTTTTAAATATATATTTTTTATAGAAAAAATGATTCATTAAATTTAAAGTCATTATTATATAAATATATTTTCACAAAAATGAAAATATTATTAAAATTAATATTTTTCACTATTCACCAAAAAATAAACCATTTAAGAAAAATAAAAAAATATAAACATATTATTATAATATTGAGATTTATGAAATACATTCTATTGTATAGATTTTAAGTTATAAAATTAATAAATTTAGATTTAAATAAAATCATTCAATTAATAGAAAAATAATTCAGTAAAATAAAATTATTCTATTTTATAATGAATTATTATGATTTTTTTATAAAACCATGATAAATTTGAATTAATAAAATGAATTCATGTAAATCAAAAAATTGATTTATTTCTATGATTATCAATTTTACCACATTCTCCCTATAAAATAAATTTCCTACACAAAATTTTATTCCTTAATTAATCAAATAGTGTAATTTCTCCATTATAGTGTTTTTTGATTCCTATGTTTCTTCATCAATCTGATGGTTCATCTATAAAATACTAACAATGCTGGTTACCATATACTAAAATACCTACACTTTGTGATCTAGTATCCAAATTGAGTTTTCCTGAAAAGTTACATTCTCTTCGAAATGATTCACATCATGGTTCAAGACATGAGAAGCATTAGGTACATATTTTCATAACAACATGAAATAAATGACATAATTTTCTTGTGAAAAACTCATAGTTAAGGAAACTCGATAAGTAATTAATCCCACTTTATAAAGACATTAATATATACCAATACAAACTTTTCCTAATTTTTATTTTCTTTTGAAATTTTACAAATCCTTTCTAACAGGACACTTTAAGAAAAAAGTGGTTCCCTACCATTAATCAAATTTGTTTCCTTTGGTTATCTATATAACTATTTTTCTTGTTTCATCATCCCTCATATTGTGTTGAATCTTCTTTACCTTATCATCTATATCTTTTACCCATTATAGTCATAAAAATCTTCACTGACCAACTTCATCCCAGCCTGTTAAAGCTTGAAAACACATTCCATATAATTGATCAAATGGTGCCTTCTATATATTGGAATTAAAAATATTTATTTAAAAAAATGACACTAAATAATTATGGTGAATCCACATTACCTTACAATCATAATAGAAAACTCAAAGATAATATTTTAATGTATGAACTGATTATCTAATTATCCATCTGATTTTGGTTGAGAAGCTATACTGAATTTTAATTTAATACTAAAAGACATCTGAATTCCTTTGAAAAATTTTTATGTAAATAAATGGTCAAAATAATATAAAATATTGATAGGGACTCTATGTAACACAATTATCTCTTTAACATATTATCTAGAAAACTAAACCAAATACATAATATCCTATATAGAGGGAAAATGCAAAGATTAAGTCAAATGATCCAAAATACCCAAAATCAAATTATTAGCTTGAGATATGTTTGATAATCCCACTATTAAATACATGGATATATTTTCCTATATCCAATAATGCACTAGAAAGGGAAGAATCACCGACTTTGGTAGTTTTCACTCACCTTTAACCTATTGAATAGTAAAACATTTCATGTAAAAATAAGAAATATCGTTTTTTATTTCATCATACATATCATATTTCCAACGATATATATACAAATTAGTATTGTCGAGATGAATAATGAACATGGAGTTGTGAGCCTCAATACAGATGTATTTCTTTAATTGAAAAGAATTCAATAAACCTAACATTTTTCTAATCCATATTACTCATTCATTGTTTAAAATAATCCCATGTAACACAACATTATTAAAAATATTATCTTCTTTTACAACCCATGATCTTAGTTCATATACTTATTAATAAATTTTGACAAAGATAACTACACCAACACCTAAACTAAAAGAGAAAGAGTTTTTTAATATACTACTTCCATACCAATAACAATTATGTTGTTAACCATTGGATCATATTCCAAAAATAATAATGTTATTAATGCATTATTTTCTTGACCCAAGGCATCGAATAAGTTGTTTACTTAACATTGATGATAGTGAAACGTACAATAATAATACTTCGTCAATTAAAAAAAACGTATCTACCTCATATTTAACTATTTTTGAGTGAGTATATACATCAAAATTCAATGATCTAAATATATTAAAACAATTTCTCATATAGATGATATAATTAAATTTTATATTAAGAAATATTTTTTCTATATCAAGATCATGAATGGAATAATTATTCTCATTATGTTTTAATTGGAATGATACACGTGTAATTTCTTGATCATATTGTATAAAAAAATCATGGCATTTTTAAAAATCATCACGATAATTGTAAAATCACATGTTTATTGATGGAAAATATTATACAAGATAATTAACTAATAATTTTTTAAATTCCTGAATAAAATCATAACATTAATTTTTCTAATGTAATTTAACTCACATTCAAGTTAACTTCATTAATGGACTAGATAACAAATAAATTTATTCAACAAACCATATGTAGTAACCTACTAATCCAAGAAAACTTCATGTTATTGTGAAATAGATAATTCTTTTACACTCTTAAACTTATATAGTTTTAGTATGATCAGTAATTATGATATATTTTGGAAATATAATTCCCAATCTATTAATTTTTTTTAACCAAAATCTATTTTTTTGATTTTTTTAAAAATAACCTATTTCATTTTAAAGTCTATATAATAATATTTTAATGTTTCCCTTGATCTTAATTGTTTTATAATATACTATAATATCACCTTTTAATACCCCAAAAAAATCCCAAAACTCATGAAAAACTATATTCATAATATAAAAAAATAAAATAGGTGCAGTTGTCAACCCAAAAGTCATAATAAAAAACACATAATGAAAATACCTAGAATTTGTCAACATCCTCAGAATAAATTTCTCTTTAAATTGTAACTAATTATATCTAGACTGCAGTTCAATATTCAAAAAATTACGAGCACTGTTTAGGTGATCAAACAAGTCACTGAAATAACGAAACAAATAATTATTCCAAATTTTATTGTTATTGAGTGATTAATAATTAATTTAAAGACTCATAGTGTAGGTTCTATGTGTATTCTAAACAAGTGTGGGATGGTGCATAGATTTAATTTGTTCCATAATCGTTGAACAATTCATGATCAATATGATGATGAACTTTAGTATCAACAGAATCAATAAAGAAAATAAGACAAAGGAATAGAAACTCAGAACCAAGAAAGAGAGGAACAACATATTTTATTTATAATTAATATAATTAAATAATAATTACCTCTAGGGTGATTCATTATTCATTGATTCATTTGGCCATAAAAATACAGGTGTACCGTCGTTGCATTGTAGAGATCATGGGTACATAACCTCTAGCGGGAATCCACACATGTTCCATGTATATTCAGACATTGAAAATGGAGTCTCCTAGACCTATAATGGATGTTATGTGTGCTTTCGATGTCTGCCTTCGATCACCTTGAGAACTACATCCAAACCATTCTCCTTGATCTAGTGGAGGGGGATCTCCCTCATTTAATAGAGTGTTCTTGGAGTGGTATGGACTCTCTAGGCTTGAGATATTTTTTCCAATAATTTGTGAACAATAAAATTAACATCACTTGACTTTCCCTAGGCTAATAAAAGAATAATATAAATTTTAATTTAATTAAGTAGGGTAATAATAATCATTTTTCACATGTGACATAATGATTTTATAAATATTAGAAAAAAAACCCATGTAAAAATTAATTGAAACAATATTATTTCATGACATGTAGTTAATTTGAGAGTTATAATTAAATATTATATAATCAAATAATATTCAATATTATTATTTCTCATCATACCATTAACTCAGTCCACCTATCCTCCTCTATATTTATTCAACATTGAATAATGAAAATTGGTTTATTAAAAAACGTTCAATGTATTATTCACTAATAAATATATAAATATTATATTCAACAAACAAAAAATAAATATTTATTAATTATTCCACCCATAATATATTTTCTCAAATAACTAGTGTCAAAATAAATGTGAACAACCATCAATGAATATTTATTAAACCAACACCTATAATAATATTTATTCAACTTGGTAAATAATAAATAATATATTATTTAACTATGATACTAGATACACTTGGTGTGTGAGGCTATAAGCCTCTTTCTTAGTGGCATTAGTAAGAGTATCATAAACTACAAGGAAAGAGTATATAAACATTCTAAGGCACACATAAAGAAGAATGACAATCTCGCAACAACATGCCACCACATATGAATTCTTACTATGTAATATAAGCCATTAATTTTGATATATCCAATCATGTGGGTTGCATTTAAGTGTCATTAACACATGTTCTCGATTTCTCATTCATTGATTTCCCGAAAATTTAACATTCTTATAGAACACCATAGACATGGATTAATTTAGGCTACTTCATTTACTTTATAGGGACTGATATATCATCTTCCATTATGAAATAGAATTGGTAAATCCTTTCTCACATTATTTGTTAATTTAGTATTACTCATGACACACCTAACATATCCTTCCTCATCGCGAACATATGTCATCATGTTTTTTCCAATACTTCTAAGTGGAAATTTTATTATACCCATTAATAATAATTTTGATGTATAAGGAACGATACACATGTATGAAGATAGAAAAATCCAATGATGCTTATCAAATTGGGGTTTATACTGGCGTGTCTCGTTCTCATAATATCATCCTAGACATTACCAAAGGCGTACACCATGAGAAGTTTCATGAAATTCCTAGAAGTCTGCACCCCTGACAGTGAATATCATTTGTGTGCCTTCAAATTATATCATCTAGTTGTAGAACATATGTTAAAGAATTGTTTCATGGAACATCGGGGTATCATCGTAGCAGGGATCTGCTACGACCTTTTAGTGCGACAGCTACTCTTAAGACATTATCACATACAATGTCATGTAGAATAACAATTAAAATGTGATGAAACGTTTATTAATATCCATCCAATGAATACATGATTATCACAAAGTATAAAAAAGTTGGTTCTAGGGAAAAAAGTCTAATAGAATCCCACTTTGACTAGATACAAATAATAATAATCATCAGTTCGCTAGATCTCACATGATATTCATGCTTCTTCTATGATAGGAATTTATTCATGGGGTTTGACACATTTTCTTCCATGGATACTCTAATCACTACGAATTTACGCCATTAATAGAGTTCTTTCAAGAGGTGATACTTATAGAGTTTGTGCTCTATCTGTTGATGGGAACTTGTATCTTTTTTAAGAGATGACTTTGTAGTATTATCACAACACATTGTGATAAGGTCTTTACTACTAGGTACCAAATCAATCTTCAAGAAAATGTTCCAAATTCATATGGATTCATTAGATTCATCATAAACCACTATATACTCAGACTCCACTAAAAAATTAGAGACAACTGGCTCCTCTGAACTCTTCCAGTTCTCAACTCCTCCATTGTGATAGAAAATTGTTGGTCAGAGTGTAATATCAATAGGGTGTGAATTGAGTTCCTACATAAAATTTCTATTTAAAAATATTCTTATAAATATCCCCCAAATTTGAAACGGCCCAGTTAATTATGTCAGTAGAGAAATATCTGTCTAATTGGTCAACATGTTTCTCAAAGGGTGATTAGTCCTCAGTTGAATTAGTGTAAAACACTTCCTCGACTTTTGAAACTAGTTTACTAAATTATACACATACACACACGAACCAAAACAATCTATCAAAGTGAATTGCAAACAGTTTTATGATTTAACATTTGTACGCTGCAAAAATAGATAAAATAGATTATCACAAAAATATAAGGCATAATGTTGAAAAACAAGAGGTTTAGTCTCAAGCCATGACTTAATACTCTCCACTTGTTGATCACCTACCACAAACTAGTTTATATTAACAATAAACATGATACAGAGACTATATCTAGATTTACAAAAAAATTCACATAATATCAAGGGTTCACACCCTCTACCATAGTTCTTCGTGGGAAAGTCAAACTCTACATACCACACATGATCTCTTCCACAATTATATGTGGGAAAAAATGTAGGTGAAGTTTGATGTGCGGATTTTCAGAATCCAGAAGTTCAAGAATAGGAGAGAGTGTGTGTAAAAGATAGATACACACACTTCTCATAAATGTAAAATGAAGGAACACAATATAGATAAGATTATAATCTTGAGTTTAGAAAGCTCTATGTGTTTTCAGTTCAACTCTTGACTCCTTGGAGTGATGAATTTGTTGTTTGTGTATTTATCTGGAAGTTGTCTCCTAAACAGAGTGTCCCAACTCCGGGTTCTAAAATTGAGAAACTAAGAGTTCTGTTTTGTGTGTTGATCTAGAGATGTTGTAGCACAGAAGGGAGCTTTGATATTGTTCTCCAGAAATGATCTTCTTGATCTTTTGGGTTCTCAGAGTAAGCGTCGAATGGTTCTACTTTGATGTAGCATGTAATTTTATTTTCTTGTACAGACTCACATCACTGCTACTCATACCATCATTTTATTTCTCAATATTCTCTTTTGTATTTGAGGTATGACATTATGAATAAGTAGATCACGCATGGCCTTTCTCGTACCACAAACTATCCCCATATATGGTCTCTTGATAAGTGTACAATCATCATTAATTAATGTCAGAAGAATTTATTTTATAATTTTGTGACCATTTTAATAATATTATGAGTTTGAAAAAGTATGTATAGGTAGGAATCAGTAGACCGGTAACAGTAGCCTTCAAATGGTAGGCTTCAACAGTAAGTGCACATCGGTAGCCTTCAATGGTAACCTTCCATCAGTAACTTTCCATCGGTAACCTTCCATTGGTAACCTTGCATTGATAACCATCAGTGGTAAACTTCCATACATTTTCATTTCATCGGTGAACTTGCAACTATATCCTTTGCATTGGTGACCTTTGGAACATAGAAAAATTTTGCACTGTAAGATTAAACAAGAGATAAGTGAGATTAAATGTACATATTTATTACATTGATATAAAAATTATTTTCACATAAATGATTATCCTGTAAGATAAACAAGATGCTTTATATAAATGAAACATGATTTGGGATTGTCAGAACATGTGAGTCGAAAAATCTCCCCCTTTTTATAATCACAAGTTATTTCAGTGTTTTCTGAACGAGGGATAAGTACATTTTATAATATCATCAAAGTTGTGAATAAGTAAATTTTATCCATGATTATTTTGGAAAACAATAGATTGTATATATATAAAAATTCAACATAAAAACTTTTCATCATTTTGATTTAGGATGTTTTAAAACATAAACGTAACTTGTAACCTGACATGTTTTCTCCACCTTTGTGATTAACAAAATGAATGAAATACAAAAGGAAAAATATGATGATTTTCTATTAATGAAAAAATAGTAAAATACACAAAAGGGTAAAAATATCCCTATCAACTAAGACATTTATCATTCAATCCACATCAGATATGTCTAAGGGAGATTTTCCTTTGGAAGTGTAAGAGGTAGGTTATGAAGATGGATGGATAGACTGAGGGATATCAGTCAGTAGGGTAAGAGGGGATGCAACTGAAGAATCAGTAGACCTGTAATGTGTAGATATATAAGGAATCATAGGGGTAAAGCTTCTGATGGCCTATGCAGGAGTCATCAATGGAGTATAACTGGAAGATCCTAAGGTAGCCGAGGTGGAGGGAAAGGATGGAGGAACAATTATGGGCGTGCAGTTGACATGGAGGAAAGGAAAAAATAATATTACTAAAATACACAATAATACTTCATTCTATCACCATGGCTAATATAAAATAATCCTTATTCTCTATGTATTTCTCTAAGGAATGAGTCAACTCTTTGACCCTGCTAACCTAATCCTTAAATGCCTAAGTGACAGGTGGAATCCTCATGTTCTCTGACAACAACATGAAGTGACCATCCATCTGATGTTTAGTATAAAAGATTTTTTTATTAGAAATCAACTTCTTCATTGAGGGCCTTATGATCCTGAGCAGGTTCCCTTAGATAATTTACCATAGGGTTGTGAATCTCTCAGCTAGTGGAAATAACCTATGTCATAGACTGGGGGTGTGAGGTACTTGCACCAGAAAATTTCTCCACTTCGTCTCTAACAACCGACCATAAGACTTTTAGATAAGCTAGATGAGAGGCTGAAGATGAAACAGATGAACACAGAGGTTCCATAGTGAAAGCTACTGTCTCTTTAAATTATTTAGTCAGCCCACTGACTATCTTCTTCACATCATCATCTTGGCCACTCACATGTTTTTTCATAGACTTCTTGAGGTCCTCAAACATAGAGACTATTTTGTGATCCAAACTTTTAATATATCTATGTTCTCTATACACCTGAGCCCTTGAATTCATATATGAATCTATGTTGGAAATAGTCTGATTCACAGATTCCATAGAATCTACCTATTCTCTTACCTAATTTTTACATTCCGTGAGCTCATTAAAAATAGCTGAGTGAGAGGTAGAAACTAGCCTTTCCACTATATATGTCATGAGTCCTTGATTATGAGTGAATATTCTCTCCATCTCAGTAGTTTTCACATCAAAATTCTTCTTTAGGTATGATTTGAAAGAATCCAATTCATCTTTCTTTACATAATATCGGGAAACAGAGCCATTGTCATCACAATAGTGGTTTCTGAAATAGAAGGAATTGGAGGACTTCTGATAGGCTGGTCATCATCAGAATCCACATAATCTAAAACTAACACCAAAAAACAAGGGTCTTCTAAAAAATCTTTTTTTCCCATGAGCAACAACAACTAAAACTCTAGAAATAGGTTCCTCCCCCTCACTTGTAGCATTCTCTTGATCAGCCACATTCACCTCTACCATACCTCCTTGATCAACTACCAAAATTGAAGGGTCCGCTGCCACTTCCTCTATAGGATCTTCAACATCTTCCAAAACAAATTCAAATTCAACTAAATCGGAACCCTCTTCATCTACACATTCAACCATTTCTGTATATCCTATCAGAGGACCGAGACTTATACATTCCTCTTCACTCTCATCAGGAGCTGTCTTAAAGTCATCATCACTAGATTCAATGTCCTCATCCTCATCTGAGGTATCTCTAATGTCTCTTTAGAAATTTTTATACCCTTATTCTTCTCTGGTTTCCTCATCACTGGCCCTTAAGACTGTCTCCCTTATAGGAAACCTCTGTGCTGGGATAGGCTCATCAAAATAAATAGTATCAGTACGAGGATTGAAAGGAAGGTCATGATCACTCCTATCATCTATAAGGGAATCCTCGCTTTCTATCACAACAACTGTTTCTCCTTCTTCATCGGAATATGCAGTCTCAATTTCACTAGTATTTAGACCAGGATCTCTCTTATCCATTGGCCTTGTAAGATGAGTTAAAGGATTGATTTCCTCATATAGAATAGCCTCATCATACACCCATTTTTTTCAAAGGGTTCTAATTTATTTTCATCAACTTGAAAGTCAACATTGTAATGCAGAAAGTTTCTCTTAATACAATAGTTTCGTCCTCATATCTAGAAAATCCATTAACTTTCAACATCCAGGATATAAATCTAGCATGAAATAAGGAATTTTATTTGGAACTGGGCTTTTTCATATCTTCTAATTGGATCATCACTAGCTGACACAAATTAATCTTATGTTCATGATTTTACAGATATAATAGAAATACATCCCGGAACTTCATTATAGAAATGTTCCCTCTTCCAGGACTCCAAGCATATGGGAAAAACATAAATAACATCTTTTCTTCTCCTTCCATCTCAGCACCAATTACTTTCCTAGGGATCCCACTCTCTGTTAGTTCAGCTAATTCTTCTTCCTAACAGAATAAATCAATGGCGGGAGGCACCACTCATGAGTAATAAGAATATATCACTTCAAGTGGTACTCTCAGACACAAAACCCATTCAATAGAGAAAAAAATCATACTCATTCCATTCACCCTTGAAGAAATTTTGTTCTCATCCTCAGTCTATTCGAATTTCAAAAACTCATAAAACTCCATCACTAACTTTGGCTAATAGGGTCCATTGTTGTTTACAAAATATTAAACCTATCCTAGAGCTTCAAGTGTCATCAACACTAAAGATATGAAAGTTAGCAACCATTTGTAACTGATCTCTTTTTCAACTACGAATTCCCTCTTTGATAGATGAGGGTTGATCAGATTTTCCACAGCCTGGTTTCCACTACTCAACTCAACTCAAGGTCATTTTGGATTTGGCACATCCCCTTCATTACTGACCAATGATCTTCTCACTCTTTCCATGTTGTATGGATTGGTTCGAGGGTTTCGTAAGAGGGTTAGGTACTGAGGATAGGGAGAGATATATTCGAGAGAGATGTTATGTTTTATCTAAATGTGGTATGTAATTTAATTTTATCACTTAGAGATCGAAAACACAAATAAAAAAAGTAATACAGAAAAAGATTCAGATTCTGACAGAGAAAACACTAAGTCCTGGTAACATCAGCTATTGGTATGGTAAAAATGGTGAAGTTTCTGACGGTGAGGGCTATCAGTGAGGTCCGAACAGTGAGGCATAATATTGATTTTTATCGGTGAGGACTGAATGGTGAGGTCTAACAATAAGGTCCTAACGATGTGGTCTAACGGTGAGGTCTATTAGTGAGGTCCTAACAGTGAGGTCTTAATGGTGAGGTCTATTGGTGAGGTCTAACGGTGAGGTCTAATGGTCGGGTATAATGGTGAGGTCTAATGGTAAGAACATAATGGTGAGGTATAATGGTGAGGTCCAATGGTGAGGTCTATCAGTGAGGTCCTAACATTAAAAATTTATCATACCGAACTCATGTTTGATGTAACTTAAAATATTATAATTCCACGGAGTTGTGAATACATCATCCAATGGGTGTTCAGTACCAATGATTTCAAGGGTGATATCACCTTTTTTATAATGACATCTCATGAAGTGATGTATCACATAAATGTTCTTTGTTCTAGCATGAGATACATGATTTTTAGCGATGTTAAGGGCACTTGTATTATCACACTTTATAAAGACATGTTTGAATTGATATCCATAGTCGAGTAAAGTGTGTTTCAACCACAAAATTTGAGCACAACAAATACCAGCAGCTATATATTTAGCTTCGATGGTAGATAATGAAACATAATTATGTTTACTAATACACCGTGATACTAGTTACTTGCCTAAAATGTGACTTGTTCTTGAGGTTCCTTTTCTATCTTACTTGCAACCAGAAAAATCAGAATTCAAATAACTTATTAAATAAAATGATTGTCTACCTAGATAAAATAGTCTTAAGTTTGTAGTATACTTGATATATTTGAAAATACTTTTAATAGCAGTTAAATGAGACTCTTTATGATAGGATTATAAATGAGAACACATTCATAAACTGAAGATAGAATCTAGTCTGCTAGAAGTAAGATAGAGGATACTCCCAATCATACCTCTGTAATGGGTTTTATCCCCGGTTTTACCAATTTCATCAGCATCCAACCTGCATGTGGTACTCATAGGAGTATCACTAACTTTATTGCAGTCCATACCAAGACATTTCAAAATTTCTTTGGTATATTAACTCGGATTAAAAAAACCATTCTAATTTTGATAAATTTGAAATCCATGAAAAAATGTATGTTCTCCCATTAAACTCATTTCAAATTCATCTTGCATCGTTTTTGAAAAATAAGTACATAAAGAATTTTTAGAGGATCCAAAATTAATGTCATCTATATAAATTCGTACTGTTAAAACATCATTGGATATCTTTTTAATAAAAATAGTAGGATCCACTATTCCTTTTCTAAAACCATTTTAAATAATAAAAGAACTAAGTCTGACATACCAAGATATTGGAGCTTCATTCAGACCATTAAATGCTTTAGACAGTTTAGAAACATGATTTGAAAAATGGGGATTTGTAAAACCTGAGGGTTTTCAACAAATAAATCCTTAAGTATGTACCAATTTAAAAATGATATTTTTACATCCATTTGATAAATTTTGAAATTTATATGAGATCCATAGGCAAGTAGTATCCTAATGGCTTCTAGTCTAGCTACATGTGCAAAGGTTACCTCATAGTATATTCCTTCTTCTTGAATATATCCTTCTGTAACTATTCTAGCCTTGTTTCTAACAGTATTTCTATATTCATCAACATTATATCTAAACACCCATTTAGTGCCTATGATCAAGGTGTTTTTATCTCTTTCTACTAATTCTCAAACTTTTTTTATAACAAAATAATTTAATTATTATTGCATAGATATCACCCATAATTCACCATTGATTGCATCATTGATATTTTTAGGTTCATGCTCTCAATGAAGGGATTGATGTTCAACATGGTTTCTCAGAGAAGCTCTAGTCTGTGTTCCTTTATTTGATCACCTACTACAACATCTGAATGATGATTCTTTAGAGTTATAATACCTCTAGAAATAATTTTACTAGAATCTTCATGATCTTATATAGGTTCATATTCGTAATGCACATATTTTGGAAAATTTCAAGAACTGGTTATTTTCACTAACGATTCACTATCTTTATCATTAAGGTCAAGAATTGACATATATTCCTCAAGATGTTCAACAGAGGTTTTAGGTTCATGTGGATCAATCTAATAAAATTTTACATGAATAGATTCTTCCACACATTTGGTTCTTTTTTTGAATATTGTATAATCTTTACTAGATATTTAGCGACCTAAGAAAATTCCTTCATCTTTGAATGCAAACTTGTCAAATTCAAAATAGTATTAAGGATAAAGACTTTTCAACCAAAAAGTCTTAAGTAATTAACCTTAGGCTTCCTATTATTCCAGAGCACAAAAGGGGTCCTCTTATGAACAGGTCGAATTAATACTCTATTGATAATGTAACAAGTTGTATTAATATATTCAGCTCAAAAATAGATAGGAATATTATACACATTAAATGTAGTCTGAAAAATTTCTTAAAGTGTCCTATTTATTCTTTCTTCAAATCTATTTTTGGGGGGCTCTAGGATCATAGAAATTGTGAGTAAAGCCATTTTGTGAGAAAAAAGATTAAAATTCATGTTTTTCAGACTCACAGACATGATCACTTCTTAAGGTTTTAATTCAAATTCCCCTGTCATTTTCTAAAGACTTTGAATATTTAATGATGAAAGAAAATGATTCAATTTTTTGAGATAGAATGTGTACCGAAGTATATCTAGAAACATCATCTACAAGAACATATACAGAGTGCTTACCATTTATTCCTGAAACTCTAGATGTTACAAACAAATCCATGTGAACCAACTCAAGCAGTTGAGAAGTAGAAACTTCTTTCTTTGGATGGAAAGAAAATTTGTGTTGTTTTCCCTTTTGACCAGGATTACACAATTTGTTAAGAGGGAATTCCAATTTAGGTAAGTCTCTAACTAAGCCTTTCCTAATTAGTTTTTTAAGTGAGGGCACATTGCATTGTCCTAGTCTTCTGTTCCATAACCATGATTCCTTTTGAAACAAATTTGAACAAGAATCATTTTTCTTGGATAAAGAATTTAAATCAACAGTATATACATTTTCATTTCTAAAAGAAGTAAATATTAAATCATTTTTAGAATTAAAAACATTTCATGCATCATTTACAAACATAATATCAAATCCATAATCATACAAATGAGAGATACTCAGTAAATTTTATTTTAACCCATTAACAAAAAGTACGTTTGAAATTAATACAGTATTAGGGTTTCCAATTTGGCCAAAGCCGACTATCATTCCTTTTGCATTATCACCGAATGTGACATGTCCACCATAAACATTGATTAGGCTATTAAATAACAAATAGTCTCTGGTCATGTGTATTTAACATCCACTGTCCAACTACTATAGTGTTTTATAGGATCTTTTTAGACAATTTTCCTAAATAAATATTAATTATAGTGTATCTTTGGTACCCAGATTTTCTTGGGTCCAGAGACATTAGAAAGTAAAATTTTGGGAACCCATAATTGTCTCATAGGTTTCCTGTAATCCATAGTTATGTTATGAGACATGAACACTTTTTTTGGTCCTTTAGAGAATTTTTTTCAAAAGATGGTCCAAAACATGAACTAGTAGAGAACTATCCAGATTTTGCAACAAATTTAGTTTAAAAATCCTTCCTTGTCATGGTTGATATCCTATAATATTTGGGTATTTTTTAGAATTTTATTCCTAGAAACTGAGTCAATTTATCTCTACTAGTGGTAAAATTTTCCAAATACATTTTTAATTACTCAATCGATAAATTAAGTTATGTATTTTCATTTAATAGATGAGTACATTTTTCTTTATCAATATCCAAATGAGACTTCTAATTAACATTTAAAGCATGTTGTATTTTCAATAGTTTATATTTATCATTGAGTTCATTAAAGTTATCCTCAAGAATTCCACAGTATTCAAATAGTTCATTCTTATTAATATTATCATCATTATTTGAGTCACATTCATTCTCAGAATAATTAGCATTAGGTTATGTTAATTGGGTGTTACCTCAGATATTTCTGTCATGAAACACAGGTATTCATGTTTGTACTTGTCAGCATCATAATTATAAGGCCCCAACCTTAAACATTACCAAATATTGAATTAAATGAGTAATTCACATTGAGGATCTTTTCAGGTTTAGATTTTTAGAGAATTAGGCCATAACTATTACATATCAAAATTTACAAAGTAGACACTTCTACTCAGTTTCCATTTTTTTCTTAAAATAAAAACTCTTTAAAAAATTCATGTCAAGTCCCATGTTTTAGACAGAATGACATTCCATGATCCCATCCTTGACCCTATTCCACTTTATTTACTATGAAAAACATTTCAAAAACTTGGGATGAGCATAAAAATATTAGTAAGGAATACACAAAGAATGAATCTATTTGTTTTTCAAAACAACATGTTATCTATGAATACAATAACATAAGTAACACTTTTAACCTTTATGAAGTTGTAAATACTCTTCACTAAATAAATGATCACTACTTACCTTTTTGTAACCAAACGATTTCCCATATAATGAACACATAACATATAAAGGTAACTTGGGACATAAACATACATAAATGGAATAACCATGCGGTCTACTTCTACACATGTCACTAAATAGAATATCTATAAGGACAAATTCCATACCCAATGCATTGGCGGTTATAACGCTACAACCCGTCCTCGTATTCATAGAACCACCCGTCATTTGTTTTATCACATAACCACCCGTAAAATGTCCAAGTACCATTATAAAATCATAAGACATAAAACAGATATAAAGGAAAGAAAATACTTCCATATTTCAATCACAATATATCACTTAAATATATTTCTACAACAAATCTATTATCAAAACCATTTTCAATACCAAAATACATAATAGAGTATATGTTATTTATTTTCTTTTTAAAACATTACGAATTGTTGATGAATGCAAAGATCAAATAATACTCGCGGTGGTGGAAAGGTTGTTGTCACTGTGTACCTTAAAAGAAATATTCCTTTTTTTCGTTTAGTGAAACACTTCATAGAAAAAAATTCTCATTGAATGAAATGAAAATTTAAAGGTGTTTATATAGTGTATAAAAGAAAGTATTTTATTAAAACAAAATATGCATCAATGAAAGGATATTGAGACGAAGTCCCTTACCTCGTGTCCGACTTGACTCAATTGTTCTTTAATCATCTGAATAATAAAATAAAGTAAATTTTTACTTTCATAAGAACCTTTTTCAGGTTTATTATTCCTTATATATCACTTATTTAAATGTTATAAACATTGGGTAATCATTTTAGTTAATAATGTTTGTTTTGTCGATATTTGGTACTTAAGTCAAAAATGGACTTCTTATAATATCATGTTGTTCATGTGGTCAAAGGATCATTATGTTCAGAATGATATTCACGATTTGGATATCATATATATTATATATATCCATCATATACATTTATTTATAATAGTACATAACAATTATAGGTATGAAATGAAATGCACCGTTCATGGAGACGGTAAGCCGTATGTACGCATGAACGCTACTTCCATTTCTATTTATCATTTAATGGAATTAAAACATAATGATACATAGTAGTATTATAATTCCAGTATTGTATCATATATAATATCATTACACGTATCCTTTATACATACCACATATGGTATGAATGGGTCATATCACTTTGAGTGGGCGGTAGTCCGAACATCCTCAAATGAAATTATTGTGTTTACACATAATAGAAAACATAAAAGATATATATATATATATAAAAATACAGCAGCATAAAGAAATCATAAACATAATATATATCATATATAAATATAGTGACATCTTAATTGACACCATGAATGGTATTAAAAGAAAATTGAACAATCATCGTTTCGTGAGGCAGTAATTCGCCACACATAGAAACATTTTATTCTTTAACCATTAGACGAAGGTGTGTGAAAGTGTAGGTAGAATCCCTTTCATAAAAAAATAATAGTATATTGAGGATACTGGTGTTATTATGGGATCAAAAAATAAGAAGATAGTGGTGAGTAAATAAGGAAAATTAAAGGAAGAAACTCGAGAGAAGACATTACCTCTAAATCGGGTAACTCTTTTTGATTTGAGCCAAAGGCTTCCTTGGGAAGACTTTTGCCCAGAGTGAGGATTCTAGGAGTAAGACAATTATGTGGATAGATAATATGATCATAGGTTGGACGATCCAAGGGCTTGAGTAGTGTGGGTAAGGGGTAGAGGTGGGGGTATTTTATAAGAGGGAGGATGGTCACCTTTGGAATATCTAGAAATGTTACTTTATTATAAAATTGTTTTCTGATTTCAAAGGTCCCACAATGATATATTTCAAGGATAACATGATAAGGGTTCTAAATCCACCCATCCAATAGGGTTTCTACAAGTTTATGTCTTAGATTTTACCATATCTTTTCATTTTATTTAAATCATTCATTAATAAGGAAAACACTACACCATCATCGTGTCATAAATAATTTTATTTATTTGATGTCTAAAAATTATTAAAAAATTATCATGATGTAGGAAATATTTTTAGCTTTCTAATTACGATTTATAGTCTAAGATATCATTTATGTATACAAAATTAAAATTGTTTTACTTAGGTGTTACAGTTTTTGGTTATATTTTCCTTTCTTTAAAAAAATGATAAAAGGTCACTATCAAACAAAAGTAATTCCATGGGGTCCCTAAGTTGTAACAAGGCATCCCATGGTCGGAAATGACACAAAAAAATTATTTGGAAATTTTTTGCGGACATTTTATATTATTATGATATTATTTTATTAACTTTAACCACCCGATTACTAATTAATCGTGATAATTAAAGATAATTGCCATCGTTACTATTCATCATGTCCAAAAACAAAAAATTCTTAATTATATAATTTAGACCCCATGATTCCAAATATGGAATCCATTTTACCAAATTCCAAACCTAGATATTGCAGTAATTAATTTAAAAATAACTCTCATTTTCAAAACAAATAGCGTGTTTTTAAGAGACAATATCTTTCAAAATATTGATAATTGGTTATGTCCAATATCAAAGTGAAATTAATTCTAATGACCACAATAGGATTAAATTGTAATAATATATTCTAATTCAAATTTAAAACCAATTAAAAATATAATTTTACCATATAATTAAATTAGATGAAAAAGCAGTTTTAAAGTAAAATGCAGTATTTTTCCCTATTCATTAAAAATGAACATTGTCAGAAAAATACCAAAAATTTATCCAATGTAAATTTCAATGTCCGAATTCTAAAGAATAAGTTTATTTTGACATATAGAGCTTATAAAATTGTAAAAATTAATATTAAAAAATGGTGTGCCATTAAAAGGCGGCAAAACAATATTTTAAAAATATTAGAGTATTCTATGCTTAAGATTGGATTAATTTTCATTTTAAGCATCTAAAACACTATCTAATTCATAAATAGACATAGATATGAAAATATATTATTCTTTACTTACTTCGGATGTTACATCCTTCTCCCCTTTAGGAAAGTGTGTCCCGAAAATTTATTTACTTATCGAATAAGTGGGGGTATTTAACCCTCATTACATTTTCAGATTCCCATGTGGCCTCTTAAACTATATGGGTTTTACATAAATTCTTTACTTGATGAATCACCTTATTCCGCAGCACATGCTCCCTGTGGTCATGAATTTGTGTGGGTTGTTCCTTATAAGATAGATTCTCTTCCATCTAAATTACCTCTGGACTCAAAATATGAGATGGATCCGACATATACTTTCTCAACATTGAAACATGAAAAACATTGTGTACCTAGGACAAACTGGGAAGTAATTCCACTGTATACGCATCTAATCCAACTTTCTCCAGAATTTCATAAGGTTCAATGAACCTCAGACTCATCTTTCCTTTCTTACCAAAACGCATCACACGTTTCCCTGGAGAAACATTGAGGAAGACGTGATCACCTACCCCAAAAGAGAGATCCTTCCTCCTGTTTTTTGTATAAGTTTTCTACCTTCTCTGAGCTATTCTCATGTGTTTCTGTATCACATGAACATTATTTTTCCATCTCTAATACCAATTTTGGTCCCATCATCTTTCTTCCACCTACTTCATCCCAAAAAGCTAGAGTTCGACACCGCTTTACATATAATGCTTCAAATAGAGCCATCTGTATACTAGAATGAAAACTGTTTTTATAAGAAATATCAACCATAGAAGGATTTTGGTCCCAACATCCCTGGTAATCCATCGTGCAAGCATGTAACATATCCTTCAAGTTCTAAATTGTTAATTCTAACTTCCCATCAGATTTTGGATGAAAAGTTGTACTAAAATTTAATTTAGTATCCAACGACTTCTGAAGACCTTTCCAAAAGTTAGAAGTAAACCTGAGATCATGATTAGATATAATGGAGAGGGGAACTCCATGTAACTTGACTATCTTTTTAACATACAACCGAGAAAGGTGATCTAGAGAGAATGTATATCGAATAGGAAGGAAATGAGAAGATTTAGTCAATCATTCAACAATATCCCAGATTGCATTATTACCTCTAGATGTCTTTGGTAATCCCACAATGAAGTCCATGGATATATTTTCCCACTTCCACTCTGGCACTGGTAATGACTGAAGCATCCCTTTTGGTAACTTCCACTCTGCTTTAACCTACTAATAAGTCAAACACATCACACTAAAATCAGAAATATCTCTTTTCATTCCATCCCACCAGTAATACTCCTGCACATCTTTGTACATCTTAGTACTGCCAGGATGAACTGAAAACATGGAACTACGAGCCTCACATAACAACTCAATCATCAACTGTGAATCCCAAGGCACACATAATCTCTACCCAAATCTCAAAAAAATCATTATCAATGTTAAATTCCGGAAACCTACTCTTCCGAACCAGCTCACCCTTTATCTGCAACCCACTATCTTTATTATTCCCTTTCTTAATTGTATCTAATAGAGATGATCTCACTGACACCCGAAACAGAACATAATATCTTCCTACACCAACAACTTCTATGCCAAATTTCATCAAATCAAAAACCAAAGGATATCATTCCAAATGTATCATGGTTAATGAAGAATTACTTTTTCGACTCAAACCATCAGCCGCTTTATTTTCTTTTCCCAGATGGTAATTAATTGTACAATCGTAATCCTTGATTAATTCCATACATTTTTTCTATCTCATGTTCAATTCATTCTGAGTGAATATATACTTTAAACTTTTGTGATCAGTATATATTTCACACTTTACACCATACAAATGATGCCTCCAAATATTTAAAGTCAAAACAACAGTAGCTAATTCCAAATCAAGTGTAGGGTAATTTTACTCATGATTTTTCAACTAACATGAATCATAAGCAATTACCTGATCATTCTGTAAAAGGAAAAAACCAAGTCCTTTCAATGAAGAATCACTGTAGATAACAAAATCACCATTTCTGGAAGGTAGTGCCAATACAGGAGCATTCACCCATCTTCTTTTCAATTCCTAAAAACAATCATCACATTTATTCGTCCAAATAAACTTAACACTCTTCTGAGTTAGCCTAGTCAATGGGCTATACAACCATGCAAAATTTTTAACAAACCTTCGGTAATAGATTGTCAGACCATGAAAACTACGAATCTTGGTTTTATTTGAGGGTGTTGTCCATTCATCAACAATGTTTGTTTTAGAAAGATCAATAGTTATGCCATTTTTTTAAACAATCGGTTGAAGGAAATATATTTTTTGTAACCAAAACTCCCACTTGCAGAATATTCCATACAGTTTATTTTCTATTAAGGTTTGAAAAATAACCCTTAAATGACTACCATGCTCCACTTTACTTTTACAAAAAAAAAATTCATCAATGAAAACAACCACAAACATTACCAAGAACTCATTGAAAATTCTATTCATATGGTCCATGAATATAATAGATGCATTAGTAAACCCAAAAGGCATAACTACAAATTCATAATGGCCATATCTAGTACGAAACATGATCTTAGGAAAATTTTATTCCTTTACCTTCAACTAATGGTATCCCGATCTCAGGTCAATATTTGAAAAATACTGAGCTCCCTGGAGCTGATCAAACAAATCATCGATATGAGGAAAAAGATACTTGTTCTTAACAGTGATGTTATTCAATGCTCTATAATCAATGAAAAGTCTCATTAAACCATTTTTCTATTTAACAAACAAGACAGGGGCACCCCATGGTGATGCTCTTGGTCGAATGAGAACTTAATCTAATAACTCTTGTAATTTCTTCATTAACTCTAAAAGATAATCCTTGAGCCATTCGATAAGGGGGTTTTAAAATTGGATTAGAATCAGGAACTAAGTCATCAGTAAATTCAACTTCCCGATCATGTATAATATAAGGAAACTAATCAGGAAAAACATCAAGATAATCATTTACCATGGTCACATCATTAATCTAAATAGTTCCTTTGTTTTCAACAATATGTGAAAGGTAACATTCATTTCTATCTTTTACTAGTTTCTAAACATCCTGATATTTTATCAAAATCATGTTTTCTTTCTTGTACAAAAATTGAAAATCTTTCTGAAAAGAAACCTCTTTAGCACTCCAGTCAATCTTAGCACGATAAATAGAAATCCAATCCATTCCAAAAATAACATCAAACACTACTTGAGGCAAAACAATAAATATTAAATGTAGATTCTTTTCACACACAAGGATAGGATGGTTCTTATAATTTATTTTTATCTCAACATTTCCCCTGGTGTTTTTACCATAAGTTCAGGATTCATATATTGTGATGGAATTCCCAATTTACTAGAAAACTTCTTAGAAATCAATGAATGTGTATACCCTGAATCAAACAACACTTTGGAATAATCTGAACAAACAAACAGTGTACGTGTTACTACATCATTCGATGGCCCAACATCTGCTTAAGTAGTTTCAATGGATTTCACCACCCCTTTCTTCTTGTAGTCTGGCTGCCTTCCCTCAGTTGAGTTCTTCATTAGACACTCATTTGAATAATGACCCATTTAATTACACTTAAGACATCTTACCTCTAGCTTTTCATTTCATTCTTGACCATATTCCTTATAGTTATGAGCAATATGACAAGACTTACCACACCAAAATCACTTTCCAGAATTGGATAAACATTCTCCAGGATGCATTTTATCACACTTATCACAAGATTGATATACAGTTCTCTTACCTTCGGGATTCTTTGATGAATTATTTCACATTTCCTACCAACTGGACCTCTTATTCTGTTGTTTTTCAAAGAGCTCTTGATCATCATAAAACTCAATTTCCACCTTCTCATCACATCAATCAAGCTTTTCATAATTTTTGAACTCACGAGAAGCTAATTCCCTTTGAAATTTTGGCTTTAACCCTAAGTAAAAAACAGTTGATTTTACTATCAAGATCTTGTATGAAATTTCAACCATACCTTGCCAGTCGAGTGAAATTTTATTCATAAGTAACCACATAGTCATCCTCCTACCTCAATTCTAGGAATTGTTTTTTCCATCCTAATACAAACCACCTTAGGAAAATATTTCTCAATAAACATACCTTTGAATTCATCCTAGTCAAGATCATCAATCTCTTCACTATCCCTGACATTTTTCACCACCGACCACCACTGACTAGCATCAACATTAAAACGGTAAATAGATAGACTAACTTTTTTTTTGTTTTGAACACCCCATGACATCAAAAATCGTTTCTAGTTCTTTAATCCACCCTTCTGATAGCACAGGGTTAGATGATCCTCTGAATGATAGTGGATGTTGCCTCATAAAATGCTCCAGTACTAACATGTTACTCTAAGGTTGATCTGGCTAATCTCATGCATGGATACCACCACCATTTGTCTCATGATTCAACTATGCCATTACTTTAACAAACTATTCAATTCCAATTCCGAACATCTCAGGATGCTGATTTGGAAGGTCATTTCTTTTTGAATCCCTTCCTAGCACTGTTTCCCTATTTCCTCTGTGGAAAACCATTCTAAGTAGAGAAATATCTAAGGAGAAGAATGCAGAGACCAAATGCTTGACGTACATGGACATTACATTAATTTTGTGGAATACTTAATACATATAAAAAAACATACACCAAAGGATCCTAATAGTTTAGTGTCTTTGGAATCCCGGAATATAATGTTCTAATCATGGTGAAACATCTTCACCATCTCCCATAAAGATCTTTTATTTTATTTACCTAAAACTATTATTTATATTATGGGGAAAATAAAACATATAAAGGGTGAGCTCAAATGCTCAGTAATGGTATGTATGGAGAAAATAAAATAAACCATATACATTTGAACATTAAAACATGAACATAATATTTAAACATCAAAATCTTGAGCAATGATATAAAACATTCCAGTACATAAGGAATAGATCATAATAGAACATCAATCATGATAAAATAGATTAGAAATAAAACTTGTAATTGTGGAAAAACATTAATCAAATGATATGATTTCTATAGTAGCCAAGGCATTGCTGCCAAGACCATATTAGTGGACAAAGTCCCTTACTGAACTGAGTTCACTCCTCGTTCCAGTCCTGTATCACTGAACCAGATTAACATTCTGTTCCATCCATGTCTATTTCATGAGATATAAATCTTTACACAATGAATTGGGGAGAAATATAGGTCCCAGCCATCTCATAATGAAATCATTCTTACTTGTGCCACAAAATAAACATAAATCATTCATCATAACCCAAAGAATAAAATGTTTTTTATAAATGTCATCCCATCATAACATAATCCATATAAAACAAATTAATATCATTTCATAATAAGAAAAGTGAAACCATGTAAATCATAGAGACATTATACACATATGAAATAATTTCATCATAGATGTAAAATAGTTTTGACAAAACACTTGAAATTAATTCTTGAGGAAAATATCATTTCTTCTTCAAAATCATTTACATTTCACAAAATGACTTGCAATTTTAAAAGAAAATATTTTTTTGAAAATAATCATGAAATCTTGTACAGGAATCTCTATGGAAATGAGTCGTTATTAAACCGTAAGAATCTATTCATTCCGTATATGTTAAAAAAACATTCTCCTCGTAGTTTTGTCGAAAAATTCAAAAAGTACCTCATATGGTAAACAAAAATAAGATTCCTTCCATACGATGTGGTAAAAGTAATAAAAAGGATAAAAATGAAATTAAACATACATGGAAGAAAAGTAAACATTTCATGAAAACATTTTTAGAACATATGGACATGGATAATAAACATAACCCTAGTAAATACTTACGAATAAACAATCTCGGATAAGAATGAGATTGCAATAATTATATCTTAACTTATGTTCAATTTCTTCCATATGTGTATAAGAATCATATATAGTGGGGTTAAACATATTATTAACATGTAAATGAACCATAATAATATTTATGATATCATATATGATTCACTTACGACATTATAGTATCCGTTCATTTGTCAATTCCATGTTAAAGCAGCATTTTGCGTAAAATCATTTCATTTATCGTCCGTGATTTGACTTGTATTTATTATATGATTACGTAGATCATGATCACTTAATTACACAATATAAAACATGATTTATATATAATATATATTTATAATATACATATATATAATAGATCGATAAATGGAAAGAAATACACCATTCATGGAGATGGTAGGTCGTACGTACCCATGAACGCTATTTTTTCGTTTCCTTATTTAATTGAACTGAATTATGTTGATGACATACACATATATATACATAAATCCAGTAGAATTATTATGTAATATATTTCATGATTACTTATTATATATACTTTATAATCATTATTGAATTGTTGACATGGAAAATGAATCTCATCGCGTCGTGGAGACGGTAATCCGTACGTACGCATGAGCGATGCTATCACTCCCATATTTATTGAATTGAATTGGAGTGGATGATATAATATATTATAATTATTATGATGTTATTATTCTCATATATATTTATTCTTTACACCATTATACCCATCAAAGTAAGGTGGTGGTGGAAAAATTGATTACACCACGGCGTGGATACAATATTCTATACGTACACACGAGCGGTGATTTCATTTTTCGTTGGATAGATAGAAGGTGAAATAGGTTTGTTTCATATTTATAATAACATATAAGTATATATGTAAAAATGATGTAATTACTTTATAATGAAACAACTAAATAAGAGGAAGTAGAAGAAGAAAGAAACTTGAAAGAGTCAGTAGAAGAGAGTACCTCTTCCTTGATGCACCTCCTTAAACTTCTTCTTAGGTCACTTGAGTTGGTCTTTTGAGATGACCAGAACCTCTATGATACAACTAGAGAAGTTGAGAAGAGGAATTGGGAGGGTTTTTCCGAGCTTCAAGGCTCAAAAGGGTGTGAAGAAAAGAGGGAGGATGTTCCCTTTTATAAGGGAGGAGAGGGGCACCTTTGGAAAGTGTGAAAATATTATTTTATTATAAACTTATCTTCCGTTTCAAAAGGTCCAAAAATCATTAAATATGAATATAAGATGACTGATGGCCTAAATAAAATCATTAAATTATAATTGGACATGTTTTGGGTAATATTTTAATCATTATAATATTATTTATTTAAATCATTTATTAATGAGGTAAATACTGCATCAATATTCTATCATAATTTTTTTTATTTGATGTCTAAAAATTATAAAAAAACACCACTATATAGAAAATAGTTTTAAATTTATAATGAATAGTTATAGTCAAAATATACTTTATATAACCCCTTATAAAAATTAATTAATAAAAGATTTTTGTTAATGTCAATTTTTTCATTTACATTAAATTAATTAATCCAAATTGTCATTGTCACTACAAAGTGGCTCAACGGGGGTCCCAAAATCAACCCAAGGATGACCATGGTCGGCCACTACTAATACAATAAGGTTATTACAAGTGTTAAGGTAATTTTAAGTTATTATAATATTCATTTAACTATGAATTACCCTATTGACCTTTAACCGCAGTAAATAAAAGTCAAAAGTTACTATTCATGAAAAAATATTTTCATCTTATTGAACCAAATTTTACTTCTTGAAAACAACCATGTATGTCAGATTTAAGAAATTCAATTCACAGAAGTGGAAAATTTTCATTTAAATCAAATAGTCAGGTTTTTAACTACCACCAAGTGGTTTGACTATTCATCAAAAATTTATGTTTTTCAGAAAAATAAAAAAAATTAAGCCTAAGCTATATTTGATATTCCGAATTAAAAAATGATTTATATTGTTACAAATTCAAAACATATAAGTGGTATTAATTAAATTTAATATTAATTCCTTTTATCAAAAAAAATTGCATGTTTTTAAGAAATAATAACATTCAAAAGATAGACACTTGTTTATGTCCAGTTTCAAAGTGAAATTAATTCCAATGAACAACATTGGATTAAATGGTAAAAATATATTCTAATTACACATTAAAACCAATTAATAAGATAATCTATCAATATAAATTATTTAGATGAAAAAAGTTGTTTTAAATTAAAATATAGCGTGTTTTTACAATTCATTAAAATATGAAAGTTATCAGATTAATATGAAACATTTATCCAAATTAAATTTTTATATACTGATTCCAAGGAAAAAATTTATTTTTTCAAATTTTACTTATAAACAAGTCAAAATTTAGATTTAAAGTGTGTGCGTCATCAAAAGGCGGCAAAACTGCATTTTTTAAAAAATACTTATTTTACCTGAAAAATTTATTTTTTTCCCATACCATGTTCCAGAAAATGTGTAAGATGAATAATAATGTTATATAATTCAAAATGCAGTTGATACTATTCATAATGTCTTGTTCATAATAATATTATAACCATATATCATTGTTTAGTGAAACCTGGTACTGCGTACAACACACGATATCGATGAAGGTCGCGATTGTGTGTAATGCAATCCAAGTCAGGGTTTCGTGTTCTAAAAGACTCCTTCATTGTTTCATATAATAGAATCCATCTATATTTCATTTATACATTGAATATATAGATATATATACACACAATCAATTTTGGGTAGAATGACTACTATCAAACGAATTTGAAATTGTGTGTAGCACAATCCAAGAATAGTTTTGCATATACTGCAAGCTAATACGGTGTTTCCTATAAAGAAAGGTATTCTTGGTGTAGCCTACAACATACCATATCAATGAAATTAAAATGAATAATTCTCATAAAATCTCGGGTTGTTACATTCTACACCCCTTAAAATGAATTTCTCCCTTGAAAATCATTGGGGTTATAAATGGTCTACTACTTGAATGTTTTTTCAAATAAACCCACATCGTAAAAAGAAATACCAAAACTTATTTTTAAAAACTAAAGTATGAATAGTAACGGTTTACCAAATTAACTCATCAATGGGTTTCCACATATGAGAACATAGGTGAAAATATGGATATGGAAGAGAAATCTAACATTGATGTTCTGATGGAGAGTGGTAGAGAACATGGATATGATAAATCCAATAATCATAAAGCCATAAATTTGTGATGATCTAAGGTCCCATCTGATTCATCGGATATAAGATCACTAGGAAGACATTTTTGTTTTTCAATATCATTTCCCTAAAGTTGAAGAATTTGAATTAGAAGAAATAATTACTTTATTTCGGTATAATATCACCTTTGTTCATGCCTAGAACAATTTACCATTCGTCTCTAAAAGAAATGAAGTTGAATTCATAATTCAAGAAGTGTTAACAGATCATGCGATAGAATGACAAGTCATCCCATATGTTTCTATCATAGGAAGGTTGGCATAAGTTATTAAATATACAGAAGTCCATTTATGGTGAGATTAATCCTATATGATTCCAACAATGTAATTATACTTCATCTATCATACTGATTAAAATGAAACTATTTTCTACTAACCAGGGACATCCAGTAGGAAAGAGGTAGGTGATAAAGGCATGTCGCACTTCGGTTGTAGGTTTGATTCCCGCAACCCTGTCCGACGTGACATGTTGTCCCCTATCCTGCTGGATGTCCCTTTTTCGAAAATTACATTATTATAACATTACTATAATAATATTGAAAAAATTTATAGCCTTATACAATAATATCTTTTGTATAAGTTAATTTATTCCAATATTTAGGCTTATCTAAAATACTTCTGTCCTAGATCATAGTATAAAGAAAACAATTACTAGAAATTTCATCTACCGAGCATGTGAATACCATCATTTATCAACCATATATCATACGATATATATTTTTGGTAACATTCCAAACATGTTAATACCTTAATCATGTATTCTCTTGAAAAATGAATACCCATTGAACATTAGTGAAAACATGAATTCTGTCAAAAGATAACTCTTTCCACATACCCAAATCCCAAAATTTCTATATACTCAAACCATTATATAACTTTGTCCATATATCAGTCATGAGCTCATTTCATCATCTATTTATCCCTTCATTATGTGCAAATCATCTCTTTCAAAAAAAATTGAATAACCTTTCATGGTTACCGGTACAATTCATAATATACTTTCAAAAACTCAAGGAAAGACAACTATGTAACAATCCTTAGTTTTTTATTTATTCCATAGTACCATACATTATTATTTATAAACATACAATCATTCCACTACATTCTTAATCCACTGACTGAGATTCATCATTTCTTTCATCTCATATATAATTTGTAGTCTCATCATCCACATAAATACTACCCATATGACCATGATGATTCTCTTCATGAGATTTTCCCTTAGGGAATTGGTTAGAATAATTCCCATACATTCCACATTTAAAACACTTAATCATTGTTGATGTCGTAGCAATACCATTAACCTAGTCCATGGTATTAACTAAACCTTTTAATTTGCACATACTAGCTTTCTGTCCTTCCATTCCACACACAAAGCATCTTTATGTTTTTTTGAAACATTATCCTTGATGCCTCTTCCCACATTATTTACATGAGGTAAATTGAACTTTTTTCCTCTATGATCATCATGAAACACCCATCTTTCTCTTATTAGATGAGTCGGGATACATAACAAAGTTGAGATTATTGCTCATATTGTGAGATTGCTGATTAGGTATAATAATGATGTTTTGACTCCCAAATCCCATTTCATTTGGTTTCTCATGAATAATATCATTCCATTTTCTATAATATCCTCCATTATCATGAATCTTCCGGTTTCCAGTCATTTTCTAATACCCAAAAAGAATAGTATGAGAGGAAAAAATCATGCTTGGGAAAACAGCATAATAAAGGGCTTCAATATCTAACATCTTATGTTTAATTCTAATATCGTTATCGTAATTCTATAACTATAACCTATACTTATACTTGAATTTAGGTACATCCCTAGAAATACCTTAGAAATATCTCTATGGATTTCACTAATGTTTTCGCATCCTAGTTTCCAAAAGTTAACTAAACCTTTCCTCTAATAACAACTGTAGAGAGACAAAGCTTGACGTACATGGTCATTACATTATTTTTTTGGAATACTTAATACATAACAAAAATAGACACCAAAGGATTGTAATAGTTTAGCGTCTTTGGAAACTTGGAACATAATCTTCTAATCATGGTGATTGACCTTGAACACCTCCCATAAAGTTCTTTCCTTTTTTACTTAAAAACATTCTTTATATCGTGGGGAAAAGAAAACATATAAAGGGTCAGCTCAAATGTTCAGTATGGGTATGCTTGGAGAAAATAAGACAAACTATATACATTTGAACATAAAAACATGAACATAATATTTAAACATTAAAATCTTGAAAAATGACAAAAAACATGACTGTACATAAGGAATAGATCATAATGGAATATCAATCATGATAAAATATCTTGCAAATAAAAAATGTAATTGTGTAAAAACATTAAGCACATTATATGATTTCCATAGTAGCCAAGACATTGCTTCCAAGACCATCTTAGTGGACAAAGTCCGTTACTGAACCGTGTTCACTCCACATTCCAGTCCTGTATCACTGAACTGAATTAACATTCCATTCTAGCCATGTCTATCTCATGAGATATAAATATTTACCCAATACATTGGAGGGAGATATAAGTCTCACCCATCTCAAAATTAAATCATTCTTACTTGTTCCACAAAATAAAAATAAATCATTCATCATAACCCAAAGAATAAAATGGGATTCATAAATGTCATCCCAACATAACATAATCCATATAAAATAGATGAATATAATTTCATCCTAAGAAAAGTGAAATCATTTAAATCCTAGAGACATTATACACATATGAAATAATGTCATCTTCGATGTAAAATATTTTTGAAAAAACACTTGAAATGAATTCTTGAGGAAAATATCCTTTCTTCTTCAAAATCATTTTCTTTTCACAAAATGACATGAAATTTTAAAAGAAACGATTTTTTTGAAAATAATAATGAAATATTTTATCGGAATATTCATGGAAATAAAGCATTATGTAACTGTAAGAATACGTTCATGCCATAAAAGTTAAAAAAACATTCTCCTCGTACCTTTGTTAGAAAATTCAAAAAGTACCTCATATGGTAAACAAAAGAAAGATTCATTCCATACGATGTGGTAAAATTAAAAAAAAGATAAAAATGACATTAAACATACATTGAAGAAAATTAAACATTTTATGAAAACATTTTGAGAACATATGGACATGGATAATAAACATAACCTCAGTAAATACTTACAAATAAACAATCTCGGATAAGAATGAGATTGGAATAATTATTCCTTAACTTATTTCCAATTTCTTACCTATGTGTCCGAGACTCTTGTATATTGGGTTTAAACATATTATGAAATTGTAACAAAACCATTATAATATTTATGATATCATATATGATTCACTTACTACTTTATATTATCTGTTAATTTGTTAATTCCATGTTAAAGTAGCATTTTTGGTAAAATCGTTTCATTTATCATCCGTGTTTTGACTTGTAATTAATAATATGATTACATAGATCATGATCAATTAATTCAAAAAGATAAAAAATGATTTCTATATAACATATATTCATAATATACATATATATAATAGATAGATAAATTGAAAGAAATACACCGTTCATGGAGACGAAAGGCCGTACGTACGCATGCACATTGTTTTTCATTTCTTTATTGAATTTAATGGAATTAAGTTGATGAAATAAATATAATTATACATAAATCCAGTAGAATTATTATGTCATATATTTCATTATTACTTTTTATATATACTTTATAATCATTCTTGAATTGTTAACATGGAAAATGAGTCCCATCGCGTCGTGGAGACGGTAATCCGTACGTACGCACAAGCAATGATATCGTTCCCATATCTATTGAATGTAATTGGAGTGGATTATATAATATCATAGAACCATTATGATGTTATAATAATCAAATATAGTTATTCTTTACACTATTATACCCATCCAAGTAAGGTGGTGGTGGAAAAACTGTTTACACCACGGCGTGGAGATGGTATTCCATACATACGTACGAGCAGTGATTTCATTTTCCGTAGGATTGATAGAAGGTGAAATAGGGTTGTTTCATATTTATAATAACATATCAGTATATAATTAATACTAATGTCATTACTTTATAATGAAACAAATAAATAAGAGGAAGTAGAAGAAGAATGAAACTTGAAAGAGTCGGTAGAAGAGATTACCTCTTCCTCGAGGCACCTCCTTTAAACTCTTTCATAGGGAACTGGAGTTGGTATTTTGAGAAGACTAGAACCTCTATGATATAAATATAGAGGTTTAGAAGAGGAATTGGTAGGTTTTGTCCGAGCTTCAAGGCTCAAAAGGGTGTGAAGAGAAGAGGGACGAGGTTCCCTTTTATAAGGGAGGAGAGAGGCACCTTTGAAAGTATGAAAATATTATTTTATTATAAACTTATCTTCAGTTTCAAAATGTCCAAAAATCATTAACTATGAAGATACAATGACTCATGGTCGAAATAAAATCATCCAATTAGAATTGGACATGTTTTGGATAATATTTTAATCATTATAATATTATTTATTTAAAGCATTTATTAATGAGGTAAATACTGCATCATTATTGTGTCATAAATAATTTAATTTATTCGATGTATAAATATTATAAAAAAACACCAACCTATAGGAAATACTTTTAGCTTTGCAAATAATATTTATAGTATAAAAGATAATTTATATAACCCCTTATAAAAATTAATTACTAAAAGATGTTTGTTATTGTCAATTTTGTCTTTAAATTAAATTAATTAATCCAAATTGTTATTATCACTATGAAGTGGCTCAAAGGGGTCCCAAAATCAACCCAAATATTCCCATGGTCGGCCACTACTCATCCAATAAAGTTAAGACAAGTGTTAAGGTAATTTTGAATTATTATAATTTTTTTCTAACCATCAATTACTCTATTTACCTTTAACCGCAGTAAATAAAAGTCAAAAGTTACTATTCACCAAAAATTATTTTCATCATATTGAACCACATCTTACTTCTTGAAAACAACCATGTATGTCGTATTTTTGAAATTTAATTCACAGAAGTGATAAAATTTCATTTAAATGAAAGAGTCAGTTTTTTAACTACCACTAAGTGCTTTCACTATTCATAAAAAATTTATGTTTTTCAAATAAAATACCAAAACTTCAGCCTAAGATATATTTGATATTCCGAATTAAAAAATGTTGTCTATTTTGAAAAATTAAAAAAATATAATTTTCATTAATTAATTTTAAAATTAATTTCCATTATCAAAACAAATAGCGTGTATTTAAGAAACAATAAATATCAAATGATCACCACCTGTTTCTGTCCAATTTCATATTGAAATTAATTCCAATGACCAAAAATGGATTAAATGGTAAAAGTATATTCTAATTAAACTTAAAAAACAATTAAAAAGATAATCTAAGAATATAAATTATTGCGATGATTTTTTTAAAATAAAATATAGCATGTTTTTACTATTCATTAAAATATAAAAGTTATCTGAATAAACTAAAAAATTTCTCCAAAATAAATTTTTATATACTGATTCCATGGAAGAATTTTATATTATCAAATTGAACATATTAAAATTTAAAAAACTATATTTAATGTGGGTGCGCCATCAAAAGGAAACAGAACTGCATTTTTTTAAAAATACTTATTTTACCCGAAAAATTTGTTTTGTTCTCATACCACGTTCTATAAAATGTGTATGATGAATAATAATGTTATAAAATTAAAAATTTAGTTGATACTATTCATAACGGCTAGTTCCTAATAATATTATAACCATATATCGTTGTTTAGTGAAACCTGGTACTGCGTATAACACACGCTATCGAGGAAGGTCGTGATTGTGTGTAATGTCAGCCAAGTTAGGGTTGCGTGTTGTGCAAGACTTTTTCATTGTTTCGTATAATAGAATCCAACTATATTTCATTTATACATTGAATATATATATATATATACACTCAATGTTGCATAGAATGACTACTATCAAATGAACTTGAAATTGTGTGTAACACAATCCAAGAATAGTGTTGAATATACTGCAAGATAATACATTTTTTGTATAGCGCAAGATAATATAGTTGTTGCATACGACCCAAGACATCAATGAAATTAAAAAGAAGAATTCTCATAAAATCTCGGGTGTTTACAAAGTAACGTGGTAATCTTTAAATTCTATATCATTTAAATTTGACCATAATTTGTAATAAAAAATTGGATAATCATTTTATAGAATTCTAACTCCGAAAGTTATCTAAAACAACCTCTGATACCAACTATAAGGCCACAACCTTAATCATTACCTAATCTTGAATTAAATGAATAATAGACATTGAGGATCTTTTCAGGTTTAGTGTTTTAGAGAATTAGGTCGCAACTATTACATCTCAAAAGTTACAAAGTAGACACTTCTACTTAGTTTCCATTTTTTTCATAAAATAAAAACTCTTAAAAAAAGTCATGTCCAGTTCCATGTTTTAGACAGGATGACATTCCTTTATCCCATCATTGAATCTATTCTACATTATGCCCTGTGAAAAACATTTCAAACACTTGGGATGAGCAGAAAAAGCTCAGTAAGGAATACAAAAGAAGGAAACTATTAGTTTTTCAAAACAACAAGTAAACAATGAAAAATTTAACATAAGTAACACTTTTAAACATTATGACGTATTAAATACTCTTTTTTGAATAAAGGATCATTACGTACCCTTTTGTGACCAAACAATTGCCCATGTAAATAACACATAACATAAAAAGGTAACTTGGGACATAAACATACTTAAATGGAATAACCATACGGTCGAATTTCACACATGTCACTAAATGGAATAGACATAATGCCAAATTTCAGACCCAATGCATTAGAGGTTATAACGTAACCACCTGTCCTAGTATTCACAGCACCACCCATCATTTGATTTATCACGTAACTGTCTGTCAAATGTCCATGTACCATTATAAAATCATAAAACATAAAACAAATATTAAGGAAAGAAAACATTTCCACATTTCAATCACAATATATCACTTAAATATATTTCTATAAAAAATCCATTATCAGAATAATTTTCAATACCAAAATACATAATAGAGTATATAGTATTTATTTTCTATTAAAAACATTACAGCTTGTTGAGGAAGCCAAAGATCAAATAATACTCGCTGCGATGGAAAGGTCATTGTCACCACTTACATTAAAAGAAACATTCCTTTTTTCATTTAGTAATACTCTTCATAGAAAAAGATTCCATTTTGAATGAAATGAAAATTTTAAGTTGTTTATATAGTGTATAAAAGAAATACATGTATTAAAACAAAATATGCCTCAATAAAAGGAGATTGAGATGGAGTCTCTTACCTCGTGTCCCACTTGACTCGATCGTTATTTAATCTCCTGAATAATAAATTAAAGTTCATTTCTACTTGCTTAAGAACATTTTTCAAGTTAATTATTCCTTTTATATAACTTTTTTCCATGTTATAAACATTATGTAATCATTTATGTTAATAATGTTCATTTTGTTGATATTTGGTACTTAAGTCAAAAATGGACTTCTTATAATTACATGTTGTTCATGTGGTCAAAGGTTAATTATATCTAAAATTATATTCATGATTTAGATATCATATATATTATATATATCTAGCATATACATGTATTTATAATAGTATATAACATTCAGAAGTAAGAAATGAAATGCACCGTTCATGGAGACGGTAAGCCGTACGTATGCATGAACGCTACTTCCAATTCTATTTCATATTTAATGAATTAAAACATAATGATACATAGTAGTATTATAATTCCATTATTTTATCATATATAATATCATTAAATCTATCCTTTAATTGTACCACATATGGTATGAACGAGTCATATCACTATGAGGGGGCAGTAATCCACACTTCCTCAAATTAAATTATCGGGTTTACACATAATGGAAACCATAAAAGTTTTCTATATATATATAAAAATATAGATTCATAAAGAAAACATAGAAATAATATATATCACATATAAATACAATGACATCTTAATGGCCACCATGAAATGTGTTAAAATAATATTTAACAATCTTCGTTTTGTGAGGCAGTAATTCTCCACCCACAGAAACAATATGTTCTTTAACCGTTAGACGGAGGTGTGTGTAAGTGTAGGTAGAATACATTTCATAACAACATCCTAGTATATTGAGCATAATTGTTTTATTATGGGATCATATAATAAGAAGATAGTGGTGAGTGAAGAAGGAAAATAAAAGGATGGAACTTGAGAGAAGACATTATCTCTAAATCGTGTAACTCTTTTTGATTTTACCCAAAGGATTAATTGGGAAGATGTCTACCAATAGTGAGGATTCTAGGAGTAAGAGAGGGATGTGGAGAGATAATATGAGAAGAGGTTGGATGAGACAAGGGATTGAGAGGTGTGGGTAAAGGGGGTAGAGGTGGGGTCCTTTTATAAGGGGGAGGAGGGTCACTTTTGTAAATTCTAGAAATGTTACTTTATTATAAAATGGTTTTCAGATTTTAAAGATACTAGAGTGATATATTTAGAGGATAAGGTGATAAGGATTCTAAATCCACCCATAAATTGGTTTTAGATATGTGTAATTCTTAGATTTTACCTTATCTTTTAATTTTATTTAAATCGTTCATTAATGAGGTAAACACTGCATCATCATTGTGTCATAAATAATTTTATTTATTTGATGTCTAAAAATTATAAAACAATTATCATGATTTAGGAAATATTTTTATATTTATAATGACTGTTTATAGTTTAAGATATAATTTATTTAAATAAATTAAATTTTTTTTACTTAGGTGTTACATAGTTCAGTTATATTTTCCTTTCTTTAAAAATAAAATGATAAAAGGTCACTATCACAGAAAAGTAATTCCATGGGGTCACTAAGTTAGAAAAAGGCATCTCATGGTCGGCCATGACACAACCAAATGGAATTGGACACATGTTGAGGTCATTGTAAATTATTAAGATATTATTTTGTTACCCTTAACCACCTGATTACTAATTAATCATGATAATTAAAGATAGTTGTCGTCATTACTATTCATAATGTCCAAAAATGAAAGAGACCTAATTACATAATTTGGAACTTACGATTACAAATATGGAACTCATTTTACCAAATTACAAACACATAAATTTCAGTAATTAATTTAAAAATAATTCCCATTGTCCAACAAAATTCCGTTTTTTAAGAAACAATATCTATCAAAAGATTGATAATTTTTTATGTCCAATTTCAAAGTGAAATTAATTTTAATTACCACCATTTCATTAAATGGTTAAAATATATTTCCATTACACTTTAAAACCAATTAAAAGGATAATATAAACAAATAATTAAATTAATTGAAAAATCAGTTTTGAAGTAAAATGCAGTTTTTTTCATTATTCCTTAAAAATTGAACATTCTCAGAAAAATACCAAAAATTTATCCAAAGTAAATTTCAATGTCCCAATAATAAAGAATAAGTTTATTTTTACATATATATCTTATAAAATTTTCAAAATCTATATTTTAAAATGGTTTTCCATCAAAAGGCGGTAAATAATCTTTAAAAAATATTAGAGTATTCCATGCTTAAGATTGGATTTATTCTCATTTTAAGCATCTAAAACACTACATAATTAATAAATAGACATAGATATGAAAATCTATTATTCTTTATTTTTTGGGATGTTACATGAAGTGTCAGATCCACTAGAGATATATTTTGAAGCACTCCAGGTGTCTTTCATAGCCTTTTTATATCCCTTGCCCATGTCTTCATACTTCTTCTTGAATATAATCTTGGGGAAATTAGCCATCACATGTCATTTTAATTTACACTCATAGAACACAATGTCATTTGTGTTATCATTCCACTTTCTATCCCTTTTCCACTATCCTTTATTATCATAATTTCTTTTGTAGCTTGAATTTATAAAGAAATTTTTCTTTCGGTAGAACTTTTTGAACATTATAGCAAGATGAGCCATCGCATCATCACTGTTAGACTCTTAGTCTACACCGGTGGAAGTGTCTATAGAAGGTTGAAATTTTTATTTGGATATGTCCTTTCTGGTAGCAGTCTTTTATGCTATATATTTTTTTCTAGGTACTTGAACTTCTTCATGATTGACCTTGTGCTCTTATTCATACATCATAAGATTTCAAATTATTTCCTTCATCGGTAGCTTGACTATTTCATAAGATTATTGGATAGAAATAAAAGTTCCCCTCTATCCGTCTGGTTGGCATCAAAGTAATATCATAATCTGATCCTTGTTGCCAACTGGTTTCCTAAGAAGACTCGTGGTAATCACTATTTCATTGAACCTGGGATACATTTTAGAAATATGTTTATCAGCTTACATTTTAAAATTATTATATTTAATAGTAAAGGTATTTAACATTGGGTTTTACCTCATGAGAAAGAGATAAAGTATCCCAAATTTTATATGTAGTTTTACAAGAAGATATTCTATTCAATTCTTCATCCTTTAGAGAACCGTACTAAGACTTAATTGCTTTACAATTATTTTTATATGTGGCTTTAGTCAACTAAGAACATGTGTCCCTAACAGTAGCAGGAAATACATGGTGTTCATCAATTTTGTCACAGATTTTAGGACCCATTCTCTCTAGATTCATTTTCATTTTTAATTTACACTGAGCATAATTATTACCATTAAAGAAAGGTGGCATGTTAGTAGTAGCACCCTCAACTCTGTTATCCATAGTAAACTATAATTGTAAAGAACTGAAAATTTAGATATGGAAGAAATTCTAAGATCTCTAAGATACAACTACAATCACAATTAAAAATAATTTTACAACTTACAAAATAATTTATATAGAATCTGAAAAAATTAAAAATACCTTTAATACCAAATGTTGGTCGTTGTGGAATTTCAAGAGAGGGTGATTTGAGTTCCTACTTAAATTATCAGTTTAAAAACATTCTTATAAATATCCACCATATTTGAAATGTCCTAGTTTATTAAGGAACTATAGATATATATGTCTAATTGGTCAATAGGTTTATCGATGGGTGATTAGTCCTCAAATGAATTAGTGTTAATCACTTATTCTACTTTTGAAACAAGTTTACTACATTTAACACTTACACACACTAACAAAAACTAACTATCAAAATTAATTCAAAACATTTTTATGTTTTAGCAATTATAAGTAGCAAAAAATAGATAAAATAGAGTATCACATAAATATAAAGCATAGTTAGGTAAAAAAAGAGGTTCATTCTCATGACGATACTTAATCCTCTCCACTTGGTGATCAAATACCACCAAGTAGTTTATATTAACATTAAACATGATACACAGACTGTATCAGGCATTACAATAGTTTTCAAAAACTGTCTAGGGTTCACACACTCCACCATAGTTCTTCCTGGGAAAATCAAACAATATAGGCTACACATGGTCTCTTCCACAGTTATACATGGGAAAACAATTTAGGTGAATTTTGATATGAGGACTTTCAGAATCCTTCAGTTCCAGCATAGGAGAGAGTGTGTGTAATAGACAGATACACACACTTCTCATACATGTAAAATGAAGGAACACAATAGAATTAACATTATAAGATTGTGTTTAGAAAGATCTATGTGTTTTCAGTTCAACTCTTGACTCCTTGAAGTGAAGAATTTAATGTTCAAGTCTTTCTCTGGAATTGGTTTCCAAAAAAGAGTGTCACAACTCTAGGTTCTACCATTGCGAAACTGAGTGTTCTTCTTCTTGTGTTTATTAAGAGTTGATGAAGCACAAAAGGATGCTTTAAAATTTTTATCCCAAAATTATCTTATTGAACCTCTTGGGTTCTCTATTTAAGTTTCGAATTGTTGTACTTTGATATAGAAAGTAAGGTTCTTTTCATGTACCGATGCACCTCACCTCTACTCATACCTTCATTTTCATCATTGATATTCTCTTTTATATTTGAGGTCTAACATTTGGAATAAGTAGATCATGTGCGATCATTCTCATACTGTGTACTGTCCCCAGATACGGTCTCCCAATATGTCTACAATCAGTATTAATTAATTTCAGAAGCATTTAATTTATCAAATATGAAAGTAATGATAATCTTAATAATTTGAAAATGTATGGAAAGGTAGGAATTGACAGACTGGTGATGGTAGCCTTCACAACGGTAGGTTTCAACAGTAGGCACACATCGACAACATTCAATGGTAACCTTACATCGGTAACTTTCCATAGGTAACCATCCATAGGTAACCTGCCATCAGTAACCTTCCATAGATAACTTTAAATGGTAATCTTTATAATAGTATCATTGCATAGGTGACCTTGCAATAGTTACATTTTCATCAGTGACCTTTGGAACATAGAAAAATATTACACTGTAAGCTTTAACCAGAGAGAAGTGAGCCTAAAAGTACATATATATTACTTTGATATAAACATGATTTTTATATAATTGTTTATCTTGTAAGAAAATCAAGATGATTTATATAAATTAAACATGATTTTTGATTTTCAAATAGGTGATTCAAACAAAAACATATCCTAATTATGAAATCTGATCATTCTAATCTGTCTAAAAACATGCATCGGCATACCCTATGATAATATGCTCCTCATCTCCTCCACACACACGGAACATATCTTCAGTTCTTATTAGATATTTAAGGATTCTCTTAATAGTTTTCCAATTATAATCTCCAAAGTTTTATTGATATATTCCTACCATGATCAGTGAATATGAAATATCAAGTCATTTAGATAACATGGCATACAAGACAGATCCTATCGTTGAAGTGTATGGGATCATACTCATTCTATCTTTCTCTTTTTTTGTATAGGGACACATTTTCTTATAATGATTTAAACCTTGTGAAATTGTAACCAATACCCTATAGGATTGTTCCATACAAAATCCATTTAGTATCTGGTCAGTATATGTACTTTGAGTTAGTCATTGTAGACTCATGGATCTATCACGAATCTTCTTGATCCCTAGAATGTAGGATTTTTCACCTAAGTCCTTCATGGAGAAACATTTGTTTGACCAGTACATAATATATTTTAAAAATGGTATGTCGTTTCCAATAAGTAAAATTTCATCAACATATACTACTAGGATAATGACTGCATTCCCAATATACTTTTTCTAAACACATGGATCACATTTTTTTCATTAATCCAAATTCTTTTATGTATTCATCAAATAGAATTTATGATGACCTATATTCATGTTTCAATCCATAAATGGATCTCTGAAACATGAAAATATTTTTGGCATCACCTGGTGTCACAAAACCTTTTGGTTGTGTCCTATAGACATCTTCATGAAGGTTCTCATTTTGGAATGCGGTTTTGAAATCCATCTTACAAATATCATAGTCATGGTAAGCTACTATGTAATGTATGATTCTTTTGTAATTAAACATGGAAATAGTAGAAAAGGTTTCATCAATGTAATTTATTTTATTTTGTATAAAACTATTAGCTAATAAACATACTTAATAAGAACATTACCTTGCATGTTCTATTTAATCTTGAATACCCATTTATACCCAACATGATTGACATAAATTTGGACATCGACGAGAACCTGAACACAGTCTTGATACATGGAACCCATCTTCGAATTCATAGCTTCTAGCCATCAGGCATCTTCTAAGCTCTCTACTGCCTATTTGTAGGAGAGAGTTTGATCATTTTCTAACAATGATGAGTCACCATACCTAGTAACATGAAAACCAAATATATCTATTTCCCTTTACCTCTACTAAAACAATAAAATGTACTGGTGTTTTAGGAACTACTTCTTACATGGGGACATGTGGAACTTGTTCCTGTACCAAATCCTTTTTATCATGACTATCAACTTCATCAAAATCAATCTTTATCCCACTATACATTTTGAGGATTTGCTCACACTCAAGAAATACATCTTATATGTGAACAATTACATTCTTGTCCATAGGGTTTTATAGGTAATATCCCTTGGTTTTCGTGGGATAAAATATGAAGATACACCTCATTCTTCAAGGTTCTAGTTTATTCCACGAGAGATACTTAACAAATTCCTCACATCCTCATACAAGTGTATGCAAAAAAATTAGTTTCTTTCCACTCATTAACTTGAAGGAAATTCCATTTTCCACCTTATTTGGTACATGGATTAATATGTATTCCATAATTTGAAATGCTTTCCCCCAAAATGATAATGGATGATCTATATTTCTCATCATCGAGCTTACTATGTCCAAAAATGTATGGTTCCTCATTTAACTAACACTATTTCACTATGGGGTATAAGGTTATGTGAGTTGAGATAGAATCCCAAGCACCCAAATAAATTCTATGAAATCCTAGTTTGTATATTCTCCACCTCAATTTGATAGAATAATTTTTATCTTCCTACAAATAAAATTCTCTACTTAATTCTTTACTTCATTGAATTTATCAAAGAACTCAGACTTCTACCTCATCAAGTAAATATAGCCATATCTACCAAAGTTATCAGTAAAAGTTATGAAGTAAGAATATACAGGTCTAGCTTCTTCTAGAAATAGTCTACACACATAAGTGTGTATCAATCCTAGAAGCTCTATGGCCCTTTCACCCTATCCTCCAAATGGAGGTTTTTTCATTTTCCCTTATAATCAAGCATGACATCTATCAAGTTGTCTGAGATCAGAAGAGCCTGAATAACCGTCTTAACAATGATTTTTCAGACACATCTTGTCTATATGACTGGGAAGTTGATTCTAATGTTGGGTGTTATATGATTCATGTAAGGTTTATTTTTTATCAATTTACAAAACTTGGCTTTTATAATTTAATACATATAAACTATTATTTAAATTCACCATACCATAACATATGATGACCTTATTAAAGAAACAACTATTATTTCAGAACATGAAAATCAACCCTTCTATATCCAATCATGATAAATGAATTATTCTTTTGGTTAAAATACTTATATAGTAAAAATATGTAAAAATATTATTCCCATTAGAAATTAAATTTTGTAGTCACCAATAGAATGATAATCTATCCTCGAACCATTGGAAGCACGTAAATCTACCTCAACTCTATAAATTTTCTTAATTATACTTATTTCATACATTTAATTAAAAATGTGAGCACCATATGTTTTATATAATAACCAACATGTAGAAATTGAAGGACTGCACTTGATAATGAATGAAACATTAGATTCCCCTTTTCTCTAGTTTCAGTTCTTCTTACAGTGGTCTGACTTGCAACCTACAAAGCATACTGCCTCCTTTTCCTTTCCCTACCTTTGGATAGTCTTCTTCTTGGATGGATTGTGCTCAGGGGATTTTAACCATTTATAATTCTTAGTCACATTTTCCTTATCCTTCATCTTCTTATTCACCATAAGGAATGCGGTGTTTTCACACCCCATGTCCTTATCCTCTTGGGGAATTAAATTAATAAGTTCTGATAGAATGTTCTAATTATTTCTCATATCATAATTCAAAATTAAACTAGATAAGGTCATGGTGGGGTTTATAGTATGATATCTATATGAAACTATTTGGGAATTCAATCCCTATGATTTATATACACTAAATGTATCCAATAATCTTGACTACATGTGGCCTAGCTGGTGGAGACAATCCAAGATTAATGGAGAAAAAAATAATTGGAGATCATGTTCCTCTATTTTCTCTCATTCTCTAGATAGAGATTCCGATGGTGAGACATTATGAAATAGGCATCCATTTCCTCATGTTTCTCTAATATCTCATTAGAAATGGATGAAATCATGAGGCTTTGAATATTCATAGCATCATTTAGATGATTCCCATACATAGAGAGATCTTCATCAGTCACATAATTTCCATTCATAACTGGTAATGGTTCATCAAACACATATAGTTTCTTTTCATGGAGAAGGATGAAAGGATGGTGCCTTTTTCACTCATGGAATGTAGTGCTAGTGGGAGGGTTCTTTTTCCGGAGCATGGATCTCAACGATATGTTTGATGTCATTTTTAATTCCATTTCTAAAAATAAGATAAACGTTGATGTATTAATTTAACGTATAAAATGAAGACAAATAAATAAATAAATAATCATTATAATTCTAAAAATCTGTTGAACCCCAATATCCCTCACTGTTAGATTCATAATATCATATTTCATGGACATTGTAGAGGAAACGATCCATATTTTCCTTCTCATTACCCTAGCTTGGGATGTTCATTAAATTTGAAAGGTTTTATGTTGGAATTCCAAATTCCAACTACATTAACTCACATATCCTTGATCTGTTGAGTGGACTCCCTAATCCTAAAATCCTTAATTTTTTATTTCCTCAGCCTTTTCCTCTCAGTTACACAGTGTTCATCTTTGGAAGTCAACCATTGATGTAATCTAAGCCGATTCAACCTAAAACCTAAAACTAGAATTCCTAGATAATGGAATGCACCCCAACTTTGGACGGCCAAGAAAATTGAACTAATATTCAATTCTAACCTAAGTAATGTAAGGTTATACCAACTTAATATTTTAATGAGGGATTTTATAATTTATGTGTAAATTTCCAATTATTATGTTTTCAAATTATTTTTAACATTATATGGGATTGTCTTAAGTGATTAACCTTGTATTAGATAATATTTACCCATAATATTTTATATTTTACTTCCATATTGAATGCTTTTTAATTCATTAGTTCTGTAATCGCAAAAGTAATCCTTAATGAAATTACATACAACTGACAAAAATAAAAATAAAGGGTATGATCATGAGGTTTTTTCTAATGATTTGTTTATGTACTGTTTGATAAAATCCCCACTAAACAAGGGGAAAAATACCTTGAGCCAATTAGGTTCGGGTTTATACCTTTCCATCTGTCCACCGTTCTATGTCCTTGTATTGGATTCACCTCAGCTCCTAATATAAACTGCCTCCACTATCTTGGGAGCTCAATACACTATATATATTTTTACTCACACTCAGGTGAGGGGTAAAAGGGGATTTACAAAAAATAAAATATGGTATTGTAGGCCTTACATATTAAGGATCAGATAAGGGACACAATCAATGAATTTTATTTAATAAAAAACTAAAATGTAACAAATCATATACAAAGGTCTGGTCTAGATCATGATCATTCACATGCATGAAATTAATTACTCAATTAATAAAACTAAAAATCAATTCTTTATTTATACATTTCTAAGATAAATCATTCTTGAATTGATTAATTATTATCTTTAATTAATCAATCCTTTTATCTTAATCCTTTTTTTGAATGTCCGTGAGATTATCATCCATTATAATTTTAAACAAATTAGAATTAATTTAAAATTAACCATCTACATAACATGTACAATGGAGGTAACTCAGGGAATACCCGTCCAAACCTAAAAAACCTGTATTATTTTCTTATATTGTTTTACTCTTGTGAAATATGGAATACAGAACTTATCCCTTACTTTTATGATGTGTAATTAAAATACAATTTCATGAATTACCTGAATTTTCAGCCATGTGTTATTCTTAAATGCACTTAGAGTAACAACCTGTAATATGACATATACATGTATATTTGAAAATTATGAAAATATTAAATAATTAATTATACATAATTTGGTAATTTAAATGGTTTTTAGATCTGATCTACATGGTGTGTAATACCATCACCAATGATCTAAAGTACATGCCTACGGACTTGGTGAGTGATGCATACATCCGAAATTTTGGAGTACACTGTGTGTGCAATGGGACACATACCATGTTGACTCCATGTTACATGGTCACTGGTTGGCTAAGACATGTATGGGATACAAGGATCAACCCAGACCCGATAGGGTAAAAACCTACTATCTAGTGTTCCACACAACATATAGTTTGGCTGAACATGTACTAGTCTATCCTGGTCAACCAGCAGTTTAAGAATTAAGTAAATTGTGTGTCATTAATGCACACAAGTTGGGTAATTTTTGAACTACTCCTATCCAATTGAACAAAACTACACAAAGTGTAATTCTGATTACATGGTTTGTACTAATGTGTTACCTAGATAGAATCCATGGCACATTTGGATGAGATCCTTGATATAATTATTATCATAAAATTAATGTTTTATTTTAGATTTGTGAGAAAAGATAGATGAAGAAACAGATCATGTTATTCAGATTAAAAAGTAATTATTGAACATTAATTGGAAAACTAAATTATAAATTTAGAAATCACCAATAATTATTAAACAATTATAAAAAATAATATACCCACTCTGATACAACATCTATGTTCTGGTCACGATAGATTCATTGTAGGGATGATGACCAATTTTAATTTTATTCAGAATAAATTATCAATCTGGGATCAATATTATAATGACGTCCAATATCCACATATTAAATCTTGGTAATATGAAAAAGGAATATAAACCTAGGACCAGGAGAGAGAGGACAAACATATTTTGTATATAGTTAATTTAATTAAATAAGAATTACCTCTAAGGTGATTCTTTCTTCATTGATGAGTTCAGCCAAATATCAACAGGTGTACCATTATTGTGTTGTAGATATCAAGGGTATATTTACTCTTGATATTATCCACACATGTTCCATGTATTTATAGACTTCTCCGATGTATTCTTCGAGTGATATCATGGAAGATCCTTACGCTTTTGATGTCCAACTTTGATCTCCTTGAGAATTGTTTCCAAATAATTCTCCATGATCCAGGGGAGGTGGATCTCTCTTATACATGATAGCATTCTTGGAGAGGTATGGACTCTCTTGGCTTGATAGATTTTCTCTAAATCGTTGTTCATAACAAACATAATGTCAATTGGAAAGCACTTGGATAATAATAGAATAATATAACTGGTCATTTAATTAACTAGGGTAATAATATATAATTTTCACAAGTACTGTAACAATTTTATTAATCCTAGAGAAACCCCCATGTCAAATAATAATATCAACATTATTATTTCATAACATGTGCTTAACATAGGATTTATAATTAAATATTATTTAATCAAATAATATTCAATATTTTTATTTCTCACCGGACCCTTAACTCGATCTGTTAATCCTCCACCATATTTATTGAACCTCGAATAATGTCTATTTATTTATTAAATAAATATCACATCATTATAAAATAATAAATATATATGTATGTCATTCAATTAATAGAAAAATTATATTTATTAATTATGGAACCAATAATATATTCTCTCGAATAACTAGTGTAAAATAAATGCGACCACACATCCATGAATAATTATTAATCCACAATCGGGAGTTATATTTCGTCAATTTTTTAAATAATAAATAATATATTATTTAACCAAGATGCTTCATAAAGTTAATGTGTTAAACTTTAGGCCACTTTTGTAGTGGAATTGGGAGAATTATCCAAAAGTACTTGTTTAGCATCTAGAAACATGACAAGGAACACATAGAGAATGAATTTAATACCGCATTGAAATTTCACCTCATATGACCACTTACCATTTAATATAATCCCTTTGTCTCAATATATATAATCACGCAGGATGTTTGTAAGTTCCATCAACCCATGTTCTCAATTTCTCTGTATTTGACTTCTTGGAAATTGAACTTGCCTATATAACACAATGTCCATGGATTTATTTATGTTACATCATTTCCATAAATTAAACTATGATATAAAATTTTGTTATGTAACATAGGGGACAAATCCTTTCTCTCATTATTCATTAAGGAAATATTACATTTGACACACCCAATATATCCTTCCTTTCCACGAACATATGTCATCACAGTTTTGGATAATAAATTTATTTGTGTGATTTATAATTACCATTAATAATAATATTAAATTCTATAGACCAATACAAATGCCCACATATAGAAACATCCAATAGAACTTTTTAAAGTGGATTTCATAGTGGTGGGTCTCATTCTCATAATATCCTTCTAGAAATTATCAAGGGGAATACACCATGAGAATATTCATCATAGTCCTATGAGTCTCCACCCCTGATATCCTGTATCATTTATGTCCCTTTAAATGATATCATCATTCTATTGAACATATGTTCATGGATAGTGGAATGGCACTTCTGGGTCCTCGTCATAGTAGGGATCTACTATGACCTTTTAGTGAGACAACTACTCTTAGGGAATTATCACATAAAATGTCATATAGAAGAACAATAATGATGGGATAAATATTTTTTAATATCAATCCAATAAACACATGATTATTATAAAATACATAGAAGTTGGGTCAATGGAACCAACTCTAACAGACTCCCAACTGCACAAGAGCCCACTTCTAAGAATACTCAGTCTGCTAGCTCTCACATGAGAATCATGATTTTGACGAGATAAGACTTTAGTGAAGGGGTATTCCATGTTATCTTCTATAGAATCACATCTCACTAGAAGGTCATCCCTATGATAGAAATTTCTCAAGAATAAATACTTATGAATTATGTTCTTTGTCCATTGATTTGACCTTGGCTCCTTTGCAACAACAACTGTTATATTATTATTTAAAACACTATGAAAGGGTAGTTACTACTAGGTACCACCTATAGATTAGGGAAAGAGCTCTGAATCTAGAATAATTCCATGGTTTCTTTATAATTCTCTATATAGTTAGAACCTACTTTAGAATCAACAACAACATGATACTATGAATTCTTCGAGATCACATCTCCTCTGTTGATATAGAAAAATATTCAGATTATAACTTCAGATCTGTTTGATCTATCTAAAATCTAGCATCAACATACCCTCTTATGTCAATATCATCGTCTCCTCCATACACCTAGAACATATTTGTAGTTCTTCTCAGATACTTAAGGATGTTATTAACCACAGTCCAATGAGGATCTCCTTGGTCTTCTTGATATATACCTACCATTACCAGTGCATAGGAAATATAATTCCATGTAGATAACATGGAATACATAATAGATCCTATCACTAAAGCTTAAGGGATCTTACCCATTTGATAATTATCCTATTGGGTCTAGAACACATTGTCATGGAAATATGTACACCATGTGACACCAGAACCAATCCACTCTTTGATTTTTCGATACTACATCTCTTTAGTATCTGGTCAATATTTGTACATTGAATTAGTCTAGGAAGTCACTTGGATCTACCACAAATGATCTTCATGCCTAGAATGTAGGGTATTTTTCCCAATTTCATCATGGAGAAGAACTTGTTCCACCAATCCTTAACAAGTTTTAAGACTGGTATGTCATTTCCAATTAACAATATTTCATCAACATATACTACTAGGATAATTACTAAATTACCAATAACATATATCAAACACAAGTCTCATATTCATTTTTAATGAAACAAAATATATTTATAGATTCCTAAAATTGAATGATCTAGGACCAAGATGCTTTCTTCAATCCATAAATGGATCTCTAGAACTTGTAAATCCCTTTGGCATCTCCTGGTGTCACAAACCCTTCTTGTGGTGTCATATAGACCTCTTTCTGAAGGCCCCTGTTAAGGAATGTAGTTTTACATTCATATTCCAAATCTCATAATCCAGGTAAGACATTATGGAAGGTAGGATTATTATGGATATAATCATAGAAACTAGAAAAAAAATCATCATAGTAAATTCCTTGATGTTTTTCCAACCCTTTAGATACATACCTTATATTATAGGTACATACATTACCTTTCATGTCCAGTTTCTTCTTGAATACCCATTTACACCCAAAAGGCTTTACATCAACTAATAGATTGACCAAAACCCAACCATGGTTATGATAACTGGAATCCATCAATGAATTCATATCATCTAGACATCTTTCAATTTCTAAGATCTCTACTTCCTCTTTATAGGAGATAGGTTCACCATTGTCCCAAAATAATGAGTTACCATACTCAGTGACAATAAAACCACATCTCTTGGGTTCCCTTACCTCTCTTACACTCTTATATAGTACTTATGTTTCCAGAACTACTTCTTAAATGGGGACCTGGGGAACTAGTTCTTGTACCAACTCCTATGTATCTTTACCATCCACTTCATAGAATTAAATCTTTTTCCCACTATCCTTTTTGAGGATGCTCTCTCTATCAAGAAAGATTGCTTGTCTGGCGAAAATTACTTTCTTATTTGAGGGTTATTATAAGTTATATCCATTTGTAACCTTGGGATACCCTATAAATATTCACCTTATTCCCCGGGTTCTGGTTTGTATCATAAGAGATCCTTAAAAACACCTTGAATCCCCATACACATATATGTTAAAAAATGGGTTTCTTTCCACTCCATAACCCAATGAGAATTCCACTTTCACCTAGTATGTATTCTTTTTAGTGTGAATTTCATATTTTTAATGCATATCCCAAAAAGGATAATTGAATACCTTCATGAATCAACATCAACCATACCATGTCCAATAAGGTATGATTCGTCCTTTAGTAACACTATTTCACTCTAGTGTATAAGGTGGAGTGATTTGAGATAGAATCCCAAACTCCTGTAGAAATTTGATTAACTCTTGGATAAGATATTCTCCACCTAGATCCCAACAAAAATTATTTTTATTCATACCATGATGACTCTCTATTTAATTCTTGAATTCCTTCAATTTCTCAAAGGACTTAGGCTATTACCTTATCAGGTAAATATATCCATATCTACTCAAGTCATCAGAAAAAGTTCTGAAGTATGTATATCCACATATAGCTTCTTCTATAAATATTCCACACACATCAGTGTGTACCAATACTATAAGATTTGTGTCCCTTTCACCCTTCCCACAAAATGGTGGTTTTTTAATTTTCCCTTGTAAACAAGAGTGACATATATCAAGTAGTTTTAGCTCTAAAGATCATAAATAAACATTTTGAAAGTGCTTTGTCAATCGCTTCTAATTTACATGACTGATATGGTGATACCAAAACTGGGTGTCATATGAGTTATGTGAACTAGATTTATTATCAATTTACAACACTTAGTTTTTATAATTTAACACATAAAAATGTTTATTTAAATGCGACATACCATAAAATATGTCTTCTTTATAAGAAAAACAAATTTTATTTCTGAACAGAAAAATAAACCCATTTGTATCTAAACATGATATAAATTTTTTTTTGGTAAAAGTAGGTATGGAAAAACAATAATGTAAAACCAAACTCATTCTTGTTGTAAATGAAAGGTGGTATTAACCAATGGAAAGATCAGCTAGCCACGAACCATTTGATGATTTTAGATCCACATATCCTTTCGAAATTTTCTAAAATATTCTCAGTTCCTCAATTTTAATACAGATGTGAGCACCGCAAGCTCTATATAATAACCAATTTTTTAAAATGGAATAATTTCACTTAATAAACAACACACATTTGTCTTACCCTTTCCTTTAGGTGTAGTTCCTCTTCCAATGGCCTGACTTTCTACATTCTAATCATACTACCTCATTTTCCATTCCCTACATTTGGATATTCTTCTTAGTTGGATGATGATTAGGGGATTGAGACTATTTATAATTATTAGGTCCCTTTTCTTTGTATTTACTCTTCTTATTCACCATAACGACTATGTGCTTTTCATGCACCATGTCCTTATCCACTTGAATAATTAAATTAAGATGTTCCATTAGGCTCTTCTCATTATTAGTCATATTATAATTGACAATAAAAATAGATAATGTCCTAGGGAGTGATGATAGTATGATATATGTAACCAACTCATCTAAGAATTTAATACCTACAGTGTCTAGACACTCAATGTCGCCAATAATATTAATTACATGTGGCCCAGTTTTCACATACACTCCTATCATAGTGGTGAAAAAATCATTGGTGATATCGTACCTCTCTTATCTACCCTTATCTTGATAAATAAAAATAATGTGATACACCATTCTATAAGAATCCATTTCCTCATGTCTCAATAAGATCTTATTTATCATGGATGATAGCATGAGGCACTTAGCATATGTAGTACCATTAATATTTTTATCATACATAGATAGCTCCTCATCACTCACTTCTTTTCTATAAATAACTGGTAAAGGTTCTACCAGCACATATAGTTTCTTTTCATGGAGAAGGATGAACTGAAGGTGCATTTTCCACTCTTAAAAATTAGTTCTGGTGAAAAGATTTTCCTTCTCAAGTACGGATAACAATGAAAAATTTGATGTCATTTTTAATATCATTTCAAGAAATAATATGAAAATAGTTTTAGTATATTATCTAATAAAATGAAAAGAAATAAATAAACAAATATTCATTAGTCTCCCACTATTTTATTGAAAACCAATATCCCTCACCATTGGATTTGGAAAATTCTATTTCATGGAAATTCTTGGGGCAATGATCTATATTTTCCTTTGATTTGCCCCAAATTTTTTTGGTCAAACAATTTGAAAGGTTCTAGGTTAGTGTTCCAAATGAAAACTATATTATCTCGTATCTCCTTGATCCATTTAGTGGATTCCCAAATCGTGAAATCCTTAATTTTTTATTTCCTAATCCTTTCCCTTTTAGTTACACCAAGTCCTACTTTTGACATCAACCCTTGATGTAAACTATGTCCAGTCATCCAAAAAACCCAAATTAGAATTCCTTAATAATTGAAAGCACCCCAACATTGGATGATCTAGAACATTGAACTATGGTTTGATTCTAATGGATGTAATGGATGGAAATGAAGACTTCATATTTTATTGAGGGATTTTATCCTTTATTCATATAGTTCCATTTATTATCTTTTCACATTATTTTTAATATTAAGTTGGATAAGATTAAGTGATTAACATATATTAAATAATATTTATTCTTACACATGTTTATTTTAGTTCCATATTGTATGGTTGTCAATTAATTAATTATGTGATTTAGAAAAAACATCCATATTGAATAACTATAAAACTAACAAAATAAAAATAAAGGGTATGATCAAGAGCTTATTCTAATGGCCAGTTTATCTAGAAATAGATAAACTAACCACTTACCTAAGGAATAAATGCCTAGAACCAATTTGGTATGTTTTTACAAGTTTCCACCTGTCCACCTTTGTATCTCCACGGATTGGTTTCACTTCTCTCATAACTTGAATAGGATCTAATAGCATGTGAGATCCATCCAATACATATGATTTTACTCAGACAAAGGTGAGTGGTAAAAGAGTTTTTACACAAATTTAACCATGGGCATAATGTCCCTAAATATTAATGAGGAAAGAATGCATGCATGGAAAAATTTTAATTTTATAATAAATTAAAATGAGACAAATAACATACAAAGGCATGGTTTAGATCATAATCCACTACATACAAGAAACGAATTTAACATTTTATAAATCTAGCATTCAATTATTTAATTTTTATTATTTATGATAAATTGTGGCTGAATCAATTAATTATTATATTTTTTAATCAATAGTTTTTCATAATTTCCTTGGGATTCTCATCCACAAAATTTTTAAATAAATTAATGTTCATTTAAAATTAACCATGTACATAACTTGAAACTTGGGGGTAACTTGGAAAATACCCAACAAAACCTATCCAACATGTATTATTCCCATGTATGGTTTTACTCTTGCGACGTATGGAATACATGACTTATAATGTAATTTCATAACATGTAATTCATGAATGAATACGCAAATTACATTACTTTTTCCATGTGTTTTGATTCAATGCACTTAGAGTAACAACCTACCATATGACTTACACATGGTATGAATATTTTAAAATTATTCATATATTAATGTTTTAATTCTACATAATTTGGAAAATTACAATGCGTGTAGATCTGATCTACACGGTGTGTACTACCTTCACCCTATATCTGAAGTATAGGCCGAAGGGCTTGGCATGTGAGGTGTACTTTGAAATTTTGGAGTACATGTTATGTTTCATGGGCCACATGCCATGCTGAATCCACGTTACATAGTTGCTGGTTGGCTAATCAATGATTAGGATACATGGACTGACCCTAAGTCGAGAGGGACTACCTGCCATTTCTACTGGGCCAGATGATGTGTTGCCGGGAAAACCATGCACTAGTCTATCTTGGTAAACATGCTATGTAATTATTAACTACAAAACACGTCATTAGTCCACATGGGTTAAGAAATTTCTGAAATACTCTGGATGTATTGAACACAACTACATGATCTGTATTTTTGATTACATAGCATGTAATGTCATGTTACCTGGACAAAATCTTTGGCACCTTCAGATGAGATCCTTGGTATAATTTTAATATTAAAATTAATCATTTCTGTTACATTTGTGAGTAACGATAGAGAAAGAAACACATCTCATTGTTTAGATTAAAAAAATTAACGATTAAACATGAATTGAAAAAATAAATTATAAATGCACAAATCACTAATGATTATTAAATATTTATAAACAATAATATTCTCACTCTAATACCACTTTTTGCTTCTTGGCGTAGTGGGATCATGGAAGGAACGAGCCTAACTTTCATTTTCCCATAATCGATGATGAATTTGGGATCAATACGATGATATATGACAATATCCATGGATTCAATAAATGTAAATAGGACAAATGGATAGATACCAGGAACCAAGAGAGAGTGGATCAACATATTTTTTTATAATTAATTTATTTAATTAATAATTACCTTGGAAGAGATTATTTTTTCATTAATGCGTTATTCAAAATATTTGTAGGTGTACCATCATTGTGTTATATAGATCAAGGGTCGATCTCCAATAATGGTTATCCACATGTGTTCTATGTATCTCCAGACGTCATCGAAGAAGTGTCTAGGTGCTCGCATGGAAGATCCATGTGCCTACGATTTCCGCCTTCGATCTCCTTGAGATCCAAATCCAAAATGATCTCCTTGACCATGTGTAGTAGGAAATATCTCGTTCTTGAGAGCATTCTTGGAGAGAGATAAACTCTCATGGCTGGATATATTTTCTCGTATTAGTTGTCCCGAAAAGACTTAGCATCACATGGATTACACTTGTCGAATAAGAGAATAATATTACTGGGCATCGAATTCACTAGGGTAATAATAAATAATTATCACAAGTCTAGTAAATTATTTTATTAATCTTAGTGAAACCCCAATGTAAAACAAATATAACAAAATTATTATCTCATGACTAGAATTTAACTTTCATGTTATAATTAAATATTATTTAATCAAATAATATTCGATATTATTATTTCTCACAGGAAAATTAACTCGGTCTTCCAATCCTCCACCATATTTTTTTACTATTGAATAATGACTATTTATATATTAAATAAATATCACTGCATTATTTTCCAAAAAATATATAAATATTATATTCACTAAATAAATAATAAGTATTTATTATTTATTCCTCCCACATTATGTTCTCTCGAATAACTAGTGTAAAAATTAATATGATCAGATATATATTAATAATAATTAAACCATAACTAGGAATAATATTTATTTGAATTGTTAAATAATAAATAATATATTATTTAACTCAGATACATGATAGACATGTTGTGTGTCCCTCTAGGACACATTCATAGTGGTACTCGGTAGAGTAGCCTAAATTTTAAAGTTAGTGTCTAGAAACATACCAAGACACACATTGGGAAATAATTTAATTCTGCAATGACATTTCACCTCATACGAACTCTTACAATGTAATTTAATCTTGTTGTCCAAATATCTCTAATCAAGAGGGTTTCATTCTAGTTCCATCAACCCAAGTGCATGTATTTACATTCTTTGACTTCTTAGAAATTGAACATGCCTATAGAACCCCATGGCCATGGACTTATTTAGGCTATACAATTTCCATCAAAGGGTCTGAGATATCAAATTCTATTATGTAACAAAAGGGAAAAATCCTTTATCATTATTCCTTTATGTTGTATTACTTGTGACACACCCAACATATCCTACCACGCCATGAACATATGGCATCACAATTTTCTCCAATACAACTAAGTTCACTAGTCATAATAACCATTAATAATAATCTTATAGTCCAAGGACCAATAAAAAAATTTGTAGATAGGAACATCCAATAACACTTATAAATGTTTATTTTTTATAGGTGGGTCTCGTTATCATAATATCCTCTTAGACATTACCAAGGGTTTACACCATGAGTATGTGCCTTGACATGCTATGAGTCTATACACCTAATAGCCTATATGAATTGTATCAATTCACAGAATATCATATGGATATAGAAAAAATGTTCTAGAAAAGTGTCACAAAACTTTTGGGTTCTCATCATAGCAGTGATCGGCTATGACCTTTTAGTGAGACTAATACTCTTTGGACATTATCACAAAGAATTTCATATAGAAGATAAATCCTGATGTGATAAAGAGTTCATTAATACCAATCCAATGAATACATGATTACAATAAAGTATAAATATTTTGGATTTAGGGCACAAAATCCAACAGACACCCACTTTCACTACAACCAAATGCTAAAAATCATCAGTCCAATATCTTTCAAATGATATTCATGCTTCTTCTAAGATAAAGCTTCTGTCAAGGGGTCCACAATGTTCTCTTCCATGGATACTTTTCTCACTGCTACTTACCCACTTTGATAAAATTCCCTAAAGAGGTGATACTTATGGAGTATGTACTTTGTTTTTTGATGTGAACTTGTCTCTTTCTCTGGAGACATAGCTTTAGTATTATCACAATACAATGTGAAAAGTTCATTACTATTAGGTACCACATCAAGATCCAACACAATGTTCCGAAATCTAGACAGATTCCTTGGATACATCTGAAGCTTCTTATACTCGTAATACACTATAGTGTCATCGAAAAATGGATGCTTTGGAACCTTCTAGATCACAACTCCTCTATTGAGACAGAAAACATATCCAGATTGTTACATCATATCATTAAGATCTTTCTGAAATCTAGTATCAACATTCCTTATGATAGGAATCTCCTTTTATCCTCCATACAAAAGGAAAATATTCTTAGTTATTCTCAAATAATTAAGGATAGTCTTAACAGTAGTACAATGGTGTTCTCCTTGTTCAACTTGATATCTTCCTACCATGATCAGTGCATAGGAAACATCATGTGAATTAGATATCATGGAATATATGACAGATCCTATCACTAAATCATAAGGGATCTTACACATTCTATAAATCTTCTTTTGTGTGTGGGGATTCATTTTCATGGAAATATGTAAACCATATGACACTCAAACCAATTCCCTCTTGAATTTTTACATACTAAATCTCTTTAGTATCTAATAAATATATGTATTTTTACTTAGTTTATGAGGCCTCTTTGATCTACCACGAATGATCTTGATCCCTATAATGTATGCTTCAACTATGTCCATGGATTTGCACTTGTTCAATTATTCATTAATAGATTGTAAGAATGGTATGTCATTACCAATATGAAATATGTATTCAAAATATACATGTAGTATAATGAATTCTTTCACTATAAACCATTTTGGAACACATGGTTCACATTAAATTTTAATGAAAGCAGTTTTTTATAGATTCATCAAATTGAGTGTTCCACGACCTAGATGCTTCCTTCAAACCATAAATGGATCTCTAAAACTTGAAAACTCATTTGGAATCACCTTGTGTCACAAACCCTTCTGGTTGTGTCGTATAGAAATCTTTATGAAGGTTCTTATTAAGGAATGCAGTTTTGACATTAATCTTCCAAATATCATAGTCATGGTAAGATACTATTGAATGTATTATTATTATTGATTTAAACACTTAAACTGGAGAAAATAATTCATCCTATTAAATTCCAGGATGCTGTTTAAAATCTTTAGACACTAGCCTTGCTTTATAGAAACTTACATTACTTTCTATGTCTAGGTTCATCTGGAATACACATTTACACCCAATAAGCTTTACATCAACTAGTGAATCATCTAGATCACAAAATTAGTTCTATTACATCGAATCCATCTCATAATTAATAGATTATATCCATATTGTAGCTTCTGATATCCCTACTTCCTTCTTGTAGGAGAGAAGTTCATTATAGTCCAACAATAATGAGTCACTATCCCCAGTGACAAGAACATCAAATATCTCTGGTTCCCTTACCTCTCTAAAACACCAATGTATTAATTTTCTTTCAGGAACCACTTCTTCCATGGGTACCTATCGAACTTGTTTAGATACCAACTCTTATAAATCATTACCATCAACTTCATTAAAGTCAATCTTTCTCCCACTATCATTTTTTAAGATGTTCTTCCTCTAAAGAAAAGTGGATTGTTAAGATATAGTTACTTTATTTCTTGGGGTTTTGTATAGGAAATATCCATTTGTTTCATTAGGATGCCATATAAAGATACACAACATTCCATGGGGTTCTAGTTTGTTTCCTAAGAAAGCTTCCATGATGCCTCACATCCCTATACAAGTGTATGTGACAAAATGGGTTTCATTTTACTTCATAACATGAAGGGAATTTAAGTTTCTACCTTATTTGGTACAAAATGTAATGTGTATTATTTATTTTTTAATTCATATCCCCAAAAGGATACAGAAGATCTGCATGACTCATCATTGACACTACCATATTCCACATGGAATGATTCCTCCTTCAACTAAAACCATTCTACTATGATGTATAAGTTTGAGTTAGTTGAGATAGAATCCCAAACACCCATAAAATGTCTATGAACTATTAGTTATGATATTCTCAACCTCAATCCGATTGAAGTTTTTATCTTCTTACCAAGACAAATCTCGATTTCAATCTTGAATTTCATAAATTTCTCAATGATTCATACATGTACCTCATCATGTAAATATAGAAATATATACTGAAGTCATCATTAATAGATATTAATTAATAATATTCACCTCAAGTTTCTTTTAGAAATGGTCTACTAACCCAAGGGTGTACCAATCTTAGAAGCTCTATGGCCCTTTCAGAATATCCACCAAATTGTGGATTGTTCATTTCACCTTGTAAACCAGAATGAAATTTATTAAGTGGTTTTAGCTCAGAAGAGACTAAATAAAAAACATTATAGTGATTTGTCAAATGTTTATCTTTTACTTGACTAAGATGGTGATTCCAAAACATGGTTTTATAAATGTTCTGTGAAATCAATTCTTTATCAATTTCTAAAACTTGGTTACCATAATTTAATACATATAGAAAATTATTTAAATGCTACATACCATAACATATATTTTACTTATAAAAGATAAAACATTAATTTCCAGAATTGAAAATATACCCATATGTATAAAAACTTGATATAGAAAATTATGTTTTTTGTAAATGTAGGAACATAATAACAATCACATAAAACTAAAATCATTTATATTAGAAATGAAAGGTGGTAGTCTATAATGGATAGAGCATCCAACCATGAATCATTGGAATCTCGTAGATCCACCTCTCCTCAAGAAATTTTCTGAAATCAACATGTTTATTACATTTGAATACATATTTGAGAACCAGAAGATATATATAATACCCAATGTATATAAATTTAAAATTTTACTTGATAACGAAAACAACATTGTCTTTCCCTATCCTCTAGGTGTAGATCCCCTTATAGTGTCTGGACTTGCAACATGTAGAGAATAAGACCTCTTTTCCTTACCCTACCTTTGGATATTCTTCTTATTTGTTGGATGGTGTTTAAGATATTTAGAATATTTATAATTCTTAGGCCACTTTCCTTGACCTTACTCTTCATATTCATCATAAAGACCACAAATTCTCCACACCCAATGTCCATATTCACTTATACAATTAAAGTAAGAAGTTTTGATAGACTCTTATCATTATTTCTTATATTATAATTAATAATAAAACTATATATAGTCTTGTGTAGTGATGATATTATGAGATCTATATGTAACTCATTTGGGAATTCCATCCCTAAGATGTCTAAACACTCAACGTAGCCAATAATCTTGACAACATGTGGCCCATCTAGAACAGACTCTCCAAGGTTTATAGTGAACCAATCATAGGAGATCTCATAAATCTCTTGTCTCATCTTCTCTTGATATAGATCCTGAAGGTGATAGATCATTCTATAAGAATATATTTAATCACGTTTCTCCCAAATATCTATGGTCATGGATGATAGCATGTGGCATTGAACATCCATAACATCATTTATATGTTTCTAATATATAGAGAGCTTCTCATCACCCACCTCATTTCTAGGTGCAACTGGTAGAGGTTCATTTAACACAAATAGATTCTTTTCTGGAGAAGGGTGACATGAAGGCACCTTCTCAAATAGAAGAAATTAGTGTTGGTGAGAGTGTTTTCCTTCTTTATTATAGATCCAAATGATATATTTGATGTCATTTTAATTCAATTTATACAAATATTATTAATAGTGTTTTAGTACTGTATATGATAAAATTAAGGAAAAAAAATAAATTAATATTCATTAGCCGCCCACGATATTATCGAAACCCAATATCCCTTGACATTGGTTTCATAATATCCTACTTATTGGACATTCTAGTAGTAAAGACCCATAAATCAATTATAATTTCCCAAACTTTTTCGGGTAAATAAATTTGGAAGGTTTTAGTAGACATTCCAAATGCCAACTACATTAACCCATAACTCCTTGATCTGTTGAGTGGAATCCCTAATCCTAAAATCCTTAATTTTGGATTCCCTCATCCTTTTCCTCTCAGTTATACCAATTACTTATTTTGAAGACAACCCTTGATGTAAATTAAGTCACGTCAACCCAAAACCCCAAATTAGAATTCCATGATAATTTAAAGCACCCCAACATTGGCTGGTCTAGCACAATGAACTATGGATCAATTCTAACCAAAGTAGTGGAAAGTCGTACCGAATTGATATTTTATTAAAGGGTTTAATTATCTATGTGGAAATTTACATTTATTATATTTTCACATGTTTTTTAATAGTATGTGTGAAAATATTAAGTGATTAACCATGTATTATATAATATTTATGCACAAGATCGTTCATTTTTGTTCAATCTTGAAATCTTGTTAATTCATTCGTTATATGATCGTGAAAAAAAATCTATAATGAATATCCATATAATTAACATAATGAAAAAAATAAAGGGTATGATCAAGAGCATGTTCTAACTGTTAGTTTATCTAGCTGTTTATAAACTAACTACTGACCTAGGAGGGAAACTCCTCGAACCAATTAGGTTTGTGTTTACAACTTACCACTTGTCCACCTTTGTATCTCCATGGATTGGTTTTGCCTCACCTCTTAACTTGAACTACCTCAACTATCATGGGATCTCCATCAATTCTATATTCTTTTACTCACATACAGGTGAGAGATAAAATGGGGATTAAATAAAATAAATCATGGGAGCACATGGCCTACATATTAATGACAAGAGGAGGAATGCAAGCCAACAATTTAATTTAATAATAAATTCAATGGAAACCAATCCCATACAAAGGGATGGTCTAGCTCATGATAATCCACATGCATGAAACAAATTTAACATTTCATAAAACTTGCATTATATTATTTAATCCTTGTTTTTATAATAAATTGAGCTCGAATTGATAAATAGTTATCTTTAATTAGTAAATCTTGTTATCATAACCCTTTTTCTGAATTTAATTGAGATATTCTTACTTTATAATTCTTAACAAATTATAATTCATTTAAAATTATCCTTGTACATAAATTGTACCTTGGAGGTTGCCCAAGGAATACCCATCCAAACTTACCCAACATTTATTATTCTTGTATACTGTTTTACTCTTCAGACATATCAAATAAATGAATTATCACATACTTTATGACGTATAATTCATGAATGATTATACAAATTACATGACTTTTCAGCCATGTGTTATTCTTCAATTCACTTGGAGTAACAACATGTAATATGAATTATTCATGATATGAAGATTTGAAACGAATGAAAATATTAATGATTTAATTTTGAATAATTTGTTCAAGTACATTGTGTGTAGATACCGTATACACAACATGTACTACCTTCATTGTCTATAAAAGGTATATACCTAGGGACTAGACATGCGAGATGTACATCAGTAATTTCAGAGTACACAACATGTCTGGTCGGCCACATTCCATGTTGAGTCAGCATTACAGATTCATCAGTCATCAAATCCATGTAAAAGATAAATAGATTAACCCTGAACCTAAAGGGGATAGACACCGTGTTGAGTGAGCCACATGTGTGTAGTCCGAATGACCATGCACCAGTCTTTCTTGGTCAACATGTGGTGTAATAATTCAGTACTCTACAAGTCTTAAATGTATACGGGTTGAGTAATTGCCAAAATACTCTTGATCCATTGAACACAGCTACCCAAAGTGTAATTATGATTACACTACATGTACTAGAGTGTTAGCCTAATAGAATCCTTCTCACCTCTAGATGAGATCCTAAATATAATTTTATTCGTAAAATTAATCGTTCATGCTAGATATTCGATAAATGATAGAGGAAGAAACAAATATCGTTATTCAGATTATAAAATTAACGATTAAACTTGAATTGAAAAACTAAATAACGAATGAACAAATCACAAACAATTATTAAATAATTATAAACAATAATATGCCCACTATCATACAAGTTGCTAGTTTTAGGTGTAGTGGAAACATGAGAGGGACGGTTTCCGAAATTCAATTTTTTCTATAATAGATGATCAATCTGGGATCAATGCAATGATGAATTCCATAATCCATATATTGAATTAAGAAAAAAAGGCAACAGAATAGAAACCCAGAACAATGATAGAGAGGATCAATATATATTTTTTATAATTAATTTAATTTACTAAGAGTTACCTATAAGGCGATACTTTCTTCATTTATGTGTTTAACAAATATTTGTAGTTGTACAATCATTGTGTTGTAGAGATCAAGGGTATATCTCTACTATCAGTGATCCACACAAGTTCCACATGTCTCTAGATGTCATTGATAGAGTCTCTAGGTGCTAGCACAGAAGATCCCTATCTTTGGAATATCCACCTTTAACAGCCTTGAGAAATTCTTCAAAAGTGTTCTCCCTCATTAGGTGGAGGAGGATATTTCTTATTCTTGAGGGATTTATTGGAGAGAAAATATCTCTCTAGTCATGAGATATTTTGTCCAATTTTTTGTTCACAAAACACTTAGCATCGCTTAGGTAACTCTTCGATAATAGGATAATAATATAAATATGTATTTAATTTACTAGGGTAATAATAAAAAAATTTCATAAGTACCTTAATTATTTTATTAGTACGTAAAAACCCCCATGTAAAATAATAATAGAAACATTATTATGTCCTGACATGTGCTTAACTTGCAATTTATAATTAAATATTATTTAACCAATTAGTATTCAATATTATTATTTCTCACCAAACCCTTAACTCGGTCTTTTAATCCTCCACCATATTTAATGAACCGTGAATAATGAATATTTATTTATTAAATATATATCATGAAATTATTCAACAATAATTATATAAATATTATATTCCCTAATTATAAATTAAATATTTATCAATTATTTCACCTATAATATATTATTTTGAATAACTAGTGTCGAAATAAATATGATTAAGATTCCATTAATAATTATTAAACCAAACCTAAGATTTGTATTTATTAAAATCGTTAAAAAATAAATAATATATTATTCAACCGAGATACAAGATACAAATAGTGTGTGACCCTATAAACCTATATTGTAGTGGAAATTAGTAGAGAAACCTAATGTACATGAAAAAAATATAGAAACATTCCAAGGATCCCATAGATAATGAAGTTAATGATACAAAAACATGTCACCTCATACTTAAACATAACATGTAATATAATCCATTTGCATCGATATGCCCAATCAATCAGATTTCATGCAGGTGCTATAATCCCATGTGATCTATTTCTCATTATTTGACTTCCTGAAAATTGAACTTTCCTATAGAACCCAATTTCAATTTATTTATTTAGGCTATATCATTTATATCAAAGGTCATGAGATTTCAACATCCGTTATGGAACAGAATGGAAAAATCCTTTCTCACATTATTCATTAATATAGTATTAATCATGCAAATACCAACAAATATACCTCACCATGAACGTATTTAGTCATAGTTTTCACCAATTAATCTATGTGTGTGAGTCATAATACCCATTAAAAATAATCATACAGTCTGAGGACCAACAGACACATCCTCATATAGAAACATCCAATGTCACTTATAAATCTTGATTTCCCACGGGTGGGTCTCATTCTCATAATATCCCCTTAAACATTACCAAGGGAGTACACTATGAGATGGTGCCACAAAGTAACATGAGTCTCCACACATAATGGGATGTATCGTCTATGTCACTTAAAATGATATCATTAAGCTATATAACATATGTTCAAAAATAGTGTAATGGAACTTCCAGGTTCTCATCATATCAAGGATCCACTAGGACATTTTATTGATAAAACTACTTTTAGAAAATTGTCACATAAAATGTCATGAACATGGAAAATCATGATGTAATAATAATGATATTAATATCCCTCCAATTAATAAATGTTTATAATAAAGTGAGAAGAAGTTGGTTCTAAGGAATAAACACCAACACATCAAAACTTTCTTCTTTAAAAAACAAAATAAGAGGACCCCAAGATAAAGTGTTGTGGAATATGAAATCCATTTCAAGTTATACGTTTACCTAGTTTTTAAATTCAATTAGATGTACTAGATCCATTTCATAAAGAATTTTCAAAATTAAGTCAGAATTGGGAATTAAGTCAATAGTAAACTGTACCTATTGATTAGGAAAATGACTAGGAATATTATCAGGAAATATGCCCAAAAGTTTATTTTCTATAATTATATAACTAATTTGGATAATTATTATTTTTTAATTATATGGAAAAGATAACATTCCCACATCTCCAAAATCAATATTATCATGATAAAATGAATGTAAATAATTACACAAAATGTCTTTAAACTCAACTAAGGGATATAAAAATAGTCTTGTAGGAAAAACTAGATCACAAATAACATTAGATATATTTTTATAAATTATTTTCAATTTATTAACTTCCCTAGGATTTTTTAACAAGATTTCTATCTCTATTTCATGGGGTGAAATTTCCATTTTACTTGTAAATTTACTAGAAATAAAAGCAAGTGCATATCTTAATTCGACATTGAAATTTTCATAATATTAGTAAAAAATTAATGTACTTGTCATCCCTTTATTTTATGGACCATTATTTTCTATAGTAGTATAAAAAAATTTGACATAACTTTTTTATTTATGTCCAAATGATTCCCACCATGAGAAACTGACTTTGGACATGCATTTCACTAATAACCTAAGTCACATTAATTAAAACATGACACTACTAATTTAAAATCTATTTTGTTAATTAAATTTTGCTCAAATCACTTTTCCATTCAATCATGAGCCACCTGAACAAACATTAGACATTTATAAAAAAAATTAATCCTATAATACATTCTAAAAAATGTATTTTACCCAATTTGGAATATCTTAGAGGCTTATATAATGATTTATTTCTTAACTGATTCTACATTTCAATTCACATAGACCGCTTATTATTATTGTTTTCACAAGGTACATAAGATTCAACAAAATAGATTTCAAATTTATCTAAAAACAAAAAAAAGTTCCTCATATCTTTTAAATTAAAGAGAATCCAAGACAATTCAGAAAACTGGTATCATACCTATATAAAATCATTAAATTTTACTATCATGGTTAAAAATAAAATTCAATGCATACATAGATAGTCTAGTGAAATTTTCTATGGAAGACGTAACTAAGTTAACTCCCCTTTTGTTCAATTATTTAAATTTCATTTCCATTATAATTCTAATAAATCTAGGGGATTATTTCTCAAAAAAAATTATTAAAGATCGTTTAATCAATTATATCAATATTATTTTTCTACAATTTTCTTTCTTAATTATAGACCACTACTAATTAACATAACCTTCAAAATATTAAATAAAACGTGTTAAATTAAAAATATATGAACATCCAAAACTATCAAATACCTTTTTTATTAAATTTATATATTATTTGGATTTTATTAGGTTTGACGATCCACAAAAAAAGGGTTATATTTCCTGAAATTCCCCAATAATGGGATATTCCATTATATAGAATTTGGCTGATCTATTACGAGGATTCCACCATCAATATCCTATATTTATTTAATTAACCCACCGAAAACTACATATGTTTGACTTAAACTATTTTTGGTTTCTAGATTAAAAGGATATTATCCTATTAATTGATTAATAATTCATTCAACATATTTATTCTATAAATTTTTTCTTGAATAAAAATGGATTATATGAGTTACATACCCCATTCTAAGGATCCCAATTAGTCTCTTCGTCAAAGTCACTACATCACCTAATGCTTTCCTCCCCATGTGCCAGAGGCTACCAACTAGTGACGAGGTTGTAAGGTTATATGGTAGGGAGACTATAACCTATTGTTAGAGTAGAAACATCAGTATAAATAATATAAATTCACATAAATAAAATCAAAATATCATTATAGGTATGATATGAATTGGGCCAAAAATAACTAAAATGTAGATTTCTTAAAAAAATGGATAATTCCTCACATGTTGCAATTAATTCCTTGATAGAGGATTGTATACATAATTTAATGAGAGAAAAATAAAATTGATTCTATAACTTATCCTCAACAAGTCTTGAGTATATCTCAATACCATCATACATACATTATCCTAGAATTCAAGAGAATAACATGAAATGGGCCCCTCACCTTATTTTGTGCCTTTTGGAAAAATAGTGTTATCTTCATTTATATCCAAGTGGTAAAGAGACCCATGCATGGAATGAGTATAACTCGGTAGAAAACCACCAATGATGTCACAAAATATAACCAATCTAAGAAAGAAAATGAATAAGTTTTGTAAAATAGTTTAATATAATTTAGAAAAATTTATTTAATCCTAGTAAATCACCACTATTTCAGGAGATAGATTGTGACCCCAGATATCAGAATATACCATCATCAATCCTTGGGACTGTGACCCCAATCAACCATACATACTTTTCCAAGTACTATATATCTCTAATATTTCCTAAGTTATTGTGCCAATAATAATACCACAACCAACCTTTTGAGTGTTTCCCGTGTATATTTGAGGACCACCTAATTGGGTGTTTTTCAAATAGTTATCATGACCACTTCAGATGTGTTTTCAATTTAAGAGTAGAATAACCTCCCCAAGGTGAGTTTTAAAATCCTTCACAATATGAGTTTTCTAGAATACCCATGTAGGTGATTTCATTATTCACATCCTCTATAATGGGTGTATTCATGATCTCCCCGTAGAAAGAATTCATGACCTCCCCTTAGGGATATTTCAATAAATGTCTGGTCAAATGAATAAATAATTCATATGTGACATTAAAATTTACCAATCCTTTATTCCTTTACGAATTCATTATTATTTGACCTTTACAATTTCAATTCTATTCCACATTTTACAATTTCCAATTCAATAAACAATTCATTTCAATTTACAAGATATCACTCACCTTATAAAATCAATTACCCATTTTATAAATATGGTTTACCATTTTACCAATACATCATTTCATGATTCACCACCCATTTCCTAAAAATAATTCTCCATTATAATTCATCCTTTTACCATTTGATACTTACTAATTCATTAGGCCAATATCAAGGGTAACATCTCTATCTTGTGAAACCATTGAGATTGCCCTTCATTTTATAAAGGATTATTAAGATTCCAGATCCTTTTTTAACGTCAATTATTTTGATATTCGACTTCACAACAATTGATTTAATTATAAATTTCCTTTTTAATAATTTAAGAAATAATTATCCATTTAATGATATCAAGTCAACCATGTTCAAGGTTTCAACTAGAATAACCACATTAATATTATCCATTATCTTTTTAGAAAATATATATTAAAATTTCATTGGAAAATTCTATGTTCAACCTCATTTCCATGGTGTTCCACTATGAATAACCTATTTCTAAAGTTCAAGGCATGTCAAATGGGTGTTATAACAAGGGAATGATAATAAAATCCCTTAATTAATATTTTGGTCAATACATAGGGAATCTAGTATGCATAAACAATGCAACACTTGATGAAAACATTATGAGGCTATGGTTTATGGTTAGGGATTCATTCCTTATTACTATAGAATTATACTAATCCAATATCAACTTTAATTTCCCCCTAAAATGGGAGAAATCGTTAAAGAAGAGAAAAACCATGTAAATAGGGTATACCAAAATAAAAATGACAACGATAAATAGCCACTATAATAAATAAATAAAATGAGAAATAGGTATAGTATACTCCCCTTAATCTATTGATCACTCCTAAAAACTAATGAAAAATACAATAAATAAGGGAGATCCATCAAGGGGAGAGGAGGGGGTGAAAATGGTGTCTGAGGGGGGAAATGGCCAAATAGGGGAAAAATCATGAGAAATAAGCATACGAGGAGTCCCCAAAAAGAATTACAAGGATACCCCACTTTAAAAACTATATATGAGTCCACCAGATAGCTGGTAGCCTCAAATGACTAGCTCATAGACCCTTTGAAATCTGGTTCAGGGCTTACCAGCCAACATGTGGGGGGTGAATTGGACTTTTAATATAAGTTTAAATAAAAAATTATATTGTTTTAATGATAATGAAGTGGTAAAAAAAATACATAGTCACAAGACATTTTTATGTTATTTTGGGTCAAATTTATCATACTCTACTCTTCACCCATATCAATCATAGAGAGTGATAAAAACAATAACAATGGAATGTTACACTAACTTTTTCACATCTTGAGTCACAACCCAATTACAAATCTTTTTTTCTTAGAGGCTAACACCCAAGATTGACCTCCCTTTCTCTAACTAGAGTAAAAATATAAGTAGTTTTTCATTTCTTACACTAGAGTCACATCCCAAAATTACTTTTGGGGTGGTGGAGTCATAAACCACACCTATATACCATTTAAATTGGTTTCATAACTGACACATGATTGAGCATAAAAGAATACACATAATTAAACCATAATAGAAACCAGTTGAATGATGGAAGATAGTGAATTTTGAGGTAGTATTAATTAATAAAGTAAAACAATTTGGAATAATAACGAACAATAAAGTAACCATGTCCGTAATGAGCACAAGATGTATAATAATTTTCTCATATAATGTTCAATATATAAAAATTTCATAAATAAAAATGTAATATTCATGTTGGGTTTTCTCAACACTCTAAAAAAATAAAACAATTTGAAGTGAAATAAAATAGAATAATTAATACATTATTTTATAATAAGTATTAATAACCTTGTAATGTTTCTTAATAACATACGCGACTGACTCTTTATATTTCATTCGGTTTGAATTTGTATAGTAGAAGTTCCAAATTATCTTCTTGGATATCTGCACACACATTATACTATGTGGATATATTTTAATTATTCATAAAAAATATTAAAACCTGTTCATTTTTATGCTAGATAATTAATTTATAATTTTTGAATAAATAAAACATGAATATTATTCATAAAAAACATATAGAAAATATAAATGTGAAATAATACAAAAAACATGGCATATTTACATGTTTATAACATTCTATAGAAAATAATATAATGAGAAGTTATATTTTAAAATGTAGTTTATTTTCACTCATGTGAATTAATTGTATAGTTGAAATATCTAGAAACCTAAATATCTACACAACCCAAATTTATGTAGCTAAATATACCACATAAGTGAATTTCATTATGTTAGTGAATCTATCTTAATTGTATATTTTGACATAGAAAAAATCACATATAAAATATATTAGATATAGATAAAATTAAATTTATCTAATATCAACATATATGAATTTACTTATCCAATATTCAATGTATTTGAATTCACATTTCCAATATTAAATGTAGTTGAATTCAGGTATCCAATATTTTTCATAGGTGAATTCATATTTACAGAATTTTGATATATATAATCTGATTGACTTATATAATTCATTATCTAAATCATACTTTTCAAAATGAATGAAACTAATTTTGTTTCATTTGACCAATATTTATAAAATTTAATTACCTTTTTAAATAAAAAATAATTATTTCAATAATCCCTATATATTTCAAGTTATCATTAAAATATAGAAGAAATACATTTCTAAAAAATCTACAAAATTAAAACATGAAAACATAGACTGACCTACTGCCTATCTTTAGGCATGATATATATAGATTCATAACTATTATTCTCAAATTATATATAGATATTTTTCTTATATTTCCAAATAAAAACGAAAAACTCATTTTTGAGTTTTGAAACAAAACTAATGAAGGAAATGTAAAAGGTATCTAATTCACAAAATTTTGAAAACTGGTTTGGCTAGATAGGAGATTTGGAAATTTGGTTTTTTATAATAGATATTTGGTACATGGTTGGGCTGTGTGGGTAGATTAAAAAATGTATAAATTATAATTAAATTTCCCAAATAATTTAATTGTCTTAGTAACAAAATATTAAATATGTATAATGTGTTTTGAGAAAAAAATGTGAAATATAAAATATTTTAAGAGAAGAAATGTTATGATATAATCAATGTTTGGTTTACTTTAATAATTAAATTAGATAATAATAATATCTTTAAAATTAAAATTAATAATAATTTTTATGTAAATGAAACAAAAAAGAATTGTAATTATCAAAACATAAAGTGGATAAAGGATCCACCCAACAATTTCCCTCTTTTTGATAATTGAAAAAGTTTGTATAATTTCAAAAAATCTCCCATTTTGTGAAATTATAATTAAATTATAATTTTTGATAGAAAATGTATATCATTGAAATGATAATTTTTCTCCACCAATTTAATTAAGATACTGTTATATTTCATTAGGATTATAGTCAAAAATTAAATCCCTCAAAATTTATGCATGCTTTGAAAATGGGAACACATTATATTTTATAAGAATATTTTTAATATAAAATTACTTAAAAATGAATATAATTATTTTATAAAACATTCATAAACATTATCATTTCAAAATATGTGTGATGGAGACAATATAATCCCTTCCATTGTTACAACATTGAGGTTAATAAAGCGATATGATTTGAAAATATATTCATGAAAAAATGGGAAAACTTCATAAAATAAAATTTTATTCAAACTAATAGTTTAAAATGTAAGTATAAATCAACTATTATGCATCAGAAAACACAAAATATTAATATAATAAAAAAAATTTGTTGAAATTAAAAATGGTAATCTGAAAAATATATTTTAGGATTTTACAGATTTCTTGTAAATCTGAAAATTTCATCATATAAACCCACTCAATATCTCTCTATATCCATGCAATAAAAATTTATATTTCCATCATACCAAGTTCAAACATGATATTTATTAAATATATAAATTTGTGGGGGAATAGTAAGTTTATCATTGTAGTGATTTTGTGTAGAAATAAATTCAAGGATTACATTTTATTTTTAAACATCATCCCTATGAAAATGAAAATTTTAAATTGATTTTCAAAGTTCTAGTGTGTTGTTATGAATTTTTGGATATAGAAATAGAAAAAAATATTTTCCTAGAATACAATAGTTTTATCAAAATTAGATCCAAAATCAAAAAGTGTTTTCATTAAACATAATGATTGAGTGAAAGAATATAGAATTGATATGTATTGAAATACTTAATATGAAATTAAAACAAAATTATTATATTTAATGCATAGGAAACTAAATATTTACTATGTAAATGACATATAACTAATGTGATTATTCAATCTATCATAAATCCACTAAAATCAGAATTAGAATCGATTTTCATATGAAGATTAGTTTTAGAAGGGTAACATAACTTGACATTCAATTATCAATTGATATATCTAATAATTCTCTTAATATATATAATTTTTCTTTGATTAGTGTCACTTTAAAATCTTGTACACATGAAAACTAAAAAATATAAAATTGGGGAGAGAAGTAGTTAACTATTAAAAACATCATATCATTCCATTATAAGTTATAACAAAAAATATTATTTGAGATTTATCTAAATATAACATTCATTTAATGCTCAAGGTTAATGTTTACTTTTAAAAGATTCTAAATCAAATAATACAACTAGATTCTCATTACAAATAGATTTATTTAGAAAAATTAAATCTATTATTAAAAATAATTATAGACGAAGATTTAATTTTAATTCTACTATAACCATGCTATTAGATTCAGAAGTCATTAAATTTGATAATTAATCAAACAAAAGTCACATAAAGATAAAAAAATAATGTTTGAATTTTTTTAATAATCATGATATCATTATAATTCTTAATAATAAAATAAAATAGGGTCAAACTTGTACACATGAAAACTAAAAAAACTAAAATGAGGGAGAGAAGTAGTTAACTATTAAAAACATCATATGATTCCATTATAAGTTATAACAAAAAATATTATTTGAGATTTATCTAAATATACCTTTCAAGTAATGCTCAAGGTTAATTTTTACTTTTAAAAGATTCTAAATCAAATAACACAACTAGATTCTCATTACAAATAGATTTATTTAGAAAAATGAAATCTATTATTAAAAATAATTATAGATGAAGAAGTAATTTTAATTCTACTATAACCATGCTATTAGATTCAGAAGTCATTAAATTTGATAACTAATCAAACAAAAGTCACATAAAGATAAAAAAATAATGTTTGATTTTTTTTTTAATAATCATGATATCATTATAATTTATAATAATAAAATAAAATTGGGTCAAACACTACCATCTTAATTTTTTTAAATAAAACTTTTTTTCCTTTCACACCAAGATCAAAGAGATTATTTTAAACCATATAAATTTTAAGATGGTTCCCAAACATGGTAATGATTATATTAATTTTCAAAACTTGGGGGTTGTGTAATAGAAACATCTTCATAAATATAACCATTTAGAAAATCTCTTATGACTTGAATTTTAAATAATTAAAATTTGTTTAAATAGAATAAGCTATTAATATTTAGGATACTTTTAATCTAGAAAATATTGAAAAAATATTATTAGAAAACAATAACTTCTTCTTAAGAATATTCATGAGAAATTATTCTTGCTTAATTTTTAACTATATTTTTTTTTCATCCAGTTAGTTTCTAAAGATCCATTTTTTTCCTATAACATGATAATCATTTGGTGGAAAAAAATTAGTGACCATATTACTTATAGTAAATTGATTTAACTCAAATTCAATATCCATGATTTAATTTGACTCATTTAAATATTCATCAATATTCTTAGGTATAAAATAAAAATCCAATGTACGATAATAGTCAATATTAATAAAATAGTTTATAGTTTGAACATTTCACCTAACACTTCAAATAAAATTATCTAGAGGATGATGTTTATGATTATTCAAATATCTTTCATGAATAGATTTAGGTTGAGTGGAAATATTATCCCCATATACTGGTTCATCTTCACCTTGAGGTTATTACTGTTCAAATTGAAATCTATAAATTTATCCTCATGTTGATGAATGTAATCATCCCATTTATTAAAATATTTTCCATTAAACATGACAAGCATTTATTTTTCATCATCCCTGATAATGATATTAAATACTATGTATGCCTTACTATTTTTAATATCCTAATAATGTTACTTAAAAATATATATTTTCAATTTATATAATGCACCATTAGTATTGATAATTAATACATTACACCCAAAGACAATAAAATATCCAATTTTAGGTTTTATCCCCTTCCAAAATACATAAGGTGTCTTTTCGATGAATCTTGTAAGGAAATTTTGTTGGTAAAATAATAATCCAAATTATTAGATCCTACTACGATATATTTTGTTATATTGAACTCATTTAACATGGTCCAAACCATTTATTTAATTATTTTATTTTTCCTTCATACTACACCATTTGTTTGTGGTGTTATACAGGTCTAAAAGTTGTGAAAATACAAATTATCTTAATGAAACATGATAAATGATAAAATCTCCAATTAACCACCATGATTTATTTTGTTTTATTTAATTAGTATTCCTTTATTTTTTTGAACCAATTTTTAATAATTCATAAATATATATCATGTTTCATATTTAGTGTATGAATATAAACCCATGTTTATCTAGTAAAATCAATAATAATGACAAAACTATATCTCTTACAACCCAAAATATAAGGGTTACTAGGAAAAAATAAATTCAAATGAATAATAACAAGAGGCTATATTTTTTTTTTATTTAGTTGAATTAAAATTTTATTTTTTTGTTTACTTTTTAATAAGGATTCACAAATAATGGTGATTTCCTCATTAAGTTCATGAAAATTTATAATTGTTTTCTAATTGGAATTTCATTTTCACTAACTGTAATTTAACATGTCTCAACCACCTATTCCATAATATGTTATCATATTTTAAAATAATTAATCATTTTAAATTTTGATTATTTAATTCAACAACATTTTTTGAATAAATTTTGTATTTTATGTTTTCAAAAAAAATTTAACATTAAATACAATGCATTTATCATTTTTAACTTTTGAAAAAATTTCATTATCTCAGAGTAGATAAATGCTAATTATGTTTTTCTCAATCCTTCAACATATAAAAGATTATAAATTATAATAAAATTTGATAATCCAAGATTATATAATAAAATTATCATTCCATTAGAATTCACTATAAGTTACGTTGCCTCTATAAAATTTATTGAATTATATAATGATTAATATATCTCCCTTAAAATTTCATGAGAATCCACTATCCATGTAAAAAAGAATACATATTGATTCATCCAAGCCAGATTTCCTTTAATTTTCAATTAATAATATGTTTGTACACGTGAATATTTGGCCCCAATGGGATTAGAATATAAATTCTTGAAAATCCAAATTGATTTCAATAACTTCATTTTAGTAATCTAGAAAAAATTGATTTATAAATTTTAGCCTTATTATATCCAAGAGATTGTGGAAATATCAAGATTCACTCAATATTTTATGTCATTTACTTTGACATATAAAACATGTATTATTATATGTACATCCATTAGTGATCTTAATAAATAAAAGAATAAACATTTTGGGTAAATTGTTTTAATAACCCTGAATTGAATATTTTTATTTATTTTATTGAAACTAATCATTTTATCAAAATTTTATCATCCATGAAAACATGTTTTAAATTTGGGTTTAAAATTTCATTTTCATTTCATAGTTGTTCATTATCATTATGAATATTATTAATATTACTTACTTCACATTCATGTAAATTTGACTTAACAACAATTTCTCCCCTTAATTTTTCTATTTCTGTAAGATCATTTTTAATATTTTCAGGAGTAGATTTCATAAATGTATGTGTAGTTTGTACGTATTTATGTGTATATTTATTATGTTTGTCATTTTTCTTTAAGAACATATTTATATTGACTCTTATGGTTGTTATAAAACCCATTGATATTTTTTACATTATGATAAATTACTTTAACATATATATGTAGTTATTATTTAATTGGGTATTCATGATTAGATTCAAAGGAATAATAATAATTAGAGCCACTAACATAATTTGATGAATCTATTTAGAAAAAAATTTCCACATCATTTGATGAACTAGATTTTTATCAAATCATGAATCCTCGGTGAAACTCTATCCATCGTTCATTTCATTCATTTCATTCTTATATTGCGTCCTCTTATTTTTTTTACTTCTTTATTTTTGGTAAATTAGGCTTTATGTGTCACTTTTCTATACTCATAACATGTTATATCAAGATAATTATTAGAAATAAAATTACCATTATCATTTCCTAGAATTAATCATTAAGAAAATATTTTTTAAATATTATTAAATATTATTTCATATATATCATAAATTGGTGACATATTCATCATCAATCATGTCGTTGATTTATAACTCAAAATTAGAAGAGAAATTAGAAACATTTTATTTAAAAGTAATTATTTTCTTCTCTATATTATCATCTAAAACATGGTTTTACCATCTAAATCCCATTGTAATAAAGATCAATTAATATCATCCCATATATATTCCATGAAGTTTTTACTTTCCTATATAGAACCCTTTTTTAGATGCCACTTACTGGGAAGTGTTCAAAGATCTATTTAAATAAGAAAAATGTTTTCTGGAGTTTAACCTAAAGTACCCATACCATTTAAAATAATCGAAAATCTATGAAAAATTTGATTGATATTTTCTTTCTACAAATTTTAAATTCATAATATTTATTTCTTAACATGCCTAAATTAATTATAATGAGCTTATCCGAGACATGATGTGGAACCTAAAGGATCTTAAAATTTTCTGCTGTAGATTTACATGATAATAAAGGACTAAACACATTTATATTTATTTATAAACATAAAATATCTATCAAATTTTAATTCAACATGTGTTTTACTACATCATTACGAACTAATGATTTAGGTTCACCTTATAACAGTTTTTAGGGTTTTTCCATGACTGTCTAGTGATCAATATAAATTTGTTTTATGAATGATTCCATCCAATATTTGAAGTATCTATACTCAGTACCATTTAAATGAAGATATATCATATGTATCCATAAATTATTCAGAAATTTTCCTTCCATATAAAATAGATCTTTTCCCCTTAACGGTTAATTCAAAAAATGGATAGTACGAATAAAATTATATATTGATCTTGGATTCAAAATCTAATACTAATTATTACTCAAAAACTGAAGATAAAAAAATAACTAATATGGGGGTGGATTTTCTTTTTTAAGTAAATTTAAATATTATATCGTAGAGTTTTAAATTTAATTGCGTTAAAATAAAATAAACTGGTTTAAGATTTTTATAGTAGTTTTTATCAAATTTATCATACTATAATCCTCACCAATATTAAACAAAGAGAGAGATAAAAACCACTAACTATATAATCCTAAACTATCTTTTTCAAACCTAGAGTCATAATAATTTATAAATACTTCCTCACTATAAGATTAAACCCTAGGACGAATTTCTTTTTTCTACCTGGAGGTAGAACCTAAACATTTTTATCTTTCTCCAATGGAGTCAGAAACCAAAATGACTTTTGTTTGGGATTCACAACCCACATTGATTTATATTTTATATGGGTATTGTAACCCACACATGCTTTAGAACAATAGAATAAAAATAATTAAAGCACCATAGAATCCATTTGAAAAAACGATGATTTTAATTTTCTATGCAGTATGGATCACATTAATAAATGAATATCATATAATGAATTCCAATAAAGAGATCATATATTCAATGATCACATGATGTTAAATAATGTTATATTTATTTAAAGTTTTTATACTATTGGGAATTCATTATCATGTATAGGATCTATAAAAACTATATATATATATATAGTTTCTTTATGCACAACGTCCTTAAAATTTAACGACAATTATATGTTTATTTTTCCCAAATTATAATTTTCACGTGTGAAACTAATGATAAACTTCAATTTTTTCAATTATTATTTATTTTATATTGTTCGACATGTAAATAATTTATAAAAAAATTTAATAAACATGTGGGTTATTTTCAATATAATGCGAAAAATAATAATATCATGAATAGTGTAATAAATTAAAAAATTAAATATATTAGTTAATAATAAGTATCAATATCCTTAGAATGTTCCCTAATAATATACATTACTGACGCTTCATATTTCAACCAGTTTGAATTTTAATATCTCATGTTCTAAAATTTCTATGTGAATATTCATACATACATAATCCCATAAGGAATCATTTAATTAAACATAGGAATATTTAAATCCATTTCATGTGGATTATAGATAATTAATGAGTACTTCAAAAAAACAAAGAATATTAATAATGACCTTTTTTCAAAAAAAGAGATAATACAAAAAACAATGTAGAATTCATGGTTTAAAATGTATTGGAGAAACTCATATAACCATGTGTATGAATTTATCTATGTAGGTGATTATCACATATGTGAATTGATAAAAACGGAAAAATATCCATGGAACTAAAATATCTACAGATCCAAAATTTATGCATCCAAATATACAACATTTTTGAATTTCACCACATAAGTGAGTGTTTATAAAAAACAGATTTTCACATATCCAAATTCATGTATCCAATTTATTTGATGTATAAAAAGTCATGTATCTGACCTATTCATTTATTTTAGTTTACATATACAATATTATACGTATCCAAATTAACATATATAATTTTCAACGTAGTTGAATTCATATATCAAATATTTAATGTAACCAAATTCTCATAACCAGAATTCGAAAATCTATAATCATAATTACTTCTGAAATTTTGTCTTAAATAATACCTTCTAAAAAATGAATCATCTTTGGGTCTTATTTAACTATATTTATAAATTTTATTTATCATCCCAAATAATCAATAAAAACCTTAATTAGACATCTATATCTCATGTTTTCATTAAAATGCAGTCGCAAAATAGTTATGAAATATAATTGAATTCAGACTTAAAACATGTTCTGATTTAAGACCAAATGTAAGAACCGATAATGATGATCATTAACTTTATATATGATAAAAATATATAGACAATTTTATAATATTACTAAATAAATAATAATAAATAAATTTTAATTTTTATATCCCTTATTATGACTAAATTAAACAAGGTGAAAGACACTATAATTTTTTCTATTTAAGAGATTTTTCTACGTGGTTTCGCTACATGGAAATAGTAAAAAAGATTTAAATTTTATCTTAAGGTCCCAAATGACATGATTATCCTATTAACATAATATGAAAATTGTTTACCATTTTATGAAAAATCAAAATGTGAATTCCAAAGATATATTAAAAAAATAAATATAATTATATAATCAAGGTAAAGGATACTTTATTCAATAGATATGATAATAATTATTGTTACAAAATTCAATGTATTGATAATTTTAATGAAATTAAAAAATTATAATTTCTTAATATAAATAAATATTGTGGTTCAAGGATCTATGAAATAGTTAATAAATGATGATATATGAAACAAATAAGGATCATGGGAGATCTATTAAGGGGAGAGTAGAAGGAGACAAGGGCATAAGATGGGGTCCACTAGTTGAATGAGGTTAAAATACTATCTTAGAGCCATTATGAGTTTCCCTATATAAAAACATGGGGCTACCCCCATTTATAAACTAAAAACTAGTCTAATATAAAGCCAAAATCCATCCTCAACTAGTAGGTGACCCCTTGGATTGTTGGTGTTGGGATCACCAGCTAACTGGTGAGCATTGTTCCAATGCAAAGCTAATACGAAACTCACCCACAAAATAGATGACATAAATAAAACATTAATACCATTATCTAACTAATATATTCCACAAATAGTAACACAAAATAAATAAAGAAAGGTTTAGTGTCTTTGAGATTAGCTATACAAACATGATAATTAACCGCACATGTGAACATTTCTCCAAAATTATTATCCTCTAGGCCCCTTTATTATATATCTCACATGAGATAATCCTATTCATAACTTAGAAAATTTAAACACAATAAATGATTGAGCTTAGATTTTCAGTAAAAAAAATTATATCATATTTTTTTAGATCATAAACATAATAGAGTTTATGAGAAAGACTTAAGTATCTTAATAAGAGATCATAAGACAATAGATGATAATAAATGACCATGATAAAGAAACAAAATATCGTAATTAGAATTTCAATTATGTTTAAAATTTATTAATTGGATCGAAATACACATCAATAACCAAAACTATAATATCATGACATAAATGTGTAGAGTATTGAAAAAATATGGTGTAAGAATTAAAACATGAAATATCATTATAAAAAACATGAAAATGTTGACCAAGGATAAGTGTAATATTTATTATCATTTAGTGCTTGGATACCTCCCAACAAGTTCTCTCATAAAAATGTGAGTAGCGCTAACTGCCATCACACTCACCCTTTATTAACATAGACACTCTCTTACCCATTTAAAGGAAATATATATCTCTTGATATACATGCCTTTACATAATGAATTTGAGTGATATATAGCTACGAAACATTTCATAATCCATATATTTGTTTGAAACATGAAAATTAAACACCCATCATATCATAATTAATTCATGTGAAAAGAATGGATTTCTCATTAATTTTGAAAAAATAAACTTTTATTAACTTTAGAAATAATAAGATATCCAAAATCCAGTTTTACAAAAAGGAGTAATATCATAATAACATATATATTTGCTGGAAAAACATCACATCATTAATCATAAAAATTGGAGGTGAAATTTATGATAAGATATAATAATTTTTATAAAACCTTTTAAAATAATGATGTTCAAATTATATTCAAAAACATTTTTAAGGGAAGTAAATTACTTTTGAAATAATTAATTTTATGAGTTCCCAAATAAAACACCCTTTAATATAAATAAATGTTTTCAAAAAATTTAAATTGAAAGGATATGAAAATTTTACTTTTATAATAATATTAAAAAAAGAGACTTAAAAAAGACACAACCTCTTCAGAAAAATGGAAGTAAAAATATATTGAAATTTCATACATTTAAATGAATCAATAACAATGGATAATTGAAAAATAAATAATTTTTTCAAAAAAGGCATGTGAAAATGAATTGAAAATATTTAATTTTAAAAATAATATTTAATAATGTAACCTTGAAAAATATATATAATTTATCAAAAGAATAAAATTGGAGTGGATGATAACTCTTTTTTATTTTGAAAGGACGAAACAACATTTAAAAATTTGGATTACTCATAAAAAAATTTATTTTTAATATGAAATTACAATCATCGTGGAATAAATAATTAGTGTGAGTCATAATCTCCCCATAAAATAAGGTGGAATACATTTTAAAATTTCATAATATAGAATATAGTAATTAATAATGTCAATAGACAAAGTAGTCTGATTATGGACCTAGGAAAATATTTGAGTCACAAATTCACCATTTAACATTTGTAATATTTGAATAAACACCCTACGATAAGTATAAATTTTAATAAAACATTTAATATACCTTAGTATTATTTTATCATGAAACAACATTAATCCTGGGATATATTAACACTATTGAAAATGATACATGGTGTGAAACATTAACATGTCTCAATGGATTCAAATTTGAGACAAATAAACCATTAATAATTTCATAAATTTTAAATCAAACCTCATTATTATATATAAATTCATATGTTCATGTAAACATCAAGAATTTAATTATTTGTTATGCCAAAATAAATTATTTTCCTTTATATACACCATAAAAATAATTAATTGGTTCATAACACTAAAACTTATCTTAATTAAGTGGAATTGATATAGAAAACCACTAGATATTTTGAATTATTTGAACCAAAAAAACTTGTGATTTGTACCATTTAATTCAAAATTAAAAATCATGAAATATATGTGAATAATTTTATAGAAATTATTGTGGGATGTCATGTAATCAATAAAAACATAAACATAGTGTATAACATAAACATGTCTCAATAAAATAAAATTGAGATGGAAATCCTTACCTTATATCCATGATTAGTCAAATTCCTTATATATGCATGAATAAAGAAATAAATCTATTAATAACAAATTTTAAAAATAAATTCACACCAAAAAGTATTTACAGTTTCCATTTATAATAATTATATACATGTATATTAGTTCATTTTAGCCTATTTTCCAACTTCAAGTGTTTATAGTTTTAACCATTTGTAGTCATTTCATAGGAAGAGCGTAGATATTAAATAATTTTCAAAATTAACCATTCTATGGTAAGTCAAGATAGTTTATTAATTATAATTATTTTTTAATTATGAATTTCTTCCCATGTGTACTTTAGTCTTTATCCTTGATTTTAAAAACGACAATGAGTATTTCTCGGTGAAATTCAACCTAAAACGGGTGTTTTAGTATGTAAAGAGTTTAATATTATTATATCTTTTATAGACCTATTATTAAATAAATATTTTCATATTAATATCATATTATACCAATAAATAAGTGTTCATAATAATCTATGTCATAATAACCAACCCAAATTTGAACACACTTTAGCTTGATTGGTAATTATGGTTAAGGAGGTGATTATGTCGAATTAATATCATTTTAATAGAATAATAATGTTAATATTTGTTTTATTATTATGGAGAACACGATTTATTTATTATAGATAAATATTAAATAAATATAAGAAAAAAATTATTCTTTTTGGAGGTGGTAGTCCGCAGAACGGATGGTTAGCATTTTCTTTAATCAATGAATGAGAGGTTTTAGGGTGGATATTAAATTATATTTATTGGATCATAAATATATTTTATTTATTTTATATATTTGTTAACACCATCATTAATACCATTCATGAGAGGTGTTGATGAAAAGCTAAACGTGTCTCTTGGTGGAGGCACTAATCCATCCATACACAGTAGTGACGATTCATTTTTTTTGTAGTAATTAGAATAGAATAAATAATCGTTGTAACATTATTATAATATAATCTAAAAACACAATTTTTTCTGATGTAGTTATTTTATTTCATTTTTTTGTTGTTTTATAATGTAATTAATAAGAATGAAATGTTAATATAGATGAGTTAACTATATCGAGTCCCTGAACGTCATCTTGATGAAGGCTTTGGATTTGTGGGACTTACGGTATTCTTTGGTGACAAGGGGTGTTAGGTAATTTAAAATAATTAAATTATTGGATATTTGGGAATGGTTTCTAGGAAATATTTTAAATAAGAGTGGATTATTGAAAGCATTAAATTGATATCCTTTTATAAGATAAGATAATGGATCTTTTTGAAATATTTATCACTTTTTAATAAGGTCGTAACTTTATTCATGGAAAAATTATACAATATTTCACAAAATTGGATTTTCATAAAATATAATGTTGAAAATAATCTCAATAATATATTTTAATACTTTTTTAACATGTTTTTACATTTCCCTATATTAATGAATTTTTTCTTAATTAATTTCTGAAAACTAAAATTAAAATTGAACTGATTAATTCATTTGAAACTAATGATTTTAAATTCTAAAATAATTTAATTATATAAAATGTAGAATTTTGTGTTAATACAATTTTAAATAAACACAAACAATCATTTAATTTTTTTAGATAAATGATATTTTCCATCATTAAATTTATATATAAGACAATCCTTTTATAATAATTGATTTTAATGAAATAAAATGATTTAATAAAAACAAAATGAATATTAAATGTCATTAAATTCATATAAAAAATTTATATATTTCAATATTTATTTAAAAAATAAAGTAAAACATTTTTTTTTAAAATAAAATGATGCCCATGTCCTAAAATATTAAAAATATAATTTATATGTTCAAAATAAAATTTATTATTTCATAATTACACCCTTAGAATATTTATTTTATAGATTATAATAATTTAAAAAAATTTAAGTCCTTCAAATATATTTATAAAAAGTTAAAATTCGCCATTTTGGAAAAAATTGTATTTTTTACTATTAACATAAAAATCAATTATTTTGGAAAAAATTCCCATAAATCACCTTAATCTAATATTACCATGATAAGTCAAGAAATGAAGTTAATTTTTTTATATTAAAACACTAAAATTGATAAAATAATAAAATATGGTTAAAGTAGTTCTTTTATAGGTTTTATTTTTTTTATTATATTAATTAATCTTTTAAAATTAGAACGAATCATAAATATATCAAAAATGGTGAAATATCATTTTTAGTGAAAAATATATTTCTGAATCAAAATATATATTATTTTATTATTACTTTTTATATTTGAGTTTAATGTTTAAGAAGAATTGTATTTTGTTATGTTCTTATATATATATCCTAAATATGTTACTACTTTTTATACATTCTAATTCTATGAATACCTTATCGTTGTCTAATTTTTTTTTCTTTTATGTATTTATTTTTGAGAAAATCAATTTTTATATTTAATGGGGAAAATTTATGATGTCACATTCTCCCCAATTAAATAAATCATGTCATCAAAATTGTAAAACTCAAATAATGAGACTAATTTCCATATAAAGATTCTAATTGACCTTAAAATGGTAGTTGAACATGGATTAATTTATGATATGTAGTGATATTTCCATATAATAATATTATGAGCCATTTAAAAAAGATAGTTACATTCTTAATATAATCCTAATATGTTAGGAGAAGATAAATTTATGGTGCATAACATTACTAAGAACATGATGAGGATTGATATACCAATGATATAATAATTTTAAAACCAAACATTTTCATTTATTAGTCAATACATAGTATACTACATCTTACATGACATAAGGCACTAAAGAGTCTAGAGTGAAAAAATCACTATCTATCTTGGGAGAAGTCATTGCATATTATTTTCCATGTTCCCATGGCATAGTAGGTGGTTGGTGTTATTCATTCAATTCAATCATTTAATTAGTTTATTGGATTTCATAGTGACCAAATTCCTCACGTATAAAACATCAAGTCGTTATCTAATCCATGGGAAGAACATTACCTTCAATCATTTAATCCTTCTTTTTCCCTTGATAACTTTTTAATATATGTACTCCTTTACGATAATTAAATCATTTTCTAGTCCAATTGTGGCAGTTACATTGACGATTCTTCCCAATTTTTTTAAATATATATGATTTCAATATGTTCTATTTAATCTTATTCATTGAATGACTATTCATGAGTCTCTTACCTTTTCTCCTTTGGTTAACTTATGATTTCAACTATGGTTACATTTTTAATCATGTTTCGTGATAATTGTTTTGGAATAATCATGATATTTTGCAATAAATATCCCATTATAATGGGTTGATTTTTAAGGTAATAATGATATTTTCCTTCACACCCAGGGTTATCTTGGTTCTTTATCATTCCCTCCATCACATAAATAAAAAAATATCAACGTGAGTGATTAAAAATTACCATTACAATATCAGTATCCCAGATAAACAAAGTAAAATTTTTCCTGAATATTTTTCACATTATAATACGATCATGTTAGCCTATAATTTATTTATCTGATGTTATATCCCCCGTTTCAAACAAATATCATTAATAGTTAAACCACTATCATTCTTAGATAAATATATATCTTCCTTGGTCCAACTTCTATCAGTTGAGATTATTCATAGTTTACCATAAGTTATGTTCTAAAATACTATTAAAATAACTCCTTAGATGTGATTATAAAATTAAACTTTCATAGTGGGTCATAAATATAATATGATTAACCAATGTAGATCACTTATGAGTGTAAAACCAGATGTGTAGTTAGGACTATTTTTTGTATAGGAGGATATGATTTAGTTAATAACGAAAATTCCCTTTTTGGAGGAGTTACCCCTAGGTACATCTATTACATAGCCTATATCTACTTGTAGTATTTAGATAGTGATGTATTGATTTGGAAAACCTTGTACCCATGAGATTACTAAAATTTCTGGATATCATCTTATACATTGACTCATTTATAGATTTTTTATTATGGATCCCTAAACATAATAACAGAGTTCAATAAAACAATCTCCAAAATTAACTAAACCCTACTACAGTACCAACTGAAAATACACAATATAAACATAACATAAATAATATACTAATCTCATGAATTAAATAATACATCTCACAATATATCATGCCACTTAAAGACCTAAATGATTAGTGTCATGTACAATATCTACATAAACATATTAATTAACTCAAATTGAAAACATTTATCCATAATCATTCTCCTCTAGAATCTTTCTTGTATATCTTAGCTGATAAAATCATCTTCAAACCCTTGGCAATAGACATATATGAAAGGGATGAGTTCATATGCTCAGTAAGGGAAAAACATTTCATAATGTGTTAAATCACAAACTTGTTGAAGTACATGATAAATCCTTAAATATCTTAACAATAGATAATAATACCATAAATGATAATCATAAAACATGATAATGATTCATAAGATCATAATTAGAATACCACAGATGCGTAAAATTTACGGCCAATGTCAAAATAAATATAAACAACCAAAACACGTGAGTATAAAATAAATGTATATACTAAATTAATGATATGGAATAATCATGAAACATTTTAATAAAATGTAAAAAATTGAAAATGTGGAATAATAATATACATAATATTTACTATCATTATAAACTAACTATCCACCAATGCATTTGATCATAATATAGTGATTATAGCAAAATTCCATCACACTCACCCATTATGGACTTAGCTACATGATTTGTATTCAAATAACATTTATATCTAAGATATAATCATTTACCTAATGAATTGGTGGGAGGTATTGGTCCCAACCGTTTTATAATTAATAAATTTGCATGCCACTTGAATAATAAACCATTAATCATTTCATAATCAACCCATGGAAAAAATAATCAGTCCCTTAATGCTTTCAAAAACATCACATATCATGAACTTAACAAATCATAAAATATAAAAATTTAATTTTTTAAAAATGAATCATATAATAATAAAATACATATAGGTATATTATAATAACCCTTAATTAATGGTAAAAATTGGATGGTAAATATATTTGATAATAGAATATTTTTCACAAATCCTTTTAAAAAATTGAAGTGTAAATTACATTTTTTTAGGTAAAGAGAAGAATTTTTAATAACATAATATATCGATTTCCCAAATAAAACATCCTTGAAAATAAATTAAGGTTATCAGAAATTAGAAGTGAAAATACTCTTAAAATTTGTTCTTAATAAACGTTTAATAAAGGAGACATTAAATAGATATATATTCATCCAAAAGAACATAATGATACTGTAAAAAAATTAAGTTTAATAGAACATCTACTAATGGAGATTTGAAGAAGACATTATGTTTTTAAAGAAGATAAGTTAAAATAATTAGGAAAATTTCACAGTTATAAAGAATCGTAACAAAAACATGAAAAATACATAACAATTAACAAAATAAATTTCAGAGTGGGAAATAAAAGTTTTTATTATTAATGGATGTAAAAAACCCTTGATTATTTTTAAATATCCTTTCTAAAAACCTCCATCATTAAAAATGATAATGAAATTGTTTCTTTAAAATAAAATAAGTGTAATAAAAGACACATTGGATATAAAAACAATTTGTGTTTCTACCATGGAAATGAAAAAATTAGTTGAAATTAAAAACATAGATATGAAAGAAAAACCCCCATAATTAAAAATGATAGTCGAACCTTCACATTAATAATATGTAATGGGTAAAAAGGTATAAATGGGGATAAATTTTTTTCGATAATCCACTGGGTATAAGAAAACATTGGTATTAAGTAAAAATATGCACATGGAAGAATAATATATTAAATGTATTGGGAATTATTCTTAACAAAAATTCATTTTAACAAAACATTAAAATAATTTGAGAAGAATAAATTGGGGTGAAACATAATTTACCCATAAAATAAGTTGTAATTAATCATAAAATTAATATTTTTTTTAATCGCACAATCCTAAAATATAACAGACAAAGATGTGTGACCACGAACTAATAAGAAATTTAAGTCATGAAAGCCGCTTACAAACATTATAAAATTAAAATAATATACCTCTGAAAATAACATTAAATATCATTAATAATATTATTATCATGATAACAAATAATATAGGATATTATTTACACCATTGAAAATGAAACACAGAGTAAAACATAAGTATATCTCAAGGTATTCAAATTTGAGATATTGAAACCCTTACTAAATTGGTAATTTTTGAATAAAAACTGATTTTGATATAGAAATTTATGTTGCTATATAAATAACGATAATTAATTAATTTAGTATTCCAGTATAAACTCGGAAGTATTATATACTCCATATATATGATAAATTTTTGTTTAACATTAAAACATGTCTCAATGAAGAGAAATTGAGAGGGAAAACCCTTTCATCTTCTGAAACATTTTACCAACAGAACATGTGAATGATAACATGAAATTTAACATTTAATATAATTAAATATATGTTAATAATTATATTAAACTTATAATGGGGTAGTAATTAGACCATAAAAAATTAAACATAGTGTATAACATAAGCATGTCTCACTTAAAGGAAATCATGATGAAAACCCTTACATTGTTTCCCTAAATAGTCGGATGCACTATATTCTCCTATATAAAAAATATAAAATTAATCAGAACTTGTTTTAGATATATATTCAGAACTAACACGATTTATAATTTCCATTTATAATCATTACATATATGTATGTTAGATAATTGTTTCTTATTTTCCCCCATTAGTGTTTCTAATTTTGACCTCTTGTATTTCTTTGGTAGGAACAATTGTGATATTAATTCCTTTTAAAATGTTAAAAAATCCAAGTTAATTTAATATAAATATATAATTTAAAAATATATATAATTTTTAAATTTATTTCTATGAAAACATAAATATTTATCCCAAATGTTGAAACAAATAACAATCAATTTTCATCGATTTTCAACCTATGATATTTGTTTTCATAACTAATGAGTTAAATATATTTTTTATACATTAAATAATCAAGAAAAATAATTAGTCTCATTTTTAAATAATATTATAATATTTATTAATATTTATTTATCATCCATGGAATAATTTCATATCATTTTCCATGTAGGTGGTTAAACTGACCCGGACTTGAACATGATTTATCTAGATAGGTAAGCTTGGTTAATGAGGTGTTTATTGTGAAAAAATATCATTATAATATAATAATAATGATATAATTTTTATGTTTTTATTATTTTGAGCAATAATTAAAAATTTAATTTCAAATATTGAAAAAATAAAAAAAAATGAAAAAAACAACTCTTTGTGGAAGCATTAGTCTTCCCAACACACAATTAGAATTTCCATTACTAAATTAATGAGCGAGTGAGGTGGGATATTAATTTATCATTTAATAATAAGAAATAAATAATAAATTTAATATTTACTCATCAATACCATAATTAAAACTGGATATGAGGGGTGATGATGAAAAAGAAAAATGGGTCTCTTCATGGAGGCGTGCATGCACACTAACGAAAATTATTGTTTCTCCTAGTAGATAGATGAGAAAAAATAATAGTTATATCATTATTGTAATTTATTATCATTAAAATAATATTTATTATTTTATTATTTATCTTTTTTTGTGATTGGATCATAAATTAATTAATAAAAATAAAAATTTTAGAATGATGTGTTACCAACATTGAGACATTGAGTTACCTCTTAATGAATGTTTTGGATTTGACGGACTTAGGATAACTGGTGGTGAATTTGGGAATTATTAAATGTAATGTAATTAAATTAGAGGAATATTTTTATGGCTTAAATAATGTTTCTTAATAATAGTTTTGTATTTTAGCTTTGGAATTTATATCCTTTTATAACAGAAGAAAAAGACACTTTTTGGAATTAGGTATCATTTTTTTAATAATGTCTTGAAACTATTCAAGGGACAATGAATAAAAAATTAAATAATGGTAGTGTGGAATAATATAAATTGTAAACTGATATCAAATACTTATTTCAAAAAAATAACATTTATTTCCATTTCCCTGTAGTAAAAGGATTTTTACCAATATTACTTTTTATTGGAAGAACTATGTTTTCACATTATTAATTAAATTTTATTACTAAAATTAAAATTGAACTAATTTATTAGTCTTAACATTATGATTTAAAATTTTATAACAATTTAATAATTTCATATTTCTAAATTTGTTAATGTTTTATTTTAAAATGAATACAATTAATCGTATAAAAATTGTTTTTAGGGTAATTAATTTTTAATATTTAAAGTTATATGTATGATAAAATTGTCTTTATTACTAACTTTATAGAAATATATTTATTTATTATATGTTTTATGAAATATATATTTCTTTATAATAAAAAAATTCGTATTCCCCCATTAAAATATTTAAATATAAGAAACAAATGAACCCAATTTTTAAATAATAAAATACTACTTACATCCAAATATATTAAAAATAAAATTGATAATTTCAAAATAATATTATATATTTTCTAAATCAACCATTTTAATATATATTAAATCAATTGAAATGTTTAATAACCTTTTAGACCTTTCAAATGCATTAATAAAGTGATCAATTTCACTATTTTTGAAAATATGTATTTTTCTATACGTGCCTAAAATTCAATTATTTTAGCATAATTTAAATAAAATTTATCTTATGTTAAAATTACCATGTAAAATCTCAAAATGATGTTAATTTTACAAAATTCATATCCTAAAATTGATAAAATCATAACATATCAAGAAAAATTGTTTTTTATTGGTAATAATTTTTTTATATTAATTAATCCCCTAAAATTATTGATAATCATAAATACATTAAACATCAAATAACAACCATTTTATAAAAAAATAAGCATATAAAAAACTATATTAGTTTCTTAAATGTAATAATTGAGATCGATGTTTGAGGTGAATCTTATATTCTTTTCTTCTTTTATATATACATATATATAAAAAATTTGTTACCTCTATTTATTCATGCTAATTCTATAGATACATTTTTAAGGTATATATTTTTACTTTCTCCTAGAGAGAAAACCATATAACATAGTTTTTTATCATGTAGAAAACTTAGTTCACTATAACTTCATTTACTACCATCTAGTAGGTGGCCCTGTATTGCCTAATTTATGGTGTTGTAACAACAAACCATATCCCTGACTCCTTGTCTGAAATCCCCAGAACATCTAAAAACATTTCATATTTAAAAAACACCCCCAACAGAGGGAGTTACACATGTATCTTAAAAAATTTTACTTCCCTTGTACCACCAAAAGTTTATGGTCTTGAAACATCCCACCCATATAATATCTCATCCTCAAGATATAAACTCTACCCTCACTTATCCCTGACTTCAAAAAAAGAATCCCATTAGCTATGGTCATAACAATACAATACACCCAAACTAACTTATCCACTTAAACCCACATCGTCTCATGCATCAGAAAACCAATATATTATACCCAAACCAAAATGATGCTCCCATCCTAGTGGAATCCCTAAAATTATAGCCACCGACATTACCTTTTGGAGTATCTCTGTTTGTATAAGCTAGTAAATTTTCTCACCACGAATTATATAATTGAATCCATAGTCTCACTTTTGAGACTACGTATTATGAAACACATGATGATGGTTTTAGTTATTAAATATCTAGGTCCATGTTTCTCCCCACCATATGAATTCACTAAAAACACTTGAAAATCACAACCTGAATATGTCCCTTAATATAAATTAATATGTCACTCTCCCCAAGTCATGATAGTATACCCAAAAAAATATTGTTGTAATGGAAACATTACTTGATCAAGCCATTTCAAACCAGTCCACCCATCAATATCATCCATAAATATAAGTTCATTTAAAATTATCTTAAAGATATAAACTACCCTATCCCTAATAATTCATCTAAATTATTGAGCCAATTCAATCTGAGAGGGACTTACCAATAGAAACCTTCTATGGATCCATGATTATTTAGTGAGAATTCTGGATTTTTGTTTCATTATAACACCGCATCCATCATATCTTTCATCTCATTTACATTTAAAACAAAAAGCCTCACATTTAGGAAAAATTTATCACCTTATTATCATCAAATTATAGGGTCACATACACCCCTATGAGGAAACAAAATTCTTGAATTGTGATCCCATCTCTCAAATCCCATTAATACATGTCTCATGTTCCACAACAACTATCTATGCTTATACCACATTCTAATTTCATTAAGATAAGAGAAACCTCAGTGAAAACCCCTTCAACATCATGTATCTTTCCATGAAAATATATAATCACATGATTTACCTCTAACCAGGATAATTCTATAATCAAATGTACATACCCATGATTTAAATATGCACAAAAATTCACTCTTGATAAAAAAGCTTCAGAACTCAGTTGAAATTTCCCTTTGAAACCCAGCAATAATGCTTAATACTCTAGCACTTATGGTACATTTCATATTCAAGAACTGGGAAACTCACATTCCATTCATTATCCATTTTATGGGTATCTATTTGAATAAGGTTATTCAAGCCTAATCTATTTATTACCACCAGAAATACTTCTCCTATAGTAACTTCATCATATTATTTTTCCATGCCTAATTCAAATATCTAAAGGCTATTGCCACAATAGAAACATTAAATAGAAAAATTTACCCATGATTTTTTCCTATAATGCATTAAAAACTAGATTAACCTCTATCATTGGATACCCTTTTTTCATAAGGCACAAACACACTAAACTCATGTCACATCTATGGTCTATTAATTATTCCTACCAAGTCCACAAATCCTATCTCACTTAGGTCATACTCAACAGGAAACCTTCATATCCCCATTTCGTATAGTTATGACATAAAATATGCAAAAATTACCATCCCTTAGGTTCCTAGACCCACACATAAGGACATTACATGTTAGAACATATATCTTTTAAGATATGAAATATGTGATATAATGCAGTTCTCAGGATAATTGATTAATAGAAGGTTATGACATAAAGAACACTCTGCTACCATATATACCCCATATAAGAAGGTTTCCATAAATTAGGCTGCCCCATAAGCTCATCCACTCTTACTAGAGTTGTAGTGAATCTATTTTTACTTATAATACATTGTAATTTTTTATGTAATATTCTTAAATCTTATAACTGAGAATAAAATTGATTCAAGGGCCCTATTAGACCGTAATTGATAATGTAAATATGTTAAATAAATTAATATCATGTAAGTGTATTTTTTTAAAATAGTGAAATAACCCATGATTAGAGAATTAGATAAACATTTGGTACCACACTTGATTCCAAAACATGGGGATTAACGTTTTGGCAACCGAAATTTGGTTGGAACTAGATGTTTGGTAAAGGAAGTCATTAGCTATACATTTACTTATAATAAATAATTAAAATTATTATATATTATTTTAAATACCCATGAACGAAATCCCTATATATATAAATCATTATAAAAATTGTATTTGATTATCCATATAAACGATAAAAACATTGAAAGGGTCACAGAACATTATTCATTAGTGGATTGTGATCGGAGAATGATGAGTGATCATATCAAGGTAGATAAAGGTTAAATGAACACTGTGAGTTTAATTCTTCTCTATAAAATGAATTCTTTACTAATTATTGATCTAATTTATGTTTGGAGTTTTTATTTTTGGTCTCATCACTTTTGATTAAAAGTATGAGCATGTATTTTAATCTATAAATCTTGATCTATAACTTATTTATTCTTTGCATGAGCCCTGAAAATTTATCCAATATTTTTAATATGATAAATATTTTTCCCCTTGATTTTACCCATGGATATCATGTTTATATGACCATTGACCAAGAATGATTATCTAACGAAGGATACAACTTGTTTTTGTGAATTCTCCCCACAGTTCTCTGCATTATTCTCCATTGGTCCATGGAGTCAAGGTATTACATGTTGACACGTGTTCGAGCATGATTGAACCCTATATTCTTGGTGGATTGAACAATAATGATAGGGATGCAGATTATTGGGTGATAAAGATGGATTTTGGGTGACATTTCATGGAACTATGATCTATTGAAACCACTACAATAGTATAAGAGAAATTAATGGATACACATAGGGTTTAGGTGGTTGAAATCTAGCCACCATAAATTCTAGGAACTATCAACCCAATATCTGGGGTCCCAAATTTGATTTACAGTGAAGAAAGTGTAAATGTTGGAATGATGACGATATCTGAAGAAACTAAGGATTCTATGGATTATATGAATACACGGTGTTTATTCTAGAAACACATGAATTTTATACCCTATATATGATAGCTATCATTTTTGGTAAGATAATCGTCACACACCATGTAGTTGGGACTACAAGCTGCGTGACGCTACCCATGTAGCAAAGCCATGTGCCAGTTGAACATGTAAATGACCTCGAATGTGGGGACAAAATGTGTACTCCTAAAGTTTATGGGCATGGGTAGAGATAAATGTGAATGGCCCAGTACCCATGCATTTTAATGTATAGAGGCATGACCAGAAGTACCAAAGCACAATTAAGATCACATGGGAACACCCTAGGTGGCTGATATATTCCATGTAGTACCCTGAAATTTCATGTAGTGATACATTTCCATTCACGTAACTTATTGTAAAGGACACGTCCAGGAGGCCATGTCAGGTCACTTTCCATGTGACCCCTAGTACATGTCATGTACTTCTTTTAGGAATTTCCACCATGTGTATATCTTTCATTTTTACTTATATTTTGGCCCACGAGATGCCTATCCTGAGCAGTTTTCTACATTGAACATAATCATAGACACTTTCTGTATTTTTATATATGATATGAGATGTTTATAGCATGAAACATATTTAGATGATGTTGTATATTTAAAAATTTCCAAGAATGAATGTTATTAAGAGGATAGTTTTGGATCCACTTTATCACACTGGGGTGCAGGTCTCCCATACTCCTTACACTTGTTGAGGGACACCCCCTTACGCACTAGGGCCCGAGTTCTTTCCCTATTGAGTGGAACACCCTACCACACTATGGTGAGAGTACTCAATATATTCATACCAAGTAGGACCACTTATTGTTTTAGGGTCTTTTCCATCCATTCTTCATTAGATCCCCTTGATGCACTAGGGCATGAGTCTTTTATTTATCTACTCAGAGGATTCTCTTATTACTCTTGGGTGAAAGTTATCTTTATAATAAGTGGGATCTACCAATTGTTCTAGGGTGTGGGTACTATATCATTTTGAGTTGTATACCCATATCATACTAGGGATTATATACTTAATTAGAGATTTCCCCCCCTTAGTTTGTCGAGTAGAGGCTTGGTGTGGGTCCTCCAAATGGAATTCTTATATAGACAAATGAGATCCCGAGCATCGATGATGGACCACTAGATATACAGGAAGACTCATCATCTTGGGATGGGTTTTGATATAGAGATCCCCTTAATCACATGTCTAGGATTCCTTTAAATATATATATATTACTATGTTTTGTTTCCCTCTACCTTTGGTTTGAGATGACTTCTATCATTATTTTTATATCTCCCTTTGGGGATTCCAAGCATCCTACTATGTATGATAATACAGACCATTTCATTATATTTTATTGAATGTGTCATATATTATGGATATGAAAGATAGTCAATTGGGGACATTGGTAGAGCATATTGATACTCAGTTTCATAGTCTGTGCATGGTAGTTTGGCTTGGTGAAGAGGAGTTGAGCTTTCTCAACTATTTCCTATTCCAATTATTGTCAGGGTGGGGCCTCAATTTTTTTTTGGGCATATATTTCTACCATTACAATTTTGTTTCATTTTATTTCTACTCTGATGTATTCACTAGAGGTATTTCATTCGTGGTTTACTCTAGATTTTAATATATGTTTCTATTATACCTTTGAACTGTTATAAGGAGATGGTTGGGTTAAACCATATATATACACTAGGAAAAATCCTCCAATTTACATTTTGACTTATCATCATGTATCTAAATACCCTAGCCTATTGAAGGAAAGTTTGTGGTTGTGAAAACTCGTCCTTCTATTTTCCAAAATGCATCTTTTGAGTCAGGTCATTACAATGTATTTTCATAGTAGTTCATTCCCTAGGGCAGTGTTCGGATTTTCACCAATTGAGGAATTAGTTAATGAATAGGGAAATGGTGTTGAAGTGTCTATAGGTAATATTTTAAGATATGAAACCCAATGATTCATCAATAAAAAACATATATATAGACCCAGACTGGTAATATGTACATGTTGTCTTGGAATACCAAGACATTGTTTTTAGGGAATAGTAGTACATACATCTTATTAGATGCAGTCTTCAAATTATCACTCTTAAGTCAGATTCCAATTTATATGTGATCATTATACTGTGGTAAATATTTATCACTTTTATGATGTCTCCTCAATGAAATCCATTTAGGTTACTGATTTAAGGCCACGATAAGGATTCAATGAGTGAAGAGGTCTCAATTCAGGGGTCATCTCATGATGTGTTTACTCTAGGTGGTTAGGGAGTATCACCCCCTCCTATTGAGAAGTAGTTAGTACAATCCATATAGGATGATGATGTTTATATTCTTATCACAATCTACATGTTCTAGAATCAAATATCTTTTTGTTTATAAGTATTTTTAGATCCCTAGGAAGTGGAGGATTTCTTTGAGTTAGTGATTCCAATCATTAGGCTTGTGAATACCCTAACTACCTAGATTTTTTTTCTAAAAGATAGTATTTCCATGGAGTATCATTTTTCTTGTCGATTCTAGTCACACATACTCAATATGGGACAATTCAATCATGGTTTTAATTCTAGTATCTATTTAGTGAGGAGTATTACCCATAATTATTGTTCTTAGTTTGTATCTTTTATCGTCTTGATCTGAAACATAGTAGTATGATTATTTATGAGTATAATGTGAGGATAACTGGACTTGCATAAAACTCCTTCAACATGGTTTGAGATGGTTACTTCTATTAATAGAATTTTGAGCAGGGACTCCATAGATATACACATGATATTTTGGTTTCCATGTGTATTCCCATATATGATGGAGTGATATAGTAGGAAATGGTGATAAATATATTCATATCAGAATGACTCTATAAAGAAAGATCATGTAGTTAGTTTCATGGGTTTGAGTCATCTACATGAACTATACTAATCCATTCAATAGGTTCTTGGTTTAAGCGACCTTTTATTGACTGAATCAATCATGTGGACATGGGGAATAGTGTCCACACAAAATACTAGCGAAAACCAAATAGGGGAGGGGTTATGCATGTGAAGGGTGAGGTATCATTAAATTTTATTTCCTAATCCAGTAAAATGGGGAAGGTAGGTAATCATTGGATGGACCACCATGATAGAGGTAGTAATTTGAAAATATTTCTACTAGGTGTGGCCATGGTGGCCCCAAGGGAGGTGGCTCTTGTAGAGGAGAAGATGTTGATCTACGGGGAGGATCATCTTATTGTGGGAGATTCTTTTAGATACTTCCACCACAACCTCTAGGCATCTGATTCAAGTCTTGGGGAGTTGGTTGTTAGGGCCACATGTATCTATAATTTATAGAGGCATATGAATTGGAATCTCACGAGATGATATGTGGTATAATATGTGATATTTATAAACATTATATATTAAATTTAGAATAGGTGTCATTCTCTCCTTAATTTCCATATCCCTTGTGTGATATCTAGAGATACCATGTATGATATTAGCCCAGCATCTTCTGTAAGCAGTTTTGACTAGGTTGGATTCATAAAAATTTCTTATCTTTCAGTAGTGTGAGATGGCTCTTAGTTGAGAGAGATTATATTGGAACCAACTAGTCAATATGATAAAATCTTATGAAATTATCCTAACTATGGGATTTTTGTCTAGGGTTCAATACCATATCGATTGTCATCCCATATGTGTTAAAATCATGCAGTCATATGGTATAATATTATCTATTATGAGAACGAGAGATCTCATGATTGAGTTAGTGGGCCTTTTAGTATGTCGATGTACCACATCTCCCATTAGTTTCATATATTATCCATTGACATAATGGTATATTCAAGAATTAGGATTTCTTTGACAATAGATAACGTTTGGATATATTCCATTAGGATGTTATGGGATCACCTACCTAGTAGATGATGGACTTCTATATTAGATTACACCCTAAATATAAACTAATATATTCTTAGGAACATTTTAAATCCTTTATAGTGTTCTAAGAGCTAAGGGTGAAGTTGTAGGTCCTTAGAAAGACTGTTTTAATTAGTCCCATTGTGTCCCCTAGAAACCTCTATTTTTGTTCTTGAAAAGGAGGATGGATCTTACATAATTTGGTTGATTATCATTGACTGAACCACATAAAAAAAAGAAAATGATCCCTTTATTTAGGATTGATTAATTCATTGACTAGTTGTGAGGTTCAAGTTGGTTTTTAAAGAATGATCTGTGGTTGAACTACCACCTATTGAGGTCTCACATGGAAGGAATTTTGAAAATGGAATCCCAATGTCACTATAGACACTATGATTTGTTAGTGATCGCTTTGGGTGTGACAAATTCTTTTGATGTGTTTATGAAACTAATTAATTAATTCTTCTAGTCATACTTCAACTAGTTTATGTTTATATTCATTCATAACATACATATTTACTTTTCATTAGGGGAGTAGCATACATAGCATTTTAAGATAGTCCTAGAATTACATTGTGATGATTGGATTTTTAGTAATATCTAAAAGTGGTAGTTTTGGATACATGTGGTTCATATTATGAGTCATCTCATTTTTGAGAATGGATTAGTGGTGGGCTTGATGATGATTTGTGTAGTGTTATCATGGGATTGAACCAAGAGTATATCAGAGGTGAAGAGTTTTCTTGGTTTTTTGGGGTACTCTAGGAGGCTCTTTCCTTAAATTTATAGAGTATAAACTCCTTTAACTACCCTTAAATATAACGGGAAGGTGTTTATTTTCACCGATCAGTGTCATGGGTCCTTCGAGTAGTTGAAGATGAGGTTAGACAATGATTTATTGTTGACACTACAAAAGGAGTGAATGGAGTAAATATTGTTTTTTATGTATATAGAGCTGATATTGGGAGCTTATTGATATAGAGGAAGATAATGATCACATGTGTGTTAAAACGTAGAGACCTATGTAGAAGAACTATTATCCTCACAACCTTGAGTTAGAAGTGGTAGTATTCTTTCTATTGATGGTTTGAAACATTATTATGGGAGAGTTCTTGATTATACACTCATAGTATCAGATTATTAGGTATATCTTCATGCAACGATATCTATACCTGAGATACAGGCTATTGATAGAGTTCCTACAAGAATATGGAAATTATATATCCTATAATTATGAAATGGAAAACATGGTCGAATATGGACCTAATAGGATGTATTGTTCTCACAAGGTTGATGAGGAATATAATCAGTTGTATTATATGTAGCTAACCCTAATGGATTATATAGATGTCATTTTCATTCAATCAATGGTTATGACTCTTATAATTCTATATCATCTGAGAGATGCCCTGTTGGGAGGCATTAACCATGTGGTTCTTCATTACTAGATATCCCTTATAAATTCACCATATGGTTTTTATGATGGAGACAAGAATATAATCATTTTAGAGGGAAAGATATTGGTTCCATTCACGATGCTAGAAGAGTGGATGTGAGTTTTAACACTTCCCCTTTGCCTATACATTCTAGAGTGGTAGATATGTTCACGGACATTTAGTAATTGATTATTTGGGATAACATAAGGCAACCCATTTTGGATTTCTTCTCATGGTGTAACACATGTCAGTATTGATTGCTCTGCACCAGGTTTTATCTGGTTTTACATTTCTTTTTAAGATCCCATACTGGAAATGGGAGAACATATCTAAGGATTGTTTTTGGATCCCACAGAAAATTAGTGGCCCTGACACTATCTAGGGTATTGTTCATGGATTCATGAATATGAAACAATTTCTTTCCATCAAGGAGTATAGTTTTTTAGAGTGTATGGGCATGCATGAAATAATCTGGCATGATGGGGCACCCACATTGATTATATCTGATCATGATGGTTATGTCACATTATGGTTATAGAGATGACAATAGGAGGAGTTTGAGACCCACTTGAGGATGAGTGTGATGTTTCACCCATAGATGGATTGTTGTAATAAGCACACAATCCTGGTTTTAGAGTATATACAAAGAGCCTACTTGTTGTACTTGAGATGTAGTTGGGTAGATCACGTTCCATAGGTATAGTTTTATTATTAAAACATCTATCACTCAACTATCAACATAATTCCTTTTGGGGCCTTTTAAAAGTGAATCTATAGGTTACCCTTTTTTATAATGAGATTGGTGATGTGTCACTTTGTGGGAAAGATATGGTGTATATAATGATTGAGAAAGATTATGTAATCCCTGAAATTATGAGGATAAAATAGAGCTAAAAAATCATGTTTAGATCGATTTTGTAGGCCCTTAGAGTTCATGTAGGGAGACCATGGTTTAGTAGGAGTCTCTCAATGATTAAAATTTCCATGGTTTGGATAGGGATGCAATAAATCCCAAATGTTAATCGGGCCATTTGAGACCTTACTGACAGTTTCTGAGATTGAACAATATATTTATTTACCCATATAGTTATAGAGGGTGCATGATGTCTTCTATGTGTCATAGTTGAGGAGATACATGCATGATATGACATGAGATATTAACTAGGGAAACTAGGATTTGTCAGATGAACCTGCCTTCAAAGAGTACCTAATGGTGATCAGGGATTAGTAGTAGAGGATTCTATGAGGATCTACCATTCCCTTGGTTCATGCAATATGGTATCACTAGGAAATGAAAGAGATATTTTGGGATATAGAGAGACATAAATAGACATAGTACCCCCAAATTCAAATTTTGATTTTGAATTTTAGAGAGATAATAATTGAATGATGGGAAAATTAGGTGACTCTTTTTTCCCTTGTAATACTTCAGAATATTTGAATGTGTATTTTCAAAGCCAAATTCTGAGGCGACATAACATTATGAGGCCATGTGATCTCAGTATTGAAATTATGAAAATATTAAATAAATTAGTATCAGGCATGCATATTTTTTCATGAAATAATGGAATAAATCCAAAAAGGATACTTATATAAAAACTATGAGACCACGACTAATTTCACAATGTGGGTTTTACCCAACACATGACCCAAGGAAAATCAACAATTGACATCCTATAAACCTTGTTTTTAGTGGTGTGTTTAATTTAAATAAAAAAATAAATTCTTTTATTTTATTTTATTAACCAGTGACGTAAATACCCTTACATTTAATTCACTAAAACAATTCTCAAGGGTTTTCTGCATAAACCCAGGGATAATTGAGAGGAGTAGTGATTTTTCTTCATTGGGGGATCAATATTAAATGATGGAGGGAAATAATATTGAGGAGTATTGATTGGAATAAATTGAATTAGGTAAGTTTAATCACTGAATAATGTATTCACCACCAATGATCAATAAAAATTGAGTTAGGAGTCTTCATTTTTGGATTTCTCCCTTTTTAGTAAATGTTGGATTATGTATTTGGACATTTTATTATTGATCTGTGGCTTATTTATTCTTCATATAACCCCTAAAAATTTATCAGTTATATTTAATTTGATACATATTTGTTTCCCTTTATTGTACCCATTTATATCACAGAAATATGATCATTTACCATGAACTGTTGTAAAATGAAGGATTCACCTTGTTTATCTGAATTTATCCCTATTGTTGTTCACATTAATTGTGTTCTACACCATTGGTGATTGGGTTCATGGATCAAAAAATTTAGTGTGGGTTTATGCCTGATCAAACCCCTAAATTATTGGTAGATAGGAGATAAATTATTAGGATGGTAATTTTTGGGTTGTCAGGATGATTTCCTAGTGATGCTTCATGGCTACATGATCTGGAGTAGCTACAACAACTGCAGTGGGGTGATAGATGGAGTTATGTGTGGTTCAAGTAGCAAGAATCCGACCAATTGAAAATTATTAATCATGGATGACCTATGATTTGGGACCCCAGATGTAATTTTTTTTAAAATAGAGGTGGAAGTGGTGCGACAAAGACATGTTAAGAAACAAAGGTTTCTACGGAAAAAACTGAATAAATTTCATTTAGTTCAATAACAAACACTATGTAGTCCCTCCATATGCGGTGACTAGTGTTTTTAAGGAAGATAAGGGTCACAAACCATGTGTTCATGCCTACATTTCATGCGAGCCTTCTCAGGAATCCAAGTCGTGTTCCAGCTGCACATCGCTAGGACACAATATAGGGCGACACACCATATACTACGAGAGTGCATGGGAATGTGTGTTGGTACACTAGAATGACCCAGTACCTAGGCTTGTCCAAGTACACAACCATGTACCTGGGAATGACTAGAAGTAAATGGAATGGCCACAAGTGGCTGATACATGCCATGTATTACTATTACATGTCATGTAGTGATACGCGGATGGCCAATCAATGTTCTAGAAAGGACACGTCTATGGGGCTAGGTGAGGTCACATTCCATGTGAGGTGTTGTGAGCATGAAGTTTCTATAGGAGATGATGAACTAGTAGAAATGATCAATAATGATCATCAAAGAGAGGCTAGGGATAGAAACCCCCAATCCAACTAGGCTGCGGGTCTCCCATACTCCTTAAACTAACTGTGTGGCACCACCCATATGCACTAGGTCATGATTCTTCTATCAATTTGGTGGAACCCCCCAATGCACCAAGGTGTGGTTTGTCTATATATACATACAGAGTGGAACCCCCTATAATTTTAGGTTGTGGGTGATCTATTCTTTGTGCAGTACCCCCAATTTACTATAGAATGGGTCCTTTATATATCTATTAAGTGGCATCCCTATTCAATCTAGGGTGAGAGTCCTCTATCAACTGATTGGAATCCACTTATCATTCTATGATTAAGTCCCTATATCTACTTAGTGGAATCCCCCTATCACACTAGGGTGTTTGTTCTCTATTTGGGACAATTACCTAATGGTTGTGGAGTAGTTTCGAGGTCTAGGTAATCAACATGTCTTTCTCTGACTGACACATGGGGCGTTGGGCATCAATGATGGACCTTTGGTACTATATAAAGACTCATCATCCTTGGATGGGCTATGAGATAGAGATATTTTTTCTATCAAATATTGGATTATTTAGAATATATATATATATTTGGGTTTTTTTCACTCTTTCATTGTGATGAATATACTTATATCGTATATTTCTGTTTCCCCCAATGTTGTTTTTGGGCAGACTACTTGGTATGATTTTACTCACTCCTGTGTGAATTTTTTTCCACACATTCCATGCCTTATAATGATGACTGATAGTTCAGTGGTGACATTGGTGGATCATAGTGATACATAGGAGTATAGGTTTCATACATCGGTTTAAATTATAAAATAGACTCTTATACCTCACAAATATTTTTTTATTATTGTTTTTTTGTCTTATTAAAAAATCACTTATTTTTGGGTGTTTATTTTTATCCTTCACAATTTTTTTATGTTATATTGGACTTTAATGTATTACCTGAAGGTATTGAATTCATGTTTTACTGAATATTTTACTATTTTTATTAATATATATATATGGAATGTTGAACGAATATGGTTGGGTGAATGCATACGGGTACATTAAGAGAAGTTATCCATTTATAGTAAGCCTTATTAATGCTTGTATCCAGTCCTCAGCCAATTAGAGGAAGGATTGGGGTTGTGATGGATTATACTTCACCTATCCAAGAGTTTCCTAGTGGGCCAGGTCATTAAAGGGTCCATGTATCATCTCTATACATATGACCCATACATGGACACATTCTATTTTAATATTTTTCCAACATCACATTTCAATGAAATCGAAAATAGGATTAATCCCTTGATATTCATTCCCCTAATATCATAGGAATCCTAAAATCATGTTCTATTAGTAGCTACAAAACCCACACCCATATTAAAACCAAGAAAAAAAGGGATCTAGTTCACTTAATTCATTTAGGGTTTATAATTTCAAAAATTTACATTCTTAATATTTTATCATTTCCCTAGGTTCACATTCAAAATTTATCATCATATATAGGGTTTTTGATTTTTATCATTCCCATTTACTACACATTCTTTATCAAATCTCATATTCTAAATAATAGTTAAAAAGATTATATGCACAATTTATGAGATAAAACGCCTAATAATTTTCTTATATTCATTTTACATAAATAAACCACCATTTATTATCCATTTTTATCCACCTTTACATTATGATATCTTCAAGGAATTTTACATGTTAGATAACTCCATGATATAGTATAGTAAAACACTATATAATATTCTAATGTATGTATAATCAGAAAAACCCCTTTTCAATAATAGTAGTTATAAATAAAATGTATATATAAATTATACTAATATATTCATAGGCTGACATAAATAATTTGAAAAATGTGGTTGACTTCTGAATCATATGTCCCTAGAATGATGAATTTCATGTATATCCCTTCATGAATGAAATTATGCATGAAAACATGCCCTCATGGAATACTGGTTAGGATTATAAATCACATAATCTAATAATATAATAAATAATGTGTCTCATTCAATATTAGAATCATATAAAACTATAAAAAATAAATTCTATGAACAATAAGTCCAATCCCTAACAACTTGGGTTTTCCCCCATACACAGGTTAATCATTCATAGGAAAATATCAATATAAGTCCCCAAAAATCCTATCTTTCTATCTATAACATCTAGAAATAGTAATGATAAATAAATAAAAAATTACCATTTTGTAACATCCCCTGTCTGGAGGCCACTAATTAGTGTGAGGACTAATGTTTTTGGATCACATCATGAGTGGAACATTGGATGCATGGGGCTTCTAACTAGTGGAGAGGGTGTAAGGTGGTTTGTTGGGGATACTATACAGTTAGTTTATAATAGAAAAATTATAAAAAAATATAAAATCATATAAACAAAATCAAAATAATATCATTGATATGATGAGACAAGTTCTATAAATAACTACCATATCAAAATGTAATAACAATTTAGAATACCATACATAACATAATGGATTCCCTAAAGATGGATCATAAAAAAAGGTTAACAAGAAAACTAAATCTACAACTCCTCTCCATCTAGTCAGGAGTTCATCACAGTAACATCATTCAGACTGTTTCCAATCAATCCAATAAGAAATCATGAAACGATCCCTTACCCAAACATAAAAATTGAAACCAAGTAATTCTACTCTATTTGGTAACTATGTTCATTCAAAGTTAGAGTATGGTTTAAGTAAAAATTAGTAGACCACCATCAATGACATCACAAAAATATATATGTATAATATAAAAGTTTTGTAGAAGTTCTGTAATATATTTTTCAATAATTTAAATCAATTTAAATAATAATTGTAAACAACCATTATTTTTATGGGCTCCATAGAGACACATGAGATCGGAATATACCATTTTCATTCATGAGGTACATGAAACTAATAAACCGTACTTACTTTATTCAGTTTTATATGCCTTTGATCATTTCATTTCTATCATTCCAACCATAATATCACAACCATCATTCCAGGTTTTCCCATGACAGTATTAGGACCACACTGAAGGGTGTTCTACAAATACTTATCATAACCACACAAATGATCATTTCTATATTTTGTTATTAAAATATCCTTGAGGGGAGTTTTCATGACCTCCATAATTGGAGTTTTCATGGGCACACATATATATTTTTTCACAACGTCCCCATAGGGTATTTATATAACCTCCACAGGGGGAGTACTCACAACCTCCCCATAGGGAGTATTCATTACCTCCTTTTGGGGTTTTTTTGTATGATTCAAATCAAAAGAAAAAAAGAAGGTATAATAAAATTTACATTATCTATGTTCCCTTACAAATTTATCATCACTTTTCACTTAAAACATCATATCCATTCCATAGTTAATAATTACCAATCCATTCAACAATTCATTTCAATTTACAAGACATCAAATCAACTTCTAAATTTCATTACCCATTTCATAATCATTATTTACCAATTTACCAATACAATATCACTCCATGACTGACCTTTAATTTTATAAAAATCCATTTCTATCATAATTAATAATTTTACAATTCAAAAATTAAATATTCATTAGACCCAAATAAAGGGTCATGTCTTAATTTTGGGCATCCCCTAGGGGACTATCTTTATTTAAAAATGGATTATTACATTTCCAATTAAATTTTTAACATTTATCATTGTTAAAATTTATTTTATAACCATTTATTTAATTCATAATTCTATTTTTAAACATTTAAAACTTTATTACCCATTTAATGATATCAAATTGAATCATGTTTATGGGTTCAACAAGAACAATCCATTTAATGTCATATATTCACTATTTAGAAATAATTGATTACCATTTCATTGGACAATTAAAAGTTTTTTTTAATTACCATGGTGTTCCACTATGAATCACCTTTTTCTAAAGATCATGGCATGCCAATGGGGGGATAAACTGTGGAAACAAAAATTAAAACCCTTAATTTAAATTTTGGTCAATTCATGGATAATTCAGTATGATGGTACAATGAAAAACTTGAATATATGTTGATACTATTATTTTGGTCCATGTACATCCAACCCAATAATTACATTAATCTACTCATCCAGTTTTGGCTTCTGATTAAACCTATAATGTATAAACCATAATAGAAAAATTTACATAGAAATTGTTTATATTAGAATAAAAATAAGAGGGCCCACTATCCAATAAAATATATGAATTAAAGGAGTTAGAGGAATTGTAGACTCATATTAATATATTAATCTCACACATGAAAAAATTGAATAAAAAAGGATAAAGGGAGATCCACTAAGGTTAGGGAGAGGGTGGGAAGTGAAATGGGGGGTGGGTTACTAGATGAATGGGGTCCAGAATCCCAAGTAAGAGGCATAAGGAATTATCCTGAATAAAATTATATCGATAATATATTTAATAACTATAAAAGAGTATATTGGATATCTAGTGATGGGATCACCACCCATATAGTGAGCCTAGTTTTTATGTTGTGATTCTTCCTTGACTACCAGCTAGATGGTGGACCCATACCATAAAGCTAGGGGTGTTGTAGAATCAAGCTCCAACTTCTTGTTTGTGTCATGAACAACCAGAGAATCACTAATGTTGGAATTTCTAAAAAATACCCCAATAAAATCGATTTAAATAAGGTCATATGAAAATTTAATTTCCCAAAACCTCCATTGTATTGTGGTATTACTTGATTAAGAACAATATAAATACTTAAAATTTATCTCATAACAATATAACTATAAATTAAAACACCTTAAATGTTTCTTTTGAAATCATCCAAACATCTAAAGATATCTGAACCATTTCTTTAATACCCACTATAACTTATCGTAATATAAAAACTAATAATTAGAAGATTAATAGAAAGTATGTGAAATTTTTATATTCCCATGATCTTATATGTTTTTAGTTTTATAGAATTACGACAACCATTACATAACAATGTGTTAATTTCCACACAATGTAATTTTTTTCCATAAAATAATGTTTTTAAATTTACACTGCTATTTCATTTATGTATTTTTTATCCATTTACTATGGTTCACCATAGTAGAAATTTGACCTAGCTATAGTTCCTACAAATATTTATATCTTATTGAAAAAATTAACAATATAAAATGAGAACAAAAAACTCATTAAGGGATATAAAAATAAAGCAAAACCATTAGACCAGTAAAAAAATAAATCCCATAAAAAAATACCTATTTAGTAATAAAAATTTTGTGCATAAAATAAATTACAATAAAAAATTAAATCAATAATATATCAAATAAATTCATTAAAACCCAATAAATCATAGAAAAAACCATAATTTGTTCGTTAAGAAACATTACATCCACGGAAAAATGATTTTTATTGAAATAAAATAATTATCATTTAAAATTTCATAAATATTATTCTTTAAACAAATATATTTCCATTAAAATATATAAAAATAATATAAAATCATGTAGTCATATTAAAGATTCATATTCATAACTCATGTTTCACTCGTGTTTAACCCATGTCAAAATATCCAAATACCAATTAATTCCAAAAGACTGACCTAGAAGGTTATATTGTTCATTTTCACCATTGAAGAGTAAATTATAAAAAAAATTGAATTGGAGTGGTTCTCTTCCACATTCCTATCTAGTGATGAGCTCAATATGAGGATGTGTAGAAACATAAAAGTAAAGCTATGCTGGGAACCAATAAAGGAATCACTATAAGAGAGGCTCAAAAGAGAGTTCTGTGGGATGTAACCTATCACATGATTCTAATTAAACACCATAAATGGAGGGGTTTCAATCCAAAGTGTGTCAATACATCACTGTGTATAGTTTTATGGTATTTTTCATGAATCTTTTCAACAGGGATCATGGTGTGATGACTACTGATAGTGGTCAGTGTAAAACAGAACTAGTAATATGTAATGATATAGACTGATCACTCTGGGCCTTAGGGGCATGTATAGGCCTTCAAGAATGTCATGACCCATCCTCGGGGCCTGTTCCATGAATACCCCAAGCCCGCCTTCCATAGGCCAGGGGTTGGCGACTAGCACCAAAGGCGTAAATCCCAATAACTGGGAATGCATTGCCTTTATAAAAGTAAAGAAAACACCACAGAGCACAAGCAGAAGTAAAACACTAAGTACAAAAGAAAGTGGTGAAAAGTAAATGGTCCATAATACAAACCCAACTGAAAGTACATCTATAACTGAACGAAAGTACAACAGAAAAAGGCTAACAGCTGGAAGAAAGGAAGCTGCTCCTGGGTCGTCCTCCTCGGATCCTACCTGAATGGTAGGTACAGATTGTGCAGCTCTTAGATCGTCCACCACAGATCCTACCTGAATGGTAGGTACAAATAGCCTCCACAACGCTCTCTCCCATCAAACTCCTCTGTGTGTCGTCTCGTCATGAAGTCCACCTTCGGATACTGACTCGTCGTGTGGTCCACCATCGGGTACCGTCCAGTCCTCGAACACTCGGCCTCCGTCAGCACTGCCCATCGTCTGCAACCAACAAAATGAGGTGCAGGCATAGCCCATTCAGGGGTGACTATAACGATACTCAGTAGGGACCCCGAGACCCTCAAGGCCTCACTAAAACCAACATGGATAACCACAATGTAAATTTCAACAGATAACCTCTGCTTATGTATATGCCCATACATATACCTAAGTTATCAAGTAAAGCATCTCAAACATGTGGTAACACAAAGATTATGAAATCAACGGATAACCACTACCCAGGTGTATGCCCAAACATATACCTAAGTTATTAAGTGACTAATCTCAATCAAGAGGTAACACATAGGTCAAAGACTCAGCTCAATCAAGGATTTTCATTATCGAAACCGTAAGTGTTGAAGAGCCCCGTCTCTAGAGTGTACAGTGCTCCTCTCATGACTCCGAGGTACTGCTCACTAAACTTAGATTGTTGAGGTACTCCTCCTGTCGAGTACCGCGGGTCAGCCACCCAAACACAATAGTGCTTCCCGCCGGGGTATACCACCCAAACACAGTAGGGCACACCCCCTAGTAACCTGTAGAGGTACTCTCCGGATGAGTACCGCGGGTCTGCACTGTCACACAAGTTGTTCTCTGTCCACCATGGGTTTTTACCCAAACAAAGTAGAGCTCTGTCCACTGGCCTAGTCGCCTCACTCCAAGTCGAGTCAGTCAAGTAGTCGTCAGGTCTCAGTCGGCTACACGATCTCCATACTCTGCACGCTCATCTCTGGGAGCATCCACTCCACGAGCTACAGGTTGATACTCCAAGTAACTCAAAGTCCCCCAAATAAGTGTCTAAAAGGACCACCTCATCATAGGGGTCTCAACACAACCGACAGCGCGTCAATCGGACGCCCGGTCTGAGAGTTATTAGCCTTTTCATCCCAGGGGCCTGGTTGGTTTCATGTGCGAACCAACCTGGTCGTATCTCAACTGTATCCCGAACTCACATTTGGTATACTCATAGGGACCATTTCTCAACGTGATCACCAACCCTGCTGACGGTTCATCAAACAAACATCTGGTCTGAAAGATATCATCTTTTCCGTTCTAGGGGCCCGGTTGGATTTCGGGTACAATCCAACCCGGCCACTGTCCAACAACAACCAAAACTCAGGCTAGTGGGGACACCAGCATACTTCATGGAAATCTTTGATGTCAGCCTTCTTCAGGCAGTATCTAGTAGGTGGTGGAGCCACTTGTTATAGTTTTGCGACTGGATGACCTTCACATGGGAAGACTTCGAGACCTTCTTAAGGGTGGAGTTTGTGCCAGTAGCTCTACACCCCGAGCGTGTACAAGAGCTGCTGCCTTTGCCGCAAGATTTTCTATCAGTAGCCGAGTCATCTGTGGGTAGTAGACAGATGATGAAGAGGTCCAAGTGGACTATAACCAACTTTATGAGGAGCAAGAAGTGTTATTAATGCGGCGGGAAGGGTCACCTGGCACGTGACTGTCCGACCCCCCGCACGGTCGATACGCAGGCATTAGAGGAGCCACCGAGGCGGAAGCAGCGGCAAGTGCATGACCAACAGACGAGTAGTGGAAAAGGAAGTAGAGCTCCAAGAGCAGGTGGACAGGAGTGGAACTAGTGGATACGTCTTTTGTACTTCTAATTCCATGTTATTATTGTATTCGTGTCTTTGTACTACGAGCTGCAATAATAAACAGACACTTATCTTTGTGATGTTTTCTTTCCTGTTCTTTTGTTTGGTTGATACTGAGAGGTATCGGTTAAAACATTTGACTTGACCCTCACTTTTGATATTTCTACTGGAGGAGACCCAGTGACCTCACACTGATGCCGACAGTGTGACTTGACCCTTGGAGGCGAGAGTGACAGTTGGATCTCTTGGTAGTTACGTCGAGGCCTTACGACGTCATCCATGGCATGAATACATCATTCATGTCAGGATTGACTATATTAGGCAATGGTCATAGTTCATATAGGGGATGAGACCAAGTTTCTCTTTTCGGCAAAGGAGAAATTTTAGCAGCTCTTTCAGATCGTATGCAAAGAAGGTGCAGACCATCCAGGAGCAGATGAAGACTGCACAGTGCAGTAGAAACTGGAAACTGGCGCTAGTCTTAGAGACTCGGGCATGTTAAATGTTTCCATAAGTGGAAGCTTAAAGGAGAGTTGAGTCTTCGAAGCAGCAGGCATGGAGGGAGATGTTGGTGAGCCGCATGTGGTGGGGTACGTTTTAACATACTACAACCACCCGCCTTAGTTTTCACCGCCAGGCTCAGGGAGATAGAGGGCAGGGGAAGAGAGTAGCTGCTTTCCATTAGGGAGAGTGACCCAATGGCTCTATGAATGATTCAAGGGATAGTCTGTGTCCCCTACTAGCTGACTTAGTAATAGAAGTTGATATGAATCATTCATTCCTTCCACGAATCTTGTCCCAGACCTAGAGTTTCAAGTAAGCCATGGACTTGACCCTCCCAAGTGATTACTAGGCCCCAGTGACGGCACAGACCCCCCGCCTTAACATGGTCGTTGGGTCCTGGCCTACTAGGTACCACCAGTTTCCCCACAAACACTTGGGGCCCACCCCTGGGTCCACCCACGTGCCTGAAGACTCTCACCACAGCCTCCGGCCAATCCTCAGCCGCATGTGGGTCTATCTCTCCCCGGAACCTGGGTGGCCTCTGGCGCTGGAACTTGTGCAACACGCTCATGTGGCGTGTATCACCTACTGCTGGGGCTGGTGGCATCGGTGGCCCAATGTATAGTAGTACCGCTGGTGCCTCCACTGGTGCCTCAGCTGCAATAGGTCCCTGTACCGAAGCCTCGTCGCTCGGCTGGCTGTCAGTACGAACATCCCTCTGGGCTCTAGCTGGTTGTCCGTGAAAAGGAATCCTGAAAGAAACATATGTGACATGGTCAAACGATTTATACTTGGTGAGATGACCTGGTTTGAGCTGAATTTTAAAAACTTTTGGAAACACACACGCAATCAGTGTTTTCATGCACAAAGTCGGAAATCAGTTGTCAGGGTCCTGGTGTATGGATACATCGGCCACCTGCACCAACACTGGACTCACTGAACTGAAAACCACACTCGTTACTCTTAACACTATTGCTTCTCAGAAAGAAAATATCAGAGTTATAGGTTCTACGGTAGAACTGAATCCTCTAATACCAATTTTTCACGACCCGTCCTCGGGGGCCGTGTCGTGACTACCCCAAGCCCACCTTCCATAGGACAGGGGATGGCGACAAGCACCAAAGGCGTAAATCTCAATAACTGGGAAGGCATTACCTTTATAAACGTAAAGAAAACACCACAGAGCAAAAGAAGAAGTAAATCACTAAGTACAAAAGAAAGTTCTAAAAAGTAAATGGGCCAGAATACAAACCCAACTGAAAGTACAACTACAACTGAACGAAAGTACAACAGAAAAAGACTAACAGCTGGAAGAAAGGAAGCAGCTTCTATGTTGTCCTCCTCAGATCCTACCTGAAGGGTAGGTACAGATGGCACATGTCCTCGATCCTCCACCACGGATCCTACCTGAAGGGTAGGTACAGATAGCCTCCACAATGCTCTCACCAGAAAACTCCTCCGGGAGTCGTCTCGTTGTGAAGTCCACCTCCGGATACTGACTCGTCGTGTGGGCCACCTCCAGGTACCGTCCAGTCCTCGAACACTCGGCCTCCGTCAGCACTTCCCGTCGTCTGCAACCAACACTACGAGGTGCGGGCATAGCCCGTGAAGGGGTGAGTATAACGATACTCAGTAGGGACCCCGAGACCCTCAAGGTCTCACTAAAACCAACATGGATAACCACAACGAAGATCTCAATAGATAACCTCCTCTTAGGTATATGCCCAAACATATACCTAAGTTATCAAGTAACCCATCTTAAACATGATGTAACATAATGATTATGAAATCAACGGATAACCACTACCCAGGTATATGCCCAAACATATACTTATGTTATCAAGTGACTCATCTCAATTAAGAGGTAACACATAGGTCAAAGACTCAGCTCAAACCAGGAGTTTCATTATCGAAACTGTAACTGTTGAAGAGCCCCATCTCTGGAGTGTACAGTTCTCCTGTACAGACTTTGAGGTACTTCTCACTAACCTAAGACTGCTGAGGTACTTCTCCTGTCGAGTACCGTGGGTCAGCCACCCAAACACAGTAGTGCTTCCCGCCGGGGGATGCCACCCAAACACAGTACTGCACTCCCCCAAGTAGCCTGAAGAGGTACTCTCCGGACGAGTAACGTGGGTTTGCACTGTCACACAGGTAGTGTTACGTCCGCCATGGGTCTGCACCCAAACAAAGTAGTGCTCCCTCCACTGGGCTAGTCGACTCACTCCAAGTCGAGTCGGTCAAGCAGTCGTCAGGTCTCAGTTGGCTACACGGTCTCCATACACTTCATGCTCATCTCTGGGAGGGTCCGCTCCACAAGCTATAAGTCGATACTCCAAGTATCTCAAAGTCCCACGAAAAAGTGTCTCAAAGGACCATCTCGTCATAGGGGACTCAACGCAACAGACGAAGCGTCAATCGGACGCCCGGTCTGAGAGTTTTTAGACTTTTTGTCCCAAGGGCCCGGTTGGTTTCATGTGCGAACCAACCCCGCCATATCTCAAATGTATCTAGAACTAAAATAGGATATACTCATAGGGGCCGTTTCTCAACGTGATCACCAACGCCGCTGACGGTTCATCAAACGGACGTTCGGTCTAAAAGATTTCAGCTTTTCCGTTCCAGGGACCCGGTTGGATTTCGGGTACAATGCAACCCGGCCACTATCCAACAGAAACCAAAACTCAGGATAAGTATGCCAAAAGTTCTGTCTCATCAAAAGGAAATCAACGAGATAGACGGAGCGTCAATCGGACGCCCGGTCTGTGAGTTATTGGTTTTTTCGTTCCCGGGGCCCGGTTGGTTTTGTGAGCGAACCAATCCTACCGCACTCTAACAACGTCCAAACCTCGAGCGGAGTAAGCCAAAAGTTCTGTCTCATCTAGAGGAATCCAACGAAGTCGATGGTACATCAATCGAATGTCTGGAGCTCAAGACATAAGCGTTTCTGATCTGAGGGCTCGGTTGGTTTCGTTTCCGAACCAACCCGACTGAACCCAAAGTTCTCCGAAACCTTCAGTATAATATACCAAAATGATTTCCTCGATCCAAGGATTCCTACGAAACTGACGGTGTGTCTATCGGAGATCCGTACCCCATGATATTGGCAAAAGACTAAAAAGGGTTCGAAAACGGGGGGTCTGGGCCCGGACCGACCCGGCCCAACCCCCCCTAGGTCGACCCGAACCGGGTCGACCTGACCCGGCCTGGACTGGGCGCAGCCCGGCCTGGCGGTCCGGCCGGGCGGCTCGGCCCGACGCACTGTCCTGCTGGCACTGGCCAAGCGGCCGCACAAGGGAGGACCGCCCCCTGGACGAAACCGCGGCCCCGCGCGGGGGCCGCTCCCTGTCAATGGACGCGGCGCGATGCCGCGGCGGCCCCATTCCTGGGGGTGCGTCGGGTGCCGCCGCCTCCTGGCAGCCGGCCGGTGTCGGCCGCCGCCTCAGGCCGCTGGCGCCGCCGTGCTGGTGGGGCGCGCCGGCAGAGTATTCCACAGACCACCGGATGTGCTCCGGTGGTCCGTTTTGCTCGCTGCCTTCACCAACTGTCCTCTCGGGACCCGACCTTCACTTCGGAGGCTTCAAAATTACCTTGCGGCCTCGTTTGTTGTCGCCCGTCAATACACACTCAATGTCCAACCAGTGGAGTCTTCGAATCACCTCCACGGCCCCGACTCCGGCCGCGGTTTCGTTCAGCCTCAATTGCACGGCGCGACGGCACCACACTTCTTCGACGCGTTCTTTCTCATGTTCGCGCGGTGCCGTGTCACCGCGCCACCTTTGTTCATGCCGCAACGAATCAAAACAGAAAAGGGGGAGGAGAGTCGTTCGTGTTTGTGCAGTCCGAACTCCTCCCGTTAAGTTGGTATCAAGCGGCCCAAAAGACGAAAAACAACAAAGATTTTTCACGAACAAAGGAAAACAACCCAAACAGATATTCCCACAATTTAATACTCCAAACCCGCAAAATAAAAATAATTTGTGGATAAACATGAGAATGAGTTGATCCTAGTTCTTTTTTTTAAAGGGAGGAACCATGGGAATATAAACCTACAAAAAAAATTATCCCCCTATTTCAACGTTTTCGTCGAATGAGAGTTCTTCACTGAATTAACCATCGCGGAAGAAGAGGATCATCACGGAAGAGAAGGATCATCGTGGAAGAAACATCGTTGGCGTCGTGGTATACGGCGTCGCGTAGTTGATCTCCGAGGATTTGGCGTTCTTGTCGACCTTCGTCAGAGCTCGGCGTTCTTCCCGTTCTTCGTGTTCTTCGCGTTCTTCGTCGAAGAAGAAGAACTTCAAGCCTCTTAGCCTTTCTCCCAAAATCCTCTCAATGCAACAAGACCAACTAAATAAAAAAATTGTCTTATTTTATTTACACACAATCCAACGCTTGAAAAATTCTAAAATAAAAGAAATGATCAATTAATTGAGGGGTTTAAAACCACCCAATTAATAGAGGCGTTTAATATAAAGGTTAAACGCAAGAGTTGAATTCATTTAATTGGGGGTGTGGGTGCGTTATTTAAGAAGAAAAGAAATAGTGGGGCTCATGTGGGCCCCACCCCACCTTAATCCTCTCAAGGGAAGTTATAAACAAGAGGGTCCCACCACTAACTCCCTAACATAGGTTATAACCACATAAGAGAGAAGAAAAGGTGTTGTGACACAACACTTAATCCACTTAACAAGAAAAGAAAGTATAATTGTAAAAAAAATTATATTATTATCCCTCACTTTATTTAAAAAACTCATCCCGAGAAAAAGAAACTCCGAAAAGGGGTCTTCTTAGGCAATTACCGGTGCTGCGAGTTCATCGGTGCCCTCAGAATTCGATTCCAAGCACCCGATCAAAAGTTCGAAAAACCCGCTCATTTGTTCACTGAACGTACCTGAGCCAATCTTTGGTAAAAGAATCCGGGCACACCAGGCCTCGGAATCAGGTTCCGTAAGAAACTACGTTCTTGTAAAATCTCAAAGATAATTTAAGAAAAAATTTCCTTTGAATTTTAAGGGTGTTTAAAAAGAATCTAAGAGTTCGAGTCATGTATTATAACAAAATTGTTATGATGGATTTCTATCATTACATAGGTATAAGGATGAGTCTTTAACCATTTTTGTTCATGTATGTGTGGTATTTTGTTACGTGTAATCCTATATACCTATAATAATATTTTAAAATATCTCTCTTTAAAAACCTCATAAAAATTAAATGATAAAACAAATTAATATAAAAAATCATATTAGTACATAGAATAAAATATTTTAAACATTTCAAATAACATGGATATAAAATATTAATATTTTGAAAGGGGAACTTTATAACAGGATTTTAAAGAAAAATTCCTAACCTTGAGTCCCGTATTGCTTCAAAATATTCTATAAATATAGAGTAATCAAATTAAAATAACTATATACTTAATAATTTTTTTATGATCATTCCATTTTCATTATTCATTTTATTTCATTTATTACCATGTTTTTTAGTTACTAAATTAGTTATGTTTACATTTTATATTTTTTGGTAGTTTGCTCCAAAAAAATTTTATGTGTTCAATATAGTCAACTTCAGAATAAAATAATTTACATAATAAAAAAATATTATAACTATAATTTTATATATTAAATATACCTATAAAATCATCTCTTTAAGATGATAACAAAAAATGAGATACATCATTCTTTACACATAAGTGAGTTTTTCATTTTTCCAATGGATGAAAATGAGACAAATAAGGTACATTTAAAATTTATAGATTTATAATCATATTATAAATATTCTATTTACTCATTAAAAACATTATTATGACCATCCATGTTAGTAATATATCAAAAATTAACTACATCCCTTTCATCGAGGTGTTATTCAACTCATATACAAAAGTGAGGTTTCCATTTCCCATAGAATGGAAAAGTGATAGAAAATAATTTCTACAACAATATAATAACATTTAATTATATTAAATATATATATTTCATTATAATAGCTTTTTTAGAATATATTTTAAAGATGTATAAGAATAATAATTTTTTTAGGATTTTGATTAAGGCTTGTACCTTCTCCTTAGATATCATCACTGTCTTACACCTTAAACCTTATATGATTGTTCTTTTGTGACACAAAGACTAATTATACATGAAAATGAATGTTTTTTATTTATTTGGGTAGAAATTGATCAATTAATAGTGCTTTATGTGTTTATTTATTTGATGAATGGAGGTTCTCTTTTTAAATGTGTGATAAGTTGATCCCTTGAAAATATTTAGAAATATAAAATATAATAAATGTATTTCATTGGAATAGTGGTCATATTTTAGTACAATTATAAATATAGTATAATTTAAATTCAATATATATTCAACCAAAAATATTTAGACATGTTTTATTGATATTTTAATCCATATCTATTAATTTAACACCCCTCTTTAAGCATTTTAACCATTGCTATTTTGATAAACAATTATCATGGTTACAATTCATTACGAATAAAAATTTAATTTCAATAATTAAGAAATTTATATCTGTGCTTAAAAATATGAATCTATTTTATATTATTAAATTCAAATATTTGGAAAAATTTACTTTAAATATGTGTTCGAAAAGCACAATGAAATCCATTATTACAGAAAAGCCTTTTTTTCATAAAATTGATTTTACACAAAAACTAAGTACAATTTTGATTCAAATAGAATTAATTGGTTTATTTAAAATAAATATATAATTATTTTAATTCAAAACAAAAATAAAATATAAAAAATTCCTTTTTAATACCCCATCAAAGACAAAGACTAAAAATACTTTCTATATAAAATGAAATATTATTATTTTTCATAAATTTATATTTAAAAGTTAAAAAATGTTATTTTAATTGAAATATATAACCTATTAAATATATATTTCTTATATAAAAAATGTTTCATAAAATTTATATTCATTATTATATCATGATAATATCATAAAATTGATAGTGTTTGTAAAATTTTTAAATTTTCACCATTCACCAAAAATAACCTATTTGAGAACAATAAAACAATTATTATAATATTATTTTTAATTATTTTTTGATAAATTAATTCCATTATATAAATTTTATTTATTTAGATTAAGATTTGTAGCATTTAAATAAAACGATTTATCATATGAAAAAATAATATGGTTAAATAAAAATATTCATTTTTTAATTGAAAAATCATGTAATTGTTTTAAAAAACAAATGATGATTATGAATACATAAAATGATTAATTATAAATAATAATAATGACTTATTTCTAAGATTACCTAGGTTTATAAAACACTAACCAGTAACCGATTTCACTTTCTTGGAAGTAGTCATCCATAGATACAATAAATGCTAACAGATGTATATCAGTCAATGGGTCTTCAATAATCACCCAATGCACAAGGCTCATTAATCAACACATTTCAAGGGACAATAATTATTCATTTAATTTATGTATTATTTAAAATAAATAAAAATCATTTAATTATCAAAATCCAATGGTAACTTCAAGACATGATAAAATACTTACGAAAAAAGAAGACATTCTTTATTTATTTTATTTATTGAAAATTATTAGAAATATATTCTTGGCATGTTTTGGCTTTGGTAGATTTTTTATACCATGTATAGAAAATATTTTATCCCTAAAAAATCATTAGTGGTATTAATGAAAATTTGAAACCATTTGGATTATGTATTTTAATAAAGTATGAAATGAGGAAAATATGATTTTCCATAATGACAACATTGTTCATTTAAAATGCTCTATGTATATGAATAATTACATAACCATGATATATTTTTAATAAAAAACATCTATTATTATATATATTATAAAATAACACATCATATTTTTATAAAATAATTAACTGTAATTTTGATAATAAGATGACATGGTTTACAAGATAAAATTTTTATGGAATGTATTGATATGTGATTTCCATAAGAAAAAACAAAATATAAAAAATTTCATGGTTTTATAATTAGTACATCTAATGGCTCAGTTTAAAATGCCTTCCCCAAAGACATGGAGATTTTTTCCTTTTGAAAGAGTCTTTAGTTGGGACAAACCACACCATAATTTATAGGGAAAATATGGTTTTTAGTATTATTAATGAAAAACTAATTTCATAAAAATTATCAAAAACATTCACAAGAGGTCCGACACGAAATCTAATTTTACATTAAACCTCTTTAAAAACATTATATTGGATACAAACTTAAGATTAAATTTATATATATATTGTAAATATATATATGTTGTTAAAAATTAAATAATATTGTGAATATAAAATTGTTTGTATTAAATTATAAAATATCCATATATGATATTATGAAATTTTAATATTGTAGGAAATATTTTTAAAATTTATGTAATCCATAACATATGGTTTTTAGTTAATTTATTCACGATAGAAATGATATCAAATATCTCATCTTTTAGTTTTCTAAATTATTTTTATAAAATATAAAATTTTTGTAGGATTATAAAAGTTTATATATATTATGAAATATTTTAAATATGTATGATTTTATATTGAATGTTATGTAAATTGTTAATATTAAAGAGTTAATGTTAATAAAATATAAAAAAATTCATGTTATATTTAATTATGGAATATTCAATGAAAATATTTAATTAAATTTTTTATGAAATGTTCATAAGTGTTTCTATAATTTCTGAATTTGGGAATAATTTATTTATACTGTTTATCAAGATATTTATTATTTATTAATATATGTTTTATATTAATAATATATTTTTAATTTAGTTTTATGAGTTAATCTACTTCATATAAATGTTATTGCATTCTTATAAGTTGTTATATTCTAGGTATGGAATAATATTTTTCTACATTCAATCATGACTATGATTTATTTTATAGGATATGATTTTATATGTAAGGATATATTTTTATTTCTATATTTTAATTATTATCAAAATAATGTGATTAAGGTCACTCTTAATTATTGATCCACAAATTCCAGGGCTCTGGGTTGAGGTACTCACTAACTTGAGGGCCTAGACACTATCCAGATAAGTGGTGGTTTTTTTACTTATCACACCATGTTTTCTCTTGTAGGGAATTGGGTTTTTATGGTTATAAACCTTTACATAATTTTTTTCATATTCCTTATATATGGGATTGGTTTAAACTTGTTTGGTTATAATTGAAAATTATTTTGGGTTAACAAAGATAAATCATGAGTTATATAATGTGTTTTATATTAATATGATTTGAAAATATATTTCTAGTTTAAGATAGATAGAGCTTATAAACCCACTTAAAATACTATGTTTTATATTCCTTGGATAGAAACAAATTTCAATACCTTAATGATCTAAATGAGTGGGAACTTCGAAAGTAGGATGCCCATTGTTTATCTTGTATAAGGTGATGATTTATTAGTGACCCTAATATGCATAGGTAACCATATTTTGTTTCATATTGACATCAATTTAAGATTACATATATTAAACATTATTATGTGAGAGTAAGATGGTAGATATGATCTATTTAATGAATTGGTAAATGAGTTTTCCACTCAACTATCCAAGAGTCATATATGGTATTATTTACATGATGGTCGGCCTAATGAGATAAACTATGAGAAAAATACTAAAAATTACAATTAAATAGTGAAATAATGATTTAGTCCCACAACTAAAATGAGATGATTATAAATCGATTCACCTTTTTTGTATAGAAATTACAATAAAAATAATTTTTAAGTGATAATAAATCAAGACACTCATCCAAAAAAATCATTACTAGTAGATAAAATGGAATGATCATCATAATCATTAAACATAACATTAAGATTAATTCTGGAGAAATATGATATTGTTATAATAATTTATCTACAATGATATCTTAATGTATGTTTATTTATTAAGTCATAGGGAATGTTCTATTTATTAGAAAAAAATATAATGAGAATGATATTATTGATAATCTAATCAATAGGAGAAATATTATTTTTTTACGTATCATATGGGTACATTCTATATCTATTTATTTATATTTTATTAATATAATTGGGTAAATAAATAACTTATTGTGATTGGGGTCACCACTGAAGCTTTATTTGACCATATACTTTATTCTACATTCACTATAGAAAAGGATTGAACAATTTTTTATGAATTAAAATACAAATGTATTTAATATTTTTTACTCGATCACCGAAATACATTAAGGATAATCAATAATTACATGATTTCCAAAAATAATATTTTACAATGATTCAATATAAAGTGAATTGTAAATGTTTTATTCAGGATGTAGTGGAAGATAAGTCAAATATAGTTCACAAAAAATATCTTCAAATTACGGGAAGAATTTTCACTATAGAAAATTTTTAAATATGGTGAAATTTTACATATTACCTAATGTGGTATAATAAAATAGTCATATAGTCTATATCATGAATTAGTTTTATAAAAATTTCTTATTATATTTTTAAAGGAACTTGATGCCGATGATATCCAAAAAATGTTGTGAATATGTATATGGGTTATGAAATTATTAATAGTTGATAATTATAGTTTTATGTGTGTATTAAAATTATGAATTAAAGGATTTATATATCAAATATATGTACTAAAATGATTAATTCAATGATCAATTAATTTAGATAAATAATTTTTATTTTATATTTATTTTTACTCTTACTCGAAAAGAAGAATTATTTGTAAATGATGATCATTATGAATAACATGAAATTATGTTTTTAATACAAATGGGTATAATTAATCTAGTTTTTATTAAAATTTTGAAGGTAAGATGAATAAAAAACGTTATATGAAGCTAAAAAAAATTTATATAAGATATTTTTTAAAATATGATGGGAATATTTTCCACCATCCTTTATTTGTAATGTTTATTGAAAAAAATATTTTTTACAATGATTTCTACCAAACATAAATAATACCATATAATATATGATTATTAAAATATTTTTTATTAAATATCCCCACTAGAAAAATATTTGTCATTTTTAATGATATTTGAGTTTGTTTGTTAAAAATATAAATTGGAAAAAATATTACTTCTTTTTTTAGTGGGATTAAGCTTAGAATTAGAGATGTTTAATGTTTAAAAAATAAAAGATTATACCAGTCTAATTAAAAGGGAAATTCATTTTATATCATAAAATAGTTTATGGTATATTCTTAAAGACAATTATTAATGTTAAAAGTTAAATTTTATATATCTTCAAAATTATATAAAATAAAAATTTAAAGAGAAATTTTCCAAAGCTAATGATGACACAGAACATAGAAAGTGTTATATGTTTTCGACATCACGATATTGGATGTTTTAATGTAAATATGTTTGAATAATTTGTTCATGGATTTGAAAATGATTATTTTCAATCTTTATATTATCATCTTCCAAGCTATATTTCTTTATTAATTTCAATCCAGTAAAATATATTACTGGGAAAAATTATCTTCATGCCACGTGAACATGTGGTAAGAATTATATTGGGATGTAATATATTTATGAAAACCATAAAAGTGAATCAAATATATATCATCACTTATAATATACCATATTTTATTTAATTGTATGGGTAAATATGTATAGTTTTGACAGTTTTCAATAAATATTTTATGAAAATTAAATGCATCATGTTATACAAATGGTAGTCTTCAATTAATTATTTTTTCATATTGGATTCATATATTTTATTATGTGAAATTTTAATTTTCCTCTAAAAGTATGACTATGAGTTACCCCAAATTGATGGTCATCATGAAGTATTATATGCTATGATGACATGTAAATATTAGCATGGGTTGGCTATAGAGATGAATGATTAACTCTTGAGACAAAAAATGAGTTTTCATATAATATATGACACACCAAGTATATTATATTGAGTGTTATATAATATATATTTAGTTTTAAATGGGAGTATATTTAAAATTGAATCCCCATATATATGGCTGAAAATATATATAACATGATAAATAAAAAATAGTAATATATTTTTTCCATCATGAATTCTATGCTGATAGGTGTGGTTGTATTTCTTGTATATTTTATTATTTGATATGGTTTAATAATTATGGGATTTTTGCTCTCATATAATGAGTATTACATTTCATATCTCAATTATGATGCGTTGAGGAATTATATTTACAAACCTAGATAAGGTACATTTGATATATCTATATATTTATTGGTGGGTCATAAGATGTAATCATATATTTGGTTGAATAAAAAATGACATGTATAACCATCTTTCCATTCTATGCTTGAATAATCAGGAATGCATGAGTAGTATATATGAGATTAACATGCTTCATTCCTCATAATGTTTTGACTTATTGGAAAAAGAGAATATGTGGTTATTCATTCTTTTTATATGATATTTCTTGTGAAGAAATATATATATATATATATACACACACACACACACATTAGATATAGATAATTTCAGATCTCTTTATTGCTTGAGTACCACAACCACATTTCTAGAGGATATTTTTTTCTTATAATTATACATTGTGAATTTATAATTATTGTGAACACTATAAAGCCCCATGGGGTTACACATTTTGGATGTGTGAACAAAGAATATTATTTATTAAAATGTGTTTCAATAAAACTTGGTGTGTTACCACAAAAGTTTTATAAATGTTATTCAAAACATGATTTCAATGTATTATATCTTAATTATTTATACGACAGAACATTTACTGAAAATATATGATATATATTTAGAATAATATTTGGAAGATAATCAAAAGAATTTTCCAATATGGTTTCCTAGGTTATTACATATGAAAGGAAACAGGGTGAAAATACACTTTGTCTAAGGATTTATAGAAAGTGTAATATATTAAAGAATATGCAACAAAACCAAAACCATGCAGTAATGTTATAAACCATGTTACAAAATGTCACTGTTAAATGTTTCATAACATATAAATGAGTTAATTTTTATTTTAATCTTGAATTTTTAATATTTAACCATCATAGATATCATATATCATTTTATTATCATGTGATGATCATTCAATGGAGTTTTTAGCATGGAATATGAAATAATTAGGGTGTTAAATATATTATTTTTTATTTGAATAATGTTACAAAATTCCTCTAACATTAAACCTTATTTTCAAAAGCTATTGAAATATTTTGAGCAATGGGTAGTCTTCTCAATGCCTGGAAAATGAGTCTAAGTATATGATATGATGATAATATTATTCAGTTAAAATAAAACATCACAAAACCCAAGATATTTCACTCACTCCTTTTAAAAAAGGCTTTAATAAAAAATTAAAAATATAAAATAGTTAATAAGAATTGGGAGATTCATATAGTCAGTGGATACCTTAGGAGGAATCATTGTACATGACACTTATCAATGATCATTTTTAAGCTCAATAGAATGTGAGTGCACAAAAACAATTAATAGAAAAAGATGTATCCATTCTTATTTTTTTAACACTAAAAATGAATAGAAATATCTTATAATATAATCATTTTTGGGCGTATTTTTTCCACTACATTAAGAAAAGTGATTTTCCCACTAAAACACTTGAATGAGTACGTCAATCTATAAGACACTTCCATCAATCTCTTAAAAATAAACCATTATATATACTTCTGATGGAATGATATGAAGATATAAAAAGTTTAATCCCATGATAAAATGGAAATAATATATATATATATTAATCTTTTTAAGATATATTTTTAAGGAAAATAAATAAAATATTCTTTTATACATTATGAATCAACAATGATAAAATATATACTCTTATTGGTTATTCATCATTTTCTTACCAGGATACATAGAAAACTTCTCACACCTGATTTGATCCAATATCTAAATTTATTTTGATACTAATAATGTTATATAGGCACAATCATATAGGGAAAAGATAACATACTATCTTATTATGTTATATCAGGTTCTAGTTTTCACACGCATTTTAGGAATGGAATGAATATATAGTGTGCTAGTAAGTACCCCTGTAAGGGGAATGGAAAAAATATATCGCGTAACCGGGGAACCCTTATATTATACATCCATAAAAACATCATCCAAACTTATTCATCAAAGATATATTTTTCTTGGATCATATTACATTGTTAAATTTTTAATACAATATATCCTTCCATATCACCAACATAACAAATATACTAAAAAATTTATAAAAATAGTATAAAGTATGAATAATACATGAGAAGTATTATGTTCCATTAATTTCATGAAATATTCCTAAATCATGAACATACCTTCTACGGATATTATTAAACTTTAAAAAATTTAAATAAATAAAAATATAGAGATATTCTCAGCATTCAATGTAAAAAAATTGTTTAATTAATTTAAAAATAATAATATATTATAATTTTTTTAGAAATGGTAAATCTATTTTATATAAATATATATCATTAACTTATTTAATTATCCACAAGTACACTAAAATGAATAATTTGAATAGTATATTACCCTCTATAAAATTATTATCTCTCAAGGGAACTCAAATACTCTCTTTGGATTTTCATTATAGAAATATTTTCTCCGAAGGTGCATTATTTAAGATGATAAGGACTTTTTCAAACGTTTATACCCCTCCCAACCCAAAATTCAAAGGAATATCACTCAATGAAAAATCACTATCATATATAAATCATTATTGAGTGACACTCATTAGAAAATGAGACCAAATGAGACATACCCCACATATGTCACTCAAATACATGAATTTTATTAATAAATACTTATTCTTAAAAAATATTATTCAACCTTATATAAACAATTACAAAATTAAAAAATTATGAATTTTAATGGAATAATAAAAATAACTAAATAAAATTTCTATATACAATAAATTACAATAATCAAGGTTTAATGAATTTTGTTACATATAAATATAACTCCAATGATCTATTATAAGTTAAAATAATTGTCGGAAGTTAGTCAGATTAAGATTCACCACATAAGAAAAAAATTATTATGCATATAAGGATCCTTACTAAACCACTCTTGAAAACCCAAAACCCAAAAAAAATTATTGACAATGAACACCATGTTGCTCATTCTCTCCAATATATCATAAAAAAAACACATATAAATCTTGGAAGAAAACATAGTGAAACATAAAATCTTATTTTATTATAAGCAGTACTATAGAATACAATGTTTCTCTTTATCCTATAATTTGTGGGTGTTAGTTATTTATGATATATGAGGATGAATCTAGAGTGTAAATGTAATATATAATACGAATTTAACTCAAAGCTATTATAGACATCAAAATCATACAGTAACATGTTACTATTATTCCTATGGTTTTTAGTTTTCTTTTCTATATTCATTTTAGTTTTTTGATACATTTTTATTTATGGGGTTTTATTGTGATGAGTATGGTTTCACTGTGAAGGTTGAAAAAATATATTTTGGTGTGCCTCAGTTATTGGGGATATGACATTTCACCAAGATTTGTTATATTATAAAATGAAGGGTTGGTTTCCCTTGTGTAGTCTAGGTTATAATTATTTTGGGATTCCAATATTTCAAGTGTTGATTCCTGATTACTATGGTTTTTCTATGATTATTTTGTGATGTTAGATGATATATTTATAAAGGATATGATTTCACCATGAATCTTGGAAGGAAATTTGTTTTGGTATGACAAAGCTTAGTGCCCCATGATGTTTGGTATTTTATTATTGATTTAAAAGAGTCTTTAACCACGAGTAAAATGTTTAGAGTGGGGATTGATCATGTCATAGATTTTGTATATTTGGTTCACCCAACTTTCATTTCACTATCAGGAGGTATATCACATTATGATTTGTGTTACCCTGGATTTTATTATAAATTATAGGTTTTCAAAAAATATTATTTTATTCTCTTCAATTTCTATTAGATTCTAGAATGCCAATGGATTTTTTTGATTCCAAATTATAATTTATATTGTGGTGTTTCATATCATCCATCTGTGAATCTATATTACTATCGATTAAGATATTTTATTTTTTATTTTCTCCATTAGTTATTTTTCTTATTTCTCAAGGAAGTTGTGTTATGAGACTTCCCTTTGTTTTATTATAGTTTTTTCAAGGTTATGGTATAAGATTGATGTATATATATTTGGTGGGATGTTCTTGTGAGTTTATTGGTGTTTGATTTTCAGATTTTTTCATTTTTGAAATGTGATAGATAGAGATTTAGTTTGAGTCAAGGGATTCAATATATATATATATATATATATCTTAATTTTTTATTAATTTATAATTATCAAGATTATTTTTCTTTGGGTAAAAATTTTTAATTGAATTAATAAAGATAATTAATCAGATTGATGAAATTGAAATTGGAATATGGATTTCCAATTATTTCAATATTTTTATGATGTTATTTATATTCTTATTTTATAGTTATGTTTACTATATCATAATGGTTCGAAGTTATTACTATGCTGAAACAATTTCACATTTGGAAACATAATTCAAAAATGGTAATGAAATAAAAAATATATGAAATCACTAATTAATTTTATTATGTTGTGAATAAATGGATAAATTAATTGGCGAATAATGTTATAAATATTAGTTTTCTTCAACTATTTTTTCTGTTTCTTATAGTAGTGGTTATAGTATTTTTTTCCATGTTGTATAAGAGAAAGAAGAGATTTTATTTATTTTTATAGTTGGTTTTTTGGATTATTTATATGGGATAATTATGTTTTCAATGAAGAAGTTGTAAGGAAAAAATTATGGGATGTCTTTTTTTATATGGTAATATCATACGATTAATGAGTAGGAGTGCACAAATACCCAATGGTATGGAATGAAAAAATTAATTCATTATATAATTTAAAATTGAATACAACAATTGTTATATTAAATTTATTTAATTTTTAAATTTTAAAACAGTTTTTAACATAGTTTTTGATATTAAAAATGGTTGTATTATGAATAAATGTGAAGGTTGAATTGAAAGATGTTATGTTGTTGAGATTTTTTTATAGTGGTACTGGTGTTTTGGGATGTTTTAATAAAATCAAGTAGCTGAAAATTTTTGGTGGTATTGTTTTAGTTATAAGGTGTGGATATGTGATGTTTTGGTTTGATTGGACCCCTGAATAATCTTTTATATTAATTATATATATATTAATTTTAGTATATGTTGTTTATTATAAACCACCACCTATATCAGTAAGGATACCCATGCACATATTATATTTTAGGTTATGGGTGTACCCCCAATGCAACATCCCAAGTAAGTAATGAATAATATATATTTTTATCTATGTCTATTAATTAATTAGATAGTGTTTTAGAGGCTTAAAATGAAAATAAACCCAATCTTAAGCATGTAATACACTAATATTCTTAAAAGATTGTTTTACTACCTTTTGATGGAAACCCTTTTTAAATCAAAATTTTGACAATTTTATAATCTATATTTTTCAAAATAAACATATTAATTATTATTGGGACATTTAAATTTACATTGGATAAATTTTGGGTATTTTTCTGACAATGTTCATTTTTAATGAATAGTGAAAAATTCAGCATTTTACATCAAAACTGCTTTTTCATTTAATTTAATTATATTGTTAGATTATATTTTTAATTGGTATTAAAGTGTAATCTGAATATATTTTTACCATTTAATCCAATGGTGGTCATTAGGATTAATTTCACTTTGAAATTGGTCATAAACTAATGCCAAACTTTTTAGAGATATTGTTTCAAAAAAACCCGCTATTTGTTTTGACAACGAGATTTATTTTTAAATCAATTATTGCAATTTATGTTTTTGGAATTTGGTAAAATGGATTAAATATTTGGAATCATAAGGTCCAAATTATTTAATTAAGACTCTTTTGTTTTTCGACATTATGAATAGTAACGACGACAATTATCTTTAATTATCTGTATTAATGAGTAATCGGGTAGTTAAGGATAATAAAATAATATCATAATAATAATAAATGACACCAAAATGTGTCCTAAGGCTACTGTTTGTCTCATGGCCGACCATGGGATGCCTTGTGCCAAACTCGGGGGCCCCATGAAATCACTTTTGTAAGAAAGTGACTTTTTATCTTTTTATTTTTTAAAGTATGTTAAATGTAACAAAGAATGTATCACCTAAGTAAAATATTTTTAATTTTGTCTACATAAATGATATTTTAGACTATAAATATTCATTGGAAAGCTAAAATGGTTTTCTACATGATAGTATTTTTTTATAATTTTTAGACATTAAATAAATTAAATTATTTATGACATCATAATGATGCGGCGAATACCTCATTATTTGACGATTTAAATAAAATGGAAAGATAATGTAAAATATAAGACCTACACATGTCCAAAACCTATTGGGTGGGTATATTTCAAACCATTATCACCTTAGCCTTGATTTTTATCAATTTGGGACCTTTAAAATCCGAAACCCATTTGAAAATAATGTAACATTTCTTTACATTCCAAGAGTGCCCCTCCTCTCCTCTTATAAAAGGCCCCCACCTCTACCTCATTACCCACAATTCCAAAGCCTTTGGCTCGGCCAACCCCTGCCTTTTTTGTCTCTAAACTTCCCTATCTTACTCCTCGAAGCCCCACTTTGGGCAGATGTCTTCCCAAGGAAGCCTTTGAACTCAAACCAAAGGGAGTTACCCGATTTTAAGGTAATGTATTCGCTTGAGTCCTTTTGTTTTATTTTTTTTCTCCAACCCCCTAAACACTTTTTATTAATTTATTTTGTAACAACTCCAGTATCTTCAATATAATAGGATGTTTTTATAAGAAGGATTCGAGCTACACTTACACACAACTACATCTAATGGTTAAAAGACATACTGTTTCCGTGGATAGTGAATTTATGCCTCCCGAAACGATGATTGTTCAACATTCTTTTAACACCTTCAAAGGTGGCCATTAAGATGTAACTATATTTATATATGATATATAATATGTTTATGTTTTCCTTAAGCTTCTGTATTTTTCATTTTGGGAATACATTTATGGTTTCCATTATGGGTAACACGATGGAGTGAAACGTTAAGGTTTCTCTGAAGAGATTTAGGGTATATACTGTGATGGGTATTCCAAACGTAACCAAGAGGGTTACTCCCTACGTAAGAATGTTATGAATGCCTCAAGTTACCTTTATGTCTTATGATTTCTATGATTTATTCCTGTTTTGATGAGGTATGTTAAAGTGCTTATGTTTGATGGGTAAAGTATGATTTCATTCTAATGTATATATGAATTCATCTTTCCTTTCCATATTTTTTTTATATAACCCATACTGAGATTTTTATGCTCATCCCAAGTCTTTTTTTGAAATGTTTTTCATAGGTCAAGGGAAAGGTACATGATATGATGATAGTTTCAAGGAAGTGTCCAGAAAAATCCATGTTTTATTTTAAATATGTTCTGTTGATGGGAAAAAATGAATACTATCTTTATGTAACCAATTTGTTTATATGTGGAATTTAATGCAAGTTTTATGTTCTAATTCTCTAAAACACTAAACCTGAAAATATCCTCAATGTATAATCTTGTAATAACTCAAAAGATTAAGTAAGGTTTAATGTTGGGGCCTTATATTTAGTATCAGAGGTCAGTTTAGATAACTTTAGGAGTTAGAATTCTATTAACTGATTATCCAAAAATATATATTTCTTTTTGAAATGATATAGCATTTGAAGATTACCATGTTGCTTCATCTAAGACATGTTTTTTCAGAATAGTTTTCCGTAGTGGAAACAGGGAAGCAGTGCTAGGAAGGCATACAGAAGGAAATAACCTTCCAAATTAGAATCCTGATATGGTTGGAATTTTAACTGAATAGTTTGTTGCAGTAATGGCATAGTTGAATCAAGCGATAAATGGTGGTGGTATCCATACACGAGATCAGCCAGATCAACCGTAGAGGAACATGTCAGTGGTGGAACATTTCATGAGGCAACATCCCCCATCATTCAGAGTATCATCTGACCCTGTGTTAGCTGAAGGGTGGATTATAGAACTAGAGACGATTTTCAATGTCATGGGGTGTTCAGACAATCAAAAGGTTAGTCTTCCTATTTACCGTTTGGAGGGTGAGACAGATCAGTGGTAGTCTATGGTTAAAAATATCAGGGACGCCGATGAGATTTATGCTCTTGACTGGGATGAATTCAAAGGTATGTTTCTTGAGAAGTATTTTCATAAGGCTGTTCGACTTAGGATGGAAAAGCAATTCTTGGAATTGAGGAAAGAGGAAGACTTAGTGGCTGCCTATGAGGAATGGTTCACTCGATTGGCAAGGTATGCTCCAAATTTTATCCGAGACCATGATAGTAAAATCAATCATTTTTACTCAAGATTAAAGCCAAAATATCGAAGGGAATTAGCTTTTTGTGAGTTTAAAAGTTATAAAAAGCATGTTCAATGTGCTGAAAAGGTAGAAATGGAGTTTTCTAATGATCAAGTGTTCTATAGAAACCAGCAGAATAAGAGACCAAGGTGGCAGGAGAAGGGGAAGAATTATTCAAAAAAGTCTAATGGTAAGAAATCTAAGTTTCCAGTTTGTGATAAATGAGCCAAAAGGCATGTTGGGGAATGTCTTCTGAATTCTATAAAGTGCTACTGATGTGGTAAGATGGGAAATAAGGCTCGTGATTGCACTGAAAAAGATCAAGGTGAAGGTAAGACCAAATTTGATTTAGAGTTAGTGAAATGTTTTAAGTGCAATGAGATGGGTCACTATGAAAACGAGTGTCCGACAAAGAGCTTGAGTGATGAGAAGTAGTTAGACTACACGCAGAAAGTGGTGGTGAAATCCTTTGCAACTACTTCAGCAGATGTCGGTCCATCAAATAAAGTTGTATCAGGTACTTTGTTTGTTTTTTCAGATTATGCCAGTGTGTTATTTGATTCAGGTTCTACACATTCTTTCATCTCTGAAACATTTTCTAGTAAAATGGGAATACCATCTCAAGAAATGACTCCTGAACTTGTGGTAAAAACACCTGGGGGAAATGTTGAGGCAAAAAGAATTTATAAGAATCTTCTTATCCTTATCTTTGGAAAGAACCAACTTGCAAACCTTATTGTTCTACCTCTAGTAGAGTTTGATGATATCCTTGGTATGGATTGGCTCTCTATTTACCATGCTAAGATTGACTGTATAGATAAAGAAGTTTGTTTTCAGAAAGACTTTTAGTTTGTGTACAAGAATGAACCCTTACTGTTGATAACATATCAAGAGGCTGAGAAACATGTAAAAGATGGAAATGAATGTTACCTTGCACATATTGTTCAAAACAAGGGAACTGTTCAGATTAATGATGTTCTAGTGGTAAATGAGTGTCCTGATGTTTTTCCTGATGAGTTGCCTGGAATAATACTAGATCGGGAAGTTGAGTTTACTGTTGACTTAGTTCCTGATGCTAAGCCAAATTCAAAACCCCCTATCGAATGGCTCAAATTGAACTTCTAGAGTTGAAGGAGAAATTTCAAGATTTATTAGAGAAAGGTTTCATTCGACCTAGCATATCACTATGGGGTGCTACTATTTTATTTGTTAAAAAGAAATATGGTTCAATGAGACTTTCCATTGATTATAGAGCCTTGAATAATATCACTGTAAACAACAAATATCCTTTGCCTCATATCGATGATTTGTTTGATCAGCTCCAGGGAGCTCAGTATTTTTCAAAGATTGACTTGAGATCGGGGTACCATCCGCTGATGTTAAAGGAAGCAGATGTTCCGAAGACCGCGTTCCGTACAAGATATACCCCTTATGAATTTGTAGTAATGCATTTTGGGCTGACCAATGCACCTGCTGTATTCATGGACATAATGAATCTAATTTTCCATGAGTTCTTGGATAAGATTGTGGTGGGTTTCATTGATGATATTTTGGTGTTTTCTAAAAGTAAAGATGAGCATGAAAGACATTTAAGGGTTATCTTGAAAACCTTAAAAGAAAAGAAACTGTATATAAAATTCAGCAAGTGCGTGTTTTGGTTGTAAAAAATTTCTTTCCTTGGTCACATTGTTTCTAAATATGGGATAACTGTTGATCCTCCAAAAACAAAGGTTGTGGAAGACTGGCCAAGACCCACAATTGTAACAGAGATTCGTAGTTTCCTTGGTTTGGCAGGATATTACCGAAGGTTTGTTATAAATTTTTCACGGTTATCTAATCCAATGACTAAGATAACTCAGAAGGGTGTTATGTTTTTTTGGACAAAAGAACGTGATGATTTTTTTCAGGAATTGAAAAGAAGATTGGTGAATGATCCAGTTTTGGAACTACCTTCATGGAATGGAGAGTTTTTTATATACAATGATGCTTCATTGAATGGACTTGGTTTTGTCCTAATACAGAATAATCAGGTAATTGCTTATGCCTCACGACAGTTGAAAACTTATGAGGTAAATTACCCTACACATGATTTGGAATTAGCTGCTATTGTTTTCGCTTTAAAAATTTGGAGGCATCATTTTAATGGAGTAATGTGTGAAATATATACCGATAAAAAAAGATAAAAGTATATATTAACTCAGAAAGAATTGAACATGAGATGAAGGATATGTATAGAATTAATCAAGGATTATTATTGTACAATTCATTACCATCCAGGAAAATCAAATAAAGTGGTTGATGCTTTGAGTCGAAAAAGTAATGCTTCATTAGCAATGTTGTGTTTGGAACGTGATCCTTTGGTTAAAGATTTGATGAACATTGGAATAGAAGTTGCTGGTGTTGGATGTTCTTCTGTTTTGTTTCAGGTATCAGTGAGATCATATCTATCAGATATAATCAAGCAAGCACGGAAGCAAGACAGTGAGTTGCAGAAAAAGGTAGAGCTAGTTCAGAAAGGTAAGATTCCTGAATTCAACATTGATAATGATTTCATTTAGAGATTTGGGAAGAGATTTTGTGTGCCTTGTGATTCACAGTTGAAGAAAGATTTGTTATGTGAAGCTCATAGTTCTCCGTTTTCAGTTCATCCTAGCAGTACTAAGATGTACAGAGATCTGCGGGAGTATTACTGGTGGGATAGAATGAAAAGAGATATTACTGATTTTATTGTGAAGTGTTTGACTTGTCAGCAGGTTAAAGTAGAGCGTCAGTTACCGAAAGGTATGCTGCAGCCTTTACCAGTGCCAGAGTGGAAATGGGAGAATATATCCATTGACTTTGTTGTGGGATTGCCGAATACATATTGAGGTAATAATGAAATTTAAGTTATTGTTGATCGCTTGACCAAATCTGCTCATTTCCTTGCTATACGAGATACTTTTTCCCTAGATAAACTTTCCCGTTTTCATCTTAAAGAGATAGTCAGGTTACATGGAGTTCCTCTCTCCATTATATCTTACAGTGATCCCAGGTTCACTTCTAACTTTTGTAAAGGCCTTCAGAAGTCGTTGGGTACTGAATTAAATTTTAGTACATCTGTTCATCCTCAATCAGATTGGCAGTCAGAATAAACAATTCAGACCTTGGAGGATATTCTACGAGCTTGTTCGATGGATTATCAGGGAAGTTAGGACCAACATCATTCTTTGGTTAAATTTTCATATAATAACAGTTTTCATTCCAGTATACAGATGGAACCATTTGAGGCTTTATATGGGAAACAGTGTCGAACTCCAGCTTTCTAGGATGAAGTGGGTGAAAGGAAGTTGATGGGACTAGAATTGGTAGAAGAGATGGCAGAAAAAGTTCAGCTGATTCAGAAACACATGAGAACAGCTCAGAGTAGGCAGAAGAGTTATGCGGACAATAGGAGGAAGGATATCTCTTTTGAGGTAGGTGATCATGTTTTTCTCAAAGTCTCACCATGGAAAATTGTAATGCGATTTGGTAAGAAAGGAAAGCTGAGTCCAAGGTTCGTTGGACCATATGAAATTCTGGATAGAGTTGGATCAGTTGCATACTGGGTGGCTTTACCTCCGATTTTATCTCAGGCACACAATGTTTTTCATATTTCGATGCTGAGAAAGTACATGCCAGATCCATCTCATGTTTTGAGTCCAGAGGTAGTTCAGCTGGAAGAGAACCTATCTTATGAGGAACAACTGGTCCAGATTCTTGACCACAGGGAGCAAGTGTTACAGAATAAGGTGAATAATCAGGTAAAGGTTTTGTGGAAAAACCACATTATGGAAGAGGCAACATGGGAATCTGAAAATGCAATGAGGGATAAGTACCCCCATTTATTCGATAAGTAAATAAATTACAGGGACACAATTTTCTAAAGGGGGGAAGGATGTAACATACCAAGTAAGTAATGAATAATATATATTTTTATCTATGTCTATTAATGAATTATATAGTGTTTTAGAGGCTTAAAATGAAAACAAATCCAATCTTAATCATGGAATACACTAATATTCTTAAAAGAGTGTTTTACTGCCTTTTGATGGGAAACCCTTTTTAAATCAAACTTTTGACAATTTTATAATCTATATTTGTCAGAATAAACATATTCATTATGATTGGGACATTTAAATTTACATTGTATAAATTTTTGGTATTTTTCTGACAATGTTTATTTTTTAATGAATAGTGAAAAATACTGCATTTTACATCAAAACTATTTTTTAATTTAATTTAATTATATGGTTAGATTATATTTTTAATTGGTCTTAAAGTGTAATCTGAATATATTTTTACCATTTAATCCAATGGTGGTGATTAAGATTAATTTAACTTTGAAATTTGTCATAAACTAATGCCAAACTTTTCATAGATATTGTTTCAAAAAACCCGCTATTTGTTTTGACAACGAGATTTATTTTTAAATCAATTATTGCAATTTATGTGTTTGGAATTTGGTAAAATGGATTACATATTTGGAATCATAAAGTCCAAATTATGTAATTAAGACTCTTTTGTTTTTAGACATTATGAATAGTAACGACGGTAATTAACTTTAATTATCTTGATTAATGAGTAATCGGGTAGTTATGGATAATAAAATAATATCATAATAATAAAAAAAGACACCAAAATGTGTCATAAGGATACTGGTTGTCTCATGGCCGACCATGGTATTCCTTGTGCCAAACTTGGGGGCCCCATGAAATCATTTTTGTGAGAAAGTGACTTTTTATCTTTTTATTTTTTAAAGAATGTTAAATGTAACAAAAAATGTATCACCTAGGTAAAATATTTTTAATTTTGTCTAAATAAATGATATTTTGATGTATAAATATTCATTGGAAAGATAAAAATATTTTATACATCATAGTATTTTTTTTATAATTTTTAGACATTAAATAAATTAAATTAGTTATGACATCATAATGATGCAGCGATGACCTCATTATTTGACGATTTAAATAAAATGGAAAGATAATGTAAACTCTAAGACCTACACATGTAAAAAACCTATTGGGTGGGTATATTTCAAACCCTTATCACCTTATCCTCGAATTATATCAATGTGGGGCCTTTAAAATCCGAAACCCATTTGAAAATAAAGTAACATTTCTTTTTTACTTTCCAAGAGTGCCCCTCCTCTCCTCTTATAAAAGGCCCCCACCTCTACCTCCTTACCCACACTTCCAAAGAATTTTGCTCGGACAAACCAGGCCCATTTTGTGTCTCCACTTCCCTCTCTTACTTTTTGAAGCCTCACATTGGGCAGAAGGCTTCCCCAGGAAGCCTTTGAGGTCAAACCAAAGGGAGTTACCCGATTTTAAGGTAATGTCTTCACTTGAGTCCTTTTGTTTTATTTTGCTTCTCCAACCCCCTAAATAGTTTTTTTCATTTCATTTGTAACAAATCCAGTATCTCCAATATACTAGTATGTTTTTATAAAAAGGATTCGAGCTACACTTACACACAACTACATCTAATGGTTAAAAGACGTACGGTTTCCGTGGATGGTGAATTTATGTCTCCCAAAACGATGATTGTTCAACATTCTTTTAACACTTTCAAAGGTGGCCATTAAGATGTCACTATATTTATATATGATATATAATATGTTTATGTTTTCCTAAAGCTTATTTATTTTTTATTTTGGGAATACCTTTATGGTTTCCATTATGGGTAACGCGAAGGAATGAAACGTTAAGGTTTCTCCGAACAGATTTAGGGAATATACTGTGATGGGTATTCGAAAAGTAACCAAGAGGGTTACTCCCTATGTAAGAATGTTATGAATGCCTCATGTTACTTTTATGTCTTATGATTTCTATGATTTATTCATGAGTTGATGAGTTATGTTAAAGTGCTTATGTTTTATGGGTAAATTCTGATTTCATTCTTATGTATATATGAACTCATGTTTCATTTCCATATTTTTTTTATATAACCCATACTGAGCTTTTTATGCTCATCCCAAGTCATTTTTTGATATGTTTATCACAGGTCAAGGGAAAGGTACATGATATGATGATAGTGTCAAGGAAGTGTCCAGAAATAATCCATGTTTTATTTTAAATATGTTCCGTTGATGGGAAAAAAATGAATACTATCTTTATGTAACCACTTTGTTTATATGTGGAATGTAATGCATGTTTTATGTTCTAATTCTCTAAAACTCTAAACCTGAAAAGATCCTCAATGTGTAATCTTGTAATAACTCAAGATTAAGTAAGTTTTATGGCTGGGGACTTATACCCAACATCCAGGATATGAGTGATAGGGATGGTAGAAAAGTCCTCCATCCCTGATCTCACTTCTAGAAATTTTAAATGCTCAGATATAATGTGATTATTGTATGTGGTGATATGGTAGTGTTTTTATACTAAGGTAGTGATATGATTTTTTATTAGTGATATGGTATATGGTTGTCATATGTTGCTTAAGCTTTAATATGGTATATAGATTATGTCTATTTAATGAGGATATAATTATATGGTATGTTGTTGTGGTTATATTTTAATGGATATGATGTGATATCTGGTATGTTCTTATGTCTATATAGAGCTGGTGGGTGTGGTAGGACATATACGTTTTAGGTGTGAGTTTGAATTCTTTAGTGAGTAAGTGGGTATAAGCTAACTTAATCACTATATTCTTTTTATTTTATTCTTATATACTTGTATTTAATTTTTTTGAGAATGTAATTTAGAGGTTGGGAGATAGTTAACTGGGTAGAGGTAAAAATAGGGTTTCTCTGTTTATTTGTTGAGGCTTAAATATTATTCTTCCACACTATAATGAATGTTTCTAGAGAGGGCCCTAAATTATATAATTTTTTGCTCAGCAATATATACTATATATTATTTTTATTTATTTTTAGTTGGATTTAGTGATATATATGGAAATTTATAACTCCTGATGATTACTAGACTTGGATTCCCAAAAATAGAAATCTTTTTTGGGCATTGTTTGCATTTAATGTATGAAATTACATGCATTGTGGTAAATTGGTTATTATTTTAAATTATTTTACTAAATTTTATTGGTGGGTTTATTGTATGATTATTGGTATTTATGAGTACACATATATTTTACACTTTATGTTCTAGTAACTACACTATTTACTTTTATAGATACGTTTTAGGGGTCACACTTGTATTATTTTGTGATCCCATAGTGAATTTTAGTTGGCAAGGATCCTATAAGATTGATATCATAGATTTTTTTGAGATTTAATATAATTTTCATGTGTGTAACTGGAGAGGAATTAGATTAGTCTAGAAAGGAAACAATATCATTTTATCTTACAATTTGCTGTCGTCAAGGGGGACATGATTGGACCCAAACATGGCCCCTAAAATCTTACACAAAGACCATAATATTTCTAAAAATATTAATGTTATATGTTATATATTTTATTATGGAGTCCCAACTGTGATTAAATAGTTTTCATATTTATATATGTGTTTTAATTGGAGAAGTATTTTGGGAAATTAAAAAAATTTAATTAAAAAATAATTTAATCATTTCCATACCTAGGTCTCAAGAGTTGTATTTTTTCTTATTGAGATAGTTACTAGTTAGTACCCCTTTATATTTTAGGTTGGTGAGGTGATAAATGATTATGTAATATATCATAAGTGGGTTGGTCATTTAGAGGATGATTCATGAAGTAACAAATTTTGTGAATTTCAATGCAAAAAACCTACCAATGTATTGAGAAATTATTTCCAATCATGCGACCAATGAACTACATTTTGAGATGTCATTACTTCTTAAGAACTATTTATAATACACCACTTTCTCTACCCAAATATCTTGAGTTACTTGAAAAAGATAAATTGATATATAATATGTTATAATGGATAAGCTACCCTTTTTTGGAAATAAATATTTAATTCATGAGGAGTAAAGCAGTCAATGGGGGTTCTATTTATATAGGTATATGTGTTTTTATTAGTTTCAATTTAGCTTTAATTTATTATTCTCCCCTCCCTACAGATAAAATTTTATAGTAATCCATTTCGATATATTGAATGGTTTGTTTTCATTTATATGTTATGGATATAAGTAATTCCAGGGTCTGACTGTTATTATTTTTCAATATTGGGTAGGTGTCTTGTTTCAGAGGCTGCCTTAGTAGATACTACATTTAAGGCTGTATCAATAGCATCATGGACCTTAGGATTTTTGGTAGCATAAATGACATATTCCTAGGAGATTACTACCATGTCAGATTCCTCATTCATATGGACATTGGGTTGAGCATTGACACAAAGGTTAATATAATCAAGGAAAGTGAGGTAGAAGATTAGGGTGTGGATAGATGTATTATATTGAGTTTAAAGATATAGTTACAGTCGATGTACTTAAAGGTACAATATATTAATATTTCACCCAAGGGTACAATTTTTTTGAATCTTGAGATTTTAAATCTTTGATTACATCTTCCTTGTTATAAGATTTAGGCTATAAGGTGTTATGGCATCTATTACCCCTAGTTTTGACAGAAATAGTTTGAGATCACGCTAGAATCTTTAAATTATGTCGAGGATTTGATTTTATTGTAGGGAAATATCAATCAGTGGGAGACTTTTTTCATATTATAAATACATAAATACAAATCCATCCTCATCGTGGATTTTTTGTACTATGTTCAAGATGTTATTGGTTAATTTTAGAGCATAATACTTTTTAGAATTAAATTCAAGTGTATGGTGTTCATTAGAAAGAGGTATCATCAAATGGATTTTTGAAATATTGAACCCATTTTTCTATTATCTAGTAGATTTGATGTTAAATTTAGTGAAACTTTAGGTAATTGTGTTTTCTAGTGTTTTTGGTAATTCCACTAAAATATTTCAAAAATAGCTTGTATCATTACCCACTTGACTAGACATAATGATTTGGATACATTTATAAATAATTATTTTTTTCACTTTATACATCATCTTATAGGATGGATTCTTCATTTTAAAGAGTGGTGATGATTTATATCAACAATCTCTTGATAAAGGGTTTTATCCATCCAAGTTCTTCACCTTGGGGTGCTCGACTATTCCTTTTAAATAAGCTGATTGTAATTGTTCGGTTTTTCATAGATTAGTATTAGAATAATATAGTGATGATGAATGACTATTTACCCTTTTATTGTTTTACAAATTATTTGATCAGTGAAAATAATTCTTTTAGTTTTTTCAGATTTATTTATGGTATGTGAATCATCAGATGATACAGAAGGAGGGATATATTCAACTAAATTCTATTAAGTTCCATTATTTACGCATTGTATTTTTATTACTCCATTAATTATCATGAATTACCATACTACTTTCATGGGATTGATGAAAAAGGGTTTTCAAAAGTTTCAGGACAAGATTTTTGTAGTTTTCATTTAACAACAACATAAAATATTAGAGATCAGTGGAGGATTATACTAAGAAATATGGAGTCTACTTAGAGGTTTTTAGGTATAATTAGTTGTATAGAATTTTATGTAAGAATAAGTTATATATTCATGAAGTGAATTTCTTTATGCATGTCATGTATCAAAAAGGGGTGGTAGATTATCCTTCAATGATTGAGGTAATGGTTTCTATGGAAGATCCCTATAAAGTTACAAAAGGTTTTAGTATCTAAAGTATTTCATTATATTATATTATATTATTGAAATATTTCATTCGGATTCTGTCCCCTTTGATAGATTTTACCAGGGATTATTAATACTTTGTGTGAACTAATTAGGGATAGATGGTGTTTGATTACATGGATGTGAAAAAAACTAGTTCTCATATTCATTATCTTTTAAAAGAGGGAGTCATGTTCATAGTATTTTGTGTTTTTTATAATCTTGTTTTGGGTTGTGTTTTGATACATAAAATTGAGGTTATCTTTTATGAGTCATGTAATTTACATACAGATGAAATTAACTATGAACCCATGAATTAGAGGTTGTATAAATAGTGTTTTCCTCACTATTATAGTGATATTATCTTATCAGTAATAATTTTATGTTCATCACTAATCCAAAAATACAACAATATATTTTTTGTTAGTGGGATATGAGTATTATTCAATATTAGTAGATGGAGTTCTTAAAGAATTATGATTTCAAGAAACCCGATACTCTAAGAATGTTTTAGTTAAAGCGCCAGGTTGCATGCTTCATTTTTATACTACTCATGAGTGTAGAGATGCATGGAGTATTATGATAAAGCATGAGAAATTTCATCTCCATATAAACGATATTTTCTATAGAGCTTTACTATTCTATATTATTGTGAATTATTCCTTGTTATGGCCTCTATAAGAGTTGTGTTGGGAGATTCAGTGGTAAAGGTATCGAGAGATCATGTAATTTATAATGACTCACATGGTGGATAGTCTAGAACATGTTAATATCCAAATTTTTTTTGTGGGAATCATTACATTTTTTGGTTATCCAAGACGTGATTATTTTTATTTTTTAGATATCACCATTTGATATACACACCATTTTTTCTAGTCAGTACCATACATTGAGGATTCATTACTATTTTTTAGGGGTTATGAGTTTTTTGTCCTAGTTCATGTATTAATGTTTTCTGTGGTAGAGGTTGAAATATTGGAATAACATTCATTGTAGATTAGTATCTCCATTGGATGTTACTTAGTATAAATTGGATTGAATTTGATTGTATTTTTAAAAAAAAATTATTTGATAATCTGGTGGATATAACAATATCTTGGTATTTATGGATAATTTTACAATTTCATCTCATATATTATAGATTAGGGTGTCAAGTGTGGTAGATTTATTGGGTACTCTTTATAGTGATGAATTAGTAAAACATCATGGGTACAGAAGGATAAATGTATCTTATTGAGGTTCATTCATTACCTTGTGAGTTTTTAAAGCTATGTGGTGAACATTTCGTTATCAATTGATAAGTTTTACTACTTGTCTTCCTTAGTTGGCTAAGTTTTTATATAATAATATGTATCAGTGATCTAATAGAATGCATACATTTGAGGCATTTTTTGGGTTTCCATCCCAATAATCATTGTGTTGGACTAAGGTTGGGGATTCAGTGATTCCTGGAAATATATAATAGTATAGGTAATTTTAGGAGATCCTCAAATGGATGAAAGATCCTAAATATAATTATATGAATTATTCTGATTAGATGAAGTGGCATATAGAATTTGTAAGGACCCACTAATTCCCATTCTCTTGAGATTAAAAAAAGTCATTATTGGAACTTAATCGACATCACCAAGATGCTAACGGTGGGAAATAAATTCTTAATGGTTTCAAAGAATGTGGGATATTATTTACCCTTTAATGAATAAAACCATTAACCCAAATAACCAATAACAAACATCTCACTATATGATGCATGAGATAAACTAAATAATATCTAAATCATTCTATTTTAAACATCCAACCATAGTATGCTACAACAGAAGACAAACCAACATCCATGTAAACAGTGGAAGGACAATAAATAAAATCCAAGACTATAATAAGACTACATGCTCCACAAGATTTATGCTCCTACATCACTAAGTAGTCCACATTATCACTATATGGTACTAAAGAAATGTGATAGTTTACCTTTTCCCAAGTCCCGGAAGGTAGAATTTGAAAAAGCACCAATGTTCCAAAGTAGGGGTGATTATATAACTCCTTAGGTTTTCCCACTAACTTCCCTACTCATGCCAATAGGATAGAATAGTTATCACATTATATAAAACTATTTATATAAAATAATTACCAAAACAATTTATAACCAAATATAATCAAGTTCAAAAACCAATTATTACCAAGTGCAGACACAGGTAAACGAAACCAATTTCCCCCAAGAAATTTTCCATAAAATAAATAATAATATCTAAAAAACTAAATTTTTATTATCATTTTGGAATAACCATTCCATATTTCACATCACACCGACAAATGCATGCTTTATTTGACAGTTTCATACTCATGAGAAGTCTCTTGTCCAATTACCTTGTGTCCTAATGACACACGCACTCGATCCAGGGTTACACACCTTGTACCCCAATGGTACACATCCTTTATTTTGGGGCTCTTTGAACATGAACTCACACAAAACCAAATGTATTCCAAAACTAATCCAAATAACCATTTCAAACCATTTCAATAAAATTGTACTTTTATTGAAAACCAAAGAATAACCCATTATCAAAACAAATCATTAATTTCAATAAACATCCATTTTTTATTGAAACCATCTAACCAAATAAATGTTCCACAATTCCAAAAAATCTCCATTTTAAAATCCATATTTTAAAACCAAGAATAAAAGCACTTTATTCAAATCATAAAATTTTATAGTTTTCTCTAATTTGCCAAACCCTCACAATGAAGGGTTTATAATGATTTTTAAAAAGCCAAATCACAACAAATTCAACATGTGATATTAAATTTGAAAGCATTTACATCATTTATATTAATTGTAGTCAAGAAAAAATCCACCTAGCTCAATGGTTTTGATGACATATGGTAATGGACGAAGAACACTTCAGAAAAACAAGTTGATTCTTCATGGAAATTCTATAGATCTCTTCTCCAAGCACGATCCAGACCAAATATCAACATATTTAGCATACAAATTAATAGATCTTCCAATAAGAAGTGTATATATGAGAAACCAAGAAGTTAAAATAATTATATATAAAAAATTCATCAAGAGGAAGAATGATCACATACCTCAAGAATCTAGGTTCAAAACACCAAGGGTATCCTTAGAAATGACTCCAAATCACTTGGGAGAGTTTATTATACCTTAAATTAAGCTAAATCATGAAATATGTATTATTAGGAGAAAAAATGATCCATTTACAAGAAAAAACGTGTGAGATCCACTTTTTTAGGATCTCACTTAAACCGTCCACCCTGTAATTTCACACGGCATGTAAAACCATTTGCTAACTATGCATTAGATACTACCTAGGAAGACCCTATCATGACCTCCTCACACGGTCTACCTAATTGATCATAAATAGTGATGAATTTTTCAACCTCAAACCTTCCATTTCACATGTTTTGTAGTAGGATGGACGCACGGTTTGGATAAACTATGCAATGCATGTACCCCAACCTTTATCCCCAAAAACTAACTAAATGTTCACCAAACTATCCCAAAATTTCCTCTCATACATCATATCCATAAAAACACAATGAAATGGTTATGTACATTAAATATTTTGTACTACATAATTTGAGTATGGTGATCACATGTTGTTAACGATTTCTGATTATGGTTAGAGGAAGTTTGGTCAATCTAGTACAATTTATATTCTATTTATTGAACCCTTTGTGGTTTATGGGTACATTAATGGGAGTGTAATTCCAGTTAGATCTTCCTATATATATTGATAAATATCATGAATTGTTACATATGTTCTATAATTAATGATTTCATTACAAAAACTCCCATACAATTGATTGGGGTGAGTTAGATGTTGGGTGGATGCAACATTAGTAGAGAAACATGTTGAAATTTAGGATTATTAGAAGAAATTGTTTCATTGGTATATCATTCCGTTAGTTTGTGTGTTGTGGAGGAATTAAGACTTAGAGGGGGAATATGGGCGTGAGAGTCTTAGATATGAGATTATCATATAGAGTTATTATGGTATATCAATTTATTTTATAAAGACATGATTGATGTTTTTTCTTTTTTTATTATATTTGAGATTTTGTGGTTTAGATATTTTTATTTCAATGTTATTTAAATGAGAGTCTTTATGTAGTTTCAATTTTCTAGGGTTTTTCTTATTTCATGATGATTAAGCCCAAATGAGATGTATAAAATTTAAACACATTATTTTCTCCCTATCATCTATTTTTTGGGTTTTGGGGTGGTAGAGAGGTCTTGGGATGATTTTTTATGTGAAAATTAAAGGAGAGGTGTATTTTACATGAAATTATATTTTGTTAGAAAAATCACACCATAATTGGGCACCATTATATCTCGGTTTATTCTAAAATTTTATATGGATTTTTATCTTGATACAGGTTCTATGATTATTGGGTCTATAATGAGATACAATTTTTTGCACCATGAAGTTTAAGCTATGATATTTTATTGTTCCTTTGGCCAGTGTGAATAAAATATTATACCCTGATTTTTTATATTATGGTGTTAAGGCTTGTGTTGAGACATAAATCCTTGGTCATGATTTCATGGGATTGTATGTTTGCATCACTACTTCATGATGATTGTTGTTTCATTATAATAATGTCAGAAAATCTAATGAGAGAGTTTGAAAAAGGAAAATTTATCACTATGAAGATTGGAAGGTTAGCTTTTATAGTTCAATAAAGTTCATTTTATTATTGTTTTCCTTATTATAATTAATTTATAATGTCTATTAACCATGATAAATGAAGATCATGATGGATATTTCATCATGGTTTAGATATTTGTGGTTATCTCAAACATCATTTTACCATGATTATTTCTATCACGCCATAATTTTTGTGGTTTTCTATTTTATTAAAAATTAGGTGTTTCATTATATTCTATCTAGTTTATTTAATTTTCTATTATATTTTTACGACCTTAATGATTCCAATTAGTCACTACAATTATCTACTTTATGGTATTTGAAATATTTTTTCAATGAGGATAGATTCCCAATGATTGAGGAATTGACAACTAGTTTTTTCTATTCTAGCTTGTTCTACATTTTTGGGGAGGTCCTGGTAGGGTATTTTTCGTGATTTTTTTATACTTTAGTTGATGGTTTCATTAAATACAAATTTTTATAGGCTTTTTGGGGAGTTTTTGAAATATTAATGGAATTTGACCATTGTTTTCTTCTCATCCTTATGCTATGATTATTCTAGGGTCAATTTAAGGTAGTTAATTTGAAATATATCTATCTCTACCATTTGTAGGTTTCCATAGAGTTATCATATTTTTCTTTTTTTGGTAATGTGTTGGTAATTAATTAATGAATATAATGAATCAAATTAATGAAATCGAAATCAGAAATTGGATCTCATATGTTTAGATGGTTTTTATGATATTAATTTTTTTATTTATTTAATTTTTATGATGAAAATGTTATTATTGTTTAATGTTTTTTTGAGAAAAATGTTTTTTATATTTAATAAAAATAACAATATATATAAATGGATCAAAGAGGGAAAATCTATAATTCATGTTTATTGTTAATATTCTAAGCATGAATTTATAAACTAATAAATGAATCATATCATAAGTATCCATTTCTCTATGGATATTATTTTTTCGATGAAATTGGTTATAGTATGGTTTGATTGATATATTTGAAAATAGGTTGATGTTGTGTCTAGTTCTGGAAGTAGTTTGACATGGATTTCATGGGATGGGGTAGTAGATGATGTAAAAATTGTATAGATGATGTTATGGGATACTATATTATATTTTTGATATGGTTGTTTTAGTAGGTTTATTTATTTGTATATGTAGTTTCCCTATAATATGAATGGAAATAACAAATTCATGGCATAATTTCATGTGGTATGGGGTACAAGTTGTATCGAATTCTGAATTGTCAAATTTAAAATGGGTGTTGGAATATGGAACATAATTTAAAATGGGTTTAGTGATGAATAATTTTTTAATTATATTTTAAAGAAGTTGGGTGTTCAATAAATAGTTTTTATTTGGTTGTGGTGGTGGGTTTTGGTGTTTTAGTGATGGTAGTGGTTTAGATGTGTGGAGGTGATGGTGTAGCAATAAAGTGTGGATATGGTGATTTTATGGTTAGAGGGTAACTTATATCAATATTTTTTATCAATATTTTTTATTAATTTTATTTTATATTATTTATTACACACCATAACCCGTATAAATTAAGAATTCCCATGCCTATATAAAGATTTAGGTTACGATTGTGCCCATATCATCTAGGATTTGGGTGACATGAATTGAAGACATCTCCCATCTCCATGATTTTTTTCAAAACATTTTATTTTTTATGATAGAAACAGATTTATGGTTTTTTCCTATATAGAAATAATTTTATTTTGAGATAGCTATATGTTTGGGTAGTAGTGATGTGGGATGTGGTTGTGGAATGTTGTGTGCGCCTTTTTTATGTGGTATATCATTGTCTTATGTGGAACATTGTTGTTGTTAAATGATATTTATCTATGGTATTGTGGTGTTGGGTCTTATGAAATATGTGAAATGTAGTTAAGTGTTTATGGAAGGTACATGTGATGTATTACCATCATAGTCTACTCTTCGGTCCCACGAATTGTGGAGGACACATCACCCTAAGCACACCACCTCGTATGCTAGAGGTTATCGATAGGTGGTGTGGGGAAATGAGGTTACACTAGGGATACTATGCCCTCTTTATCTGAGTGTGAAACATGAAATAAAATTAGGGAGGTTGCATCCATCCATACATAAATAAAAAAACATGGAATAAAGCAGGTTTTAGGCAACCATATAACCCATTATAAAGCAAGATGGACTATATGACCATCGATGAGTCATTTATGTGAAAAGGTCATGTGTACAAGTCCAAAATAATATAAATAACCATAAAGTGAATAAAACTATAGAGATACCTCATATGTCCAAGTATTATCCTGAACCCCAACTCAAATGCATTATCTCAACCCATATTAATAATTTTCTAAGGGGAACTTTCCCTTTTATATTCCAACACCCATGATGTCTGCTTGGTTACTAACCAGCAACCAAAGAAGTATGTGAGAAAAACATAGTAGTACACCACTAATGGTGTCAAAAATTATAACAAGTTTGAGTTTTCATAGTGAAAGATAATGTAAAAAATAATATATATTGAGAAAATAAATAAAATAAATACCCCTAACCTTTGATCTACACTATAAGACCCAAGTCGAACATACCTGCTTCAGATAGTGTCAGATGTATTCGATCATAGTTTCATAAAGGCAAGAATCCATAGTTAATGTATTCAATTGTTAATTATTTAAAATCCCACAGAATTTAGAATCATATTCTAATAGTAATTAGTGTCATGTGTCATATGGGATTTAGGATATCATCCTAATATTTCCTGGATTTATATATCTTATAGAATCCTTGTACTCATCCAATCATTCCTAAACCTCAAGGGTTACATAGAATCTTGTGCATCATCTAGACTTTCCCAATAACGTTGAATAATATGTAATCCAAGGACCACATCAATAAATTCTCAATAATAGAGTTTCAATAAGAAATCCAAGGATCTCAACTTAATATTCCCAAACACTAAGTATCAAAAAGGATCCCAAAGATCTCATCTTGGAATTAATAAGAACGAAATATCAAGAATGAATTCAATGATATCATCATAGAATTCACAAGATACAGTAATCACTCCAAAATTTCATTCATTTAAATTAATCATTTAATTGTATATTCATTTAATCTAGTTTATTATCACATCCCCCTAACCCAATTCAAATAATTCTTTGGGATAAGCAGGTTACTTGAAGAGGAAAATGTCTTAACAAACAACAAAAAAAGTACCCCTTCCATAGAATTATAATGACGATCCCATGATACTATTTTGTTATCCCTGTTAACTTATTTTATTATTTTTAACCTAATATCACACATAGGGGAGGATAAATATATAATATATGGAACCATATAGTCAAATCATGGACCTTTAAGGGAATTAATCATTAATTTGATATACAAGTTAACAGAATTAGATTTCTAGATCTAATCCATGGTAAATCAGAATGACCATACATATTATATACACTAAAATATAGTGATTCCTTATGGGATAACTCTAAGACCACCTAACATAGGATAATATACTTCCACTTGTTGATTATCTACCGTTGGTATTATATGAAATGATAGAAAACTAGATAAAAGAAAAAATCCATGAAAATAGGTTATATTAGCTTCAAGTGGTGTGAGATGATAAGTCGATGAAGAATTGGAACTAAGGAAACAACCCCATAAACAAATATTAACCCTTCAATTTCCTCAAACAGATGAAAAAATATATGATAAATGAGAGAGTTCCACCATGGATAGAGGAGAGGATAAGGAGATCCTTGGTGCGGTCTATTGAGCACTTGAGGGGAAGAAAAATCAGGTTATGTTTAAGGTGTCAAAAGGGGTGAAATGAAAAACTTATCCACCCCCCCCCCCCACCTAGAAAAAAACACCCAGATACCATTGACTTTTCAGTAGGCCACCAACTGGCCAATGGGCCCAGTTGGCATATTGAAATACCACACACTGTTGAATGATACTACAACCTCATTGACTCAGGACCTACTTCTAAACTTCATGAATGCCATTGAGAATCCAAAAAAACCTCTTATATCATTCATTAAATACAAAAAAGGGTTTTAAAAAATAAGTAAATAATTAAAAACCTCAATTAATGGGATGGGTTTCATAGGATTGGAGTTACAACATGCGATCTATTTCAAGATTATGTTGGCTAGTTTAGAGGGAATGTGGGTGAAGGGAACCATTCTTGTTATATTATTTTTATATTATATTATTAGTTTTCTATATGGAATTTTTTGAGAGATCCTCAGTAATGTTAGGTGGTTTTATATTGATTATAGGTAATTATTTTTGTTTCCCTATTGATTATCCAAGGCCTTAGTAAAATTGTTTTAAATTATCAAGAAAGTTTCTCTTAAGGATAATACTAATCATATTTTTACACACACACACACTCATATATATATATATATATATTCTCTATATAATTTTTATATATTTCTATGAATAATTTGATGATTGGGATGGACATTACTACCCCATTTTAATTTATGTAATTAATGTTAATTAAAGAAAATATCTTTTAGTGTTGGATAATGTAGGACATAACATGAATTGAGTCATTTGGGTATTTTAACATTATTCTAATTATGGTTGTTGGTGTTTTCCATATAAATTTATGATTATTTATAGGGGTAATTCATCCCATATGTATCTTTAGTACCCTAAATGTAATTTATCAGCCTATGGCCTATTAGAGGAATGAATACTATCTCACACATGTATTTACCACAAGTCCAGCTAGATTTCTAGTGGTAACATGCAATGAAAAATCCAAAAAATTATATCTAGTTAAAACATCTTCAATTTCCAAAAAATTGAGAAAAAGTACCTCCTACAACAAATTTTAGTGATTTTGGAAAAGTATATGAAAAATTAAGGAAGTAAAAAATAAGGGAGATGTGGGGTGGCCTTATTGTTAAAATTCTACAGCTGTAAATGGTTTTTTAATTTGAAATGAATTGAAGGATTAATAGTATGAATATGAGATGAGGTAAAGTGGAATTTATATGTCTCTCTTGTTATTGGATGGTTTAAATGAGGGGAAAGGAATACTAACTTATTTAGAAAAAAATTAATTTTTTAAAAATTTATAAAAAATATTAGTGTTGAGCCACTAAGAAATATGTAACACTACTACATAGCCAAGGTTTTATCAGATTAGTGACCAGGGGGATTTGAAAATCTATTAGTATATCTATGTGTCATGAACCGTCCCCCAGGGCCCGTATCATGACCACCCCAAGCCTGCCTTCCTTAGGCCAGGGGATGGTGACTATCACCAAAGGCATATATCCCAATACTGGGAAGGAATTTCCTTCAAAACAATACACATACTTATCATAGAACATAACTAGAAGATAAAAACTAAGTATAACTGTATACAAATGAAGTGATGGATGGTACAAAGGATCCAAAAATACAGGCCCAATAGGAAATTACAACTGAAAAGAAAATACATTTGATGTAATATAAAGCAGCTATTGGGTCATCCTTCGAGGTCCCTACCTGAAAGTTAGGTATAGTTGGCCTCCTCAACACTCCACGTATGTTTGTCTACTCTTTGTACCATCACATCTAGTGGTCCACCTCCACGTACTATCCAGTCTTGCTACATTCTGCCTCAATCAGCGTTGTATGTCATATGCAACCAACACAACGTAGTGCGGGCATAGCCCATGCACAGGTGAGTATAACAACACTCAGTAGAGACCCCGAGACCCTTAAGGTCTCACAATATCCAACAATAATAAACAGAAAAGTAAAGAATCAATAGATAACTCTTACTTAGGTATATTCCCATACATATACCTAAGCTATCTAGTAACCCATCTCAATAATGAGGAAACACAAAAGTCATTAACTCAGCTCAAAACCAAGATTTTAATATAGGGGTAGTAGAAAGTAATATCCATAGTCAAACTATAGAAATATCGGCTGATGGTGTACTCCTCCTCTATCGAGTACTGTGGGCATGCCACGTCACCCAGAGGTGCTTCCCACCTTCCTGGACTATTGTGGTACTCATCCTATCGAGTATCGTGGTTCTATTGCATCACACAGAGGTGCTTCGTACAATGGGTCAACAGCGTCATACAAAGCCTCTCCCCCTTGTAGCCTACTAAGATACTCCTCCTTTCATGTATTGTGGGTCTGCCACATCACACAGTGGTACTCCCCACTGTGGGCCTGCCGCGTCACACAGAGACGCTTCCCACTGGGCTAGTTGAAACACTCCGAGTCTAAGGGTCAGTAGTCATCAGGTGTCATCCAGATACTAGGTTTCCATTCTCCGCTTTCTCGTCTCTAGGAGGATCCACCCCTAGAGCTACTAGTCGATAGTCCAACTGTCACGAAGTCCCAAGTAGAAGTATCGCAAAGGTCAGCCTCGTCATATGGGTCTCAATGCAATAGACGACGCGTCAATCAGATGCCCAGTCTCTGAGTTATTGAAATTTCCATTCCAGGGGCTCGGTTAGATTTTAAGTTCAAACCAACCCAACCTTACCCCAACTATGTCCAAACCTCAAGTGGGGTATTCCAAATGAACCGTATCGTTCCAAGATTTCTGTCGTTGTAGATGGTTCGTCGATCAGACACCCGTAGTCCAAGAGATGGGTGAAAAGGTTTATATGGGTCAAATGGGTTCAGACAGGTGTCAGACCCGGTCCACAGGTCAGACCCGGTCTATGGGTCCGACCCCGCCCAGGGGGTGGCCCGACCCAAGGGTGTGGCCCGGACCGAGAGGGCGGCCCCACCCAACGGCCAGCGTGGCTCGGCTGGCCACGTTAGGGGGGAGGGGGTGTCGTTCCCCCTCCCTGACGAATGGAACCGGTGCTAATCGCCGGTTCAGAAGCCGCCAGACCCAAGGGTGTCCCACCTCATCTGGATGGTCGAGTAGCCAGCCCGTTCTGCACCACCGGTGACTGGCCAGATGTCGGCTGCTCTTGGCTCCTCCAATGCGGTGCGACAACGTCATTGTTCTGTTCCTCTGCAAGGCGTGACGGCGTCGCGCCCCTCCGGCGGCCTTTCTCCGTCGTTCCTTGCGCTGGTGGCGGCCTGGTTCTCCGCGTGGCGTGACGGCGACGCGCCCCTCCAGCGACCCAAGAGCGTTTTCACCACTGGTTACCTCTATTGAAGGACCATCATTGGCCACCGTTACTCTGCTACGGTCCTCTCATCTGATGGCACTGTTGCGTCGCCACCATCGTCAACAAGCAAGATAGAAAAAAGGGGGAGGGTTAAGCTGGGTTCGTGCGGTCCGACCCTTCCTCGTTATGGTGATAACAATCAGAAGTTCACAATATATAATTTGAATGATGATGAATGGAGGGTAAAACTCATACATAGAACAACCCCTACCTCCCTTGTTGATCATTGACGGTAGAAGGAGAGGAATTTTGGATGTTGATTCGTTGATGTCGGGAAGCATCCTGGGTAGGAGACCGAAGAAGAAGCATCGTCGGCATTATTCGTGGTCAGCTCTTTCTCTTTTTCCTCGGTCAAAGATCGAAGAAAGTGTTTGTCATCCATTTATGGACGATGAAAAGGAGTTCTTCATGTTCATTGTTGAGAGATATTACTCCAAGGGTTCTTCAAGATCTTACAACCCCTCTCTCATGCTTCACCAAAAGTATTTCCAACCAAAAATAACGGGTTATGTTAACACATTATTTAATTTGTTGGCCAAATAATTTAAAATAATTCAAATGGGTATTAAAAGAATTAAGTGAATAAATTCAATTAATTAATTGAGAGGGTTGTCAAAATTAATTAGTGGGGTAGGTGGAGAGATTCATCCCACATAAATGGGGGGCTAAATGGGGTTTAAAGCCTGTGTGGGCCCCCCCAAGGATATTCTCCTAAGGGAGGTTATGTGCGGGTGGGCCCCACCCACATAACCTCTCATGCGAGGTTATGTTGTGGTGGCACCCACCTTTAACCTCTTCTTGGAGGTTTTAATCACCACAAAAAAATAAGTTATCACCGTTTTTAATTTATTTAAAAACCCCAAAACAAATTTCCATTCCCGACCAACTACCGTTGAGGTGAAAGTCTTCTTAAGTTAATATTGGCGCTGCGAGTTCAACTATGCCCTCATATTTCAATTCCAAGCACCAATTCAAAAGTTATAAAATCATGCTTTTACGTTTTCTGATCATACGTGAACAAAACATCAAAAAATTATTTCAGGCACACCGGGCCTCAGAATCAAGCGCTGTAAATTTTCACAGACTCGTAAGAATCCCAAGAATTTAATGAAAAATTTTCCACATAATTTCTAGGTCTTTACATTCTCCCCACTTTAGGAAGTTACGTCCCCATAAGCTAAAACATGAACTAAGGGAACAAATGGGGGTATTGAGCACGCATCTGAGCCTCTCGCTCCCATGTGCTCTCATGGAGGGTCTCGTGCTGCCAGAAAATGTGCACCAGAGTTATCGAATGTCCAAATAGGACCTGCTCATGTCAATCATCAATGTCTAATAGAACCTCCATGAAATATTCCCCATCAGCGATGTCCAACTCTCCATGTTCGATTACGTGGGAAGGGTCGTGCAGATATCTCCTCAGTTGTGATATGTGGAAGACATTGTGCACCAAGTGCAGCTGAGGTAGTATAGCTAAGTGTTAAGCCACCTCATCTACTCAATTGAGGACGTGCAATGGTCTGATGAACCGCTGATATTGCTTTCTGCCATAGCCAAATCTCTCTATACCTCGTTGAGGTGATACCCATAGAAATATGTGGTCTCCATCCTCGAACTCCAAAGGTCTCTGTCTCCTATCATTATATGAATTCTACCTGATCTTTGCATTCTTCATCAGCTGCTGGATCATCTACGACTTATTTGTAGTAGCTCGTACCATCTCTGGTCCCACTAGTGCAGACTCCCCTGGGTCTGTCCAGCGTAGTGGTAATTGACAAGGTTGACCATACAAGGCCTCAAAAGGTTCCATACCGATGGTGGAGTGATAGCTATTGTTGTATACAAAATCCACCAATGGAAAGTGATCCTCCCAGATGTGACAAATGTCGAGGACACATGTACAGATAATGTCCTCAAGGGTCTGGATGGTCCGCTCGGTCTGACCATCTATCTGAGGATGGAAGGCAATGCTCAAGAAAAGCTGCATCCCGAAATCCTCTTGTAACCCCTTCCATTTCCAGGAAGTAAACCGTGTGTCATGTTCAGAGACAATAGAAGAAGGTACTTCGTGTAAATGAATAATCTCCAGCACATAGAGGCATCCCAAACTCTCTACTGAGCTCTACTCTCTGATCGGTAGAAAGTGAGCCAACTTGGTGAGTTGGTCAATGAATACCCATATTGAATCGTGACCCATGGATGTACGTGGAAGACCCGTCATGATGTCCATGGATGTACCATACCACATCCACTCTGGAACCTCTAAGGGATAAACCATGCCTGCTGGTACCTGGTACTCTGCCATCAGTTGCTGACAAGTGATTTATCGTGAGACAAACTCTACTACTGCCTTCTTCATACCTAGCCACCAGTGTTGTCGTCAAAGGTCTTGTTACATATTTACCATTCTTCAATGTACCGCTAGAGGGGAAGTGTGGAACTCCCTCAACACTTCTTACTGATGTGCTACTGGTTCCATATTATGTCTTCTAGAGAGGAAAACGTGCTCCCCACATTTAGAAAATCCATCAAGTTCCTGCCCTGTGGATATCTGAGCATGTCGTGTCTTATAGTCAGATTCCCCATGCTGCGCCTCCCTAACTTGCTGAAGAAGTGGAGGAGTGACTGTAAGAGTCTATAGATAGGATGCTCCATCCCTATCCAAAAAGGATATATGTAAGGAAGACAATTACTCTGTCACCTCTCTTAATAGTTGTATACCATATATCCTGTTGAGATCATCCGCAAAAACATTCCCCTTCCCAGGAGTATATACTATCTCGAAGTCATAGTCCTGGAAGAACTCAAGCCATCGTTGTTGTCTCAGGTTTAGGTCCTTTTGAGAGAAGATATACCTGAGACACTTGTGATCAGAGTATATGGTAAAACTTTTTCCCATCAGATGGTGCCTCCAAATCTTCCAGGTGAAGACCACTGCTGGTAACTCCAGGATATGGGTAGTGTAGTTCTGCTCATACTATCTCAGCTACCGATAACCATATGTGATCAAAGATCACTCCTGCATCTGGACACACCCTAGTCTGGTCCATGATGCGTCGCAGTAGACTACGTACCCTACTCCTTCCTCTGGAAGCATCAATATGGGGGCACTAGTCAGCCTCTGCCTCAGCTCCTGAAAGATCTAATGGCATCTCTCTGAACACATGAAGGGTTTTCCCTTCTTCTTCAAGGATGACAGTGGTGATGAATCTCTAGAGAAGTCTGGAATGAATCACCAGTAGTATCCAGATATGGCCAAGAAACTCCGTACCTCCATCACACTCATGGTTGGCTCTGAGGTAAATACCACCTCAATCTTCACTGGATCTACTGCAACTCCAGCCCCCGAGATGACATTTCCTAAGAAGTGATCCTCTAGAATACAAAACTAACACATCGAGAGCTTACCATAAAGTTGTTTCTCGCGGAGTGTGTCTAGTAATACCTGCAAATGGTATGCATTCTCCTCTTCAGTAGTCTAGTAGATCAAAATTTCATCGATGAATTCTACAACAAAGAAATCAAGATATGGTTGGAAGATCCTATTCATGGGACATGTGAACACTTCTAGAGCATTGGTTATGCCGAAGGCCATAACCAAGAACTCACAATGGCTCTACTGACACCTGAAGGCTATCTTCTGCACATCCTCGTCTCCAAATCTGAGCTGGTGATAGCCTGATCTGAGTTATAACTTCAAGAACCATCGTGCTCCCTTCAGCTGGTCAAAGAGGTCGCCAATCCTCGGGAGTTGGTACTTGTTCATTACGGTCACCTGGTTCAGGCAATGGTAATTGACACAAAGCCTCAAGATCACATTGGCCTTCTTGGAAAACAGAATCAAGGATGCCGATGGAGAAACACTAGTCCGGATGAATCCCTTCACTTGCAAGTCCTCCAGCTATAACCGAATCTCGTGAAGCTCAGTGGGAGCCATCTGATATGCTTTAGTAGATATCAGTGTCGCCCTATGGTAAAAGAAAATGTAGAATTCCACATCTCTATGAGGAGGTAGTCCTAGAACATCATCAGTGAAATAATCTGTGTACTGGTCCACCACTACAGGATATGTCGGACTCTCCACATCAATTTTTCCGAGGGTAAGGCAAGAGAACTGGTGAGTGATTGGCTGGACCCTCCTCTGATTATGTATGTCATATGCTGCAAAGGTTCCCTTCTCGCCAGTGAAGGTGAACCTGTCCAATCCGTGCAGACACACCAAACATTCCTCCTATTATAGTCAATCTGATCATGGATTGTAGATAACCAGTCCATCCCAAGATGACGTTGTAAGGCCTCGACACTTCTATGAGGAGATCCCAGCCGAAACTCTCTCCTCATAACGTATTATCACACTACTAGCACTTTTGTGTAATCGTCGAGTCTGCTCCCATAAGAGTCTCTAGCCGTAAGGATCTAGTCAACGGGTCCTTCAGAATCTCTGATCTTTGAACAAGGGCAGTGGAAATGAATGAGTGACTTGAACCCCTGTCTATAAGAACTGCAACTAAGGTGGAGTAAACACATTCCATACCTCGAATCATCTACGGAGCACCATGGTTGTATGCCTCAGTTGCCTGAAGCTGAGCTCCCCCCTATCCACACACTCCTTGCGGTCATGGTGGACCTTTTGGTGGTGGTGGCTGTAGCACCTTGTAATGTCGTCCTTCGCTAGCTGCTCGAACATCTCTTCTGCCACATCTGCCTGCTCCCTACGGACCTCCTCAATCAAAAATCTGCCTCTGATTGAGAGGTCCCTAAACTGTCTGCTGATCATCTGAACGACGGGTCAGATAGTCACGAGCCATGTTACCCTGCCCACCACATGCGTAACACTTTCTACTCTAGGCAGATATGTCACGACCCCGGGTGCCCCACAAAACAGATCCTGAGTCCTCCGTTCGTCCACCCGTGGGTCTAGTCCTCTTGGTCCTCTACGCCATCATTCTTCTGCCAGCTGCATAACACTCCACTGCAAGTTGAATAGTAGTGGGTCTAACTTTTGGGGACTACTCTACAAGTAAATTCTTCACTAGGAGGGCTCTCTCTAACACCCCCTCCAATGTTTGGATGCTGAAGGAGATCATTTAGGCTTTAATCTCTGTCCTGATCCCCTGATAGAAGGTCCAGGCCCTAATGAATGGGTCTTCTACCATATCTATGGAGTAGCGCGAGAGGTCGGTGAACCTCGTGGGGTACTATGCTACTGTCATGCTACCCTTCTATAGATGCAGTATCTCCTGTATCCGCACCACTCGAAGGGTGGTTGGGAAAAACTCCACCTGGAGTAGGCTCTCAAAGTCTGCCCAAAGAAGTGTTGTATCATCATGCACCTAAAGCATCAGGCTCCACCATCTGCCTACTTATGCCTTATGAAGACTCGTAGCAAGGATCACCATAAGGTCTGCTAGTGTCCCTATCAGCCTAAAGACTATCACCATAGCCTCCAGCCAATCTTCAGCCACCTGTGGGTATGTCTCTCCCCAGAAGATGGGTGTCCTCTAGCGCTGGAACTCATGCATCATGCTCAAGTGGTGTGCGTCGTCTATTGCTGGGGCTGGTGGCATCAATGGCTCAATGGGAAGTGGTACTACTAGTGCCCCCACTGGTAAAGGGCCCTACAACATGGTCTCGTCGCTCGGTGGGTTGTCAGAGCGTACGAATCGTGGGGCTCTGCAGGGAGACATCATGAAATAAACCGATGAGACACAGTTAAAGGATTATACCTGGTCAGATGACCTAGTTGAGCTGACATAAGAAAACATTGAAAGATACACACAAATTCAATGTTTTTGTGAACTAAGTCGTAAATCAATAGTCAGGGTCCTGGTGTATGGATATGTTGGTCGACCACACCATCATTGGACTCCCTGAACAAAAAACCACACTTAGTACCCTTAACACTATTGCATCACAGAAAAGACTGATCGGAGTTCTATATTCTTTGGTTGAACCGACCCCTCTGATTCCAATTTTTCACGACCCATCCACCATGGCCCATATCATGACTACCCCTAGCCCTCCTTCAATAGTCCTGTGGATGGTGACTAGCACAAAAGGTGTAAATCCCTAAACTGGGAATGCATTTCCTTTTAAACTATACACAAACATATCAGTGAACACAACTAGAAGCAAGATACTAAGTATAAATATATACAAAATAAATGATGGAAAGTACAAAAGGGCCAGAAATACAAGCCCAACAGGAAAGTACAACTGAAAATAAAATACAACTGATGTAAAGTAAAGAATCTATTGGGTCGTCCTATGGGGTTTCTACCTGAAGGTTAGGTACAAATGGCCTCCTCATCACTCCACATCTGTCCGTCCGCTCCGTGTACCATCACACTGAGTGGTCCACCTCCATGTCTTGTCCAGTCCTGCTACTCTCTACCTTAGTCAGTGTTGTCCTTCGTCTGCAACCAATACAATGAAGTGCGGTCATAACCCATGTATGAGTGACTATAACGATACTTAGTAGGGACCACGAGACACTCAAGGTCTCACAATATCTGAAAAGAATAAACCGCAAAGTAAAGAATCAACGGATAACCCTTACATAGGTATATGCGCATATTTATACATAAGTTATCCAGTAACCCATCTCAATCATGAGGAAACACAAAAGTCATTGACTCATCTCAAAGCTAGGATTTTAATCTTGGGGTGGTGACAAGTAACAGACACAGTTAAACTATCAGAATCATGGATGATGGTGTACTCCTCCTCTATCGAGTACTATGGTCCTTCCGCGTCACACAGAGACACTTCCCACCTTCCTGGACTGCTATGGTACTCCTCCTGTCAAGTACCGTTGGTGTACTAAATCACATAGAGGCGCTTCCCACTATGTGTCTACCATGTCACAAAGAGGCACTCCCACTCATAGCATACTGAGATACTCCTCCTGTCATGTACCGTGGGTCTACCAAATCACATAGAGGTGCTCCCCACTATGGTTCTGCCGTGTCACACAGAGGTGCTTCCCACTGGGCTAGTTGAAACACTCTGATTTGAGTGGTCAGCAGTCGTCAGGTATCAGCCAGCTACTAGGTTTCCCTACTCCGCTCGCTCATCTCTAGGAGGATCTGCTCCAAGAGCTATTGGTAGATACTCAAACAATATTTAAGTCTCATGTATAAGTATTTTAAAGGTCCGACTCATCATAGGGGTCTCAACGCAACAGACAACACATCAATCGGACGCCCGGTCTGTGAGTTATTGGCATTTCCGTTCCCGGGGACCTATTGGATTTTAGGTTAAAACCAACCCGACCTTTCCCCAACTAAGTCCAATACTCAAGTGGGGTATTCCAAAAGAACCGTCTCGCTCCATGAATTCCATCACTATGGATGGTTCATCGATCGGTCATTTGTAGCCCTTGATATGGGAGAAAAAGTGTATACAGGTCAAACAAGTTCAGACTGGTGTCTGGCCTGGTCTGGAGGTCCGACCTGGTCCGCAGGTCCGACATGGCCTGAGGGAGTGGACCGTCCTGAGGGTGTGGCCTGGCCTGAGAGGGTGTTCTAGCCCGGCAGCCCGTGTGGCCCAGCTGCCTGGCCCGCGTGGCACGGCTGGCCACACGTGGGGGTGGGGGTGTCGTGTCCCCTGCTTGACCAATGGAACCGGTGCTAAGAACCAGTTCGGAAGCCATGGGACAAAAGGGGTCCTACCTTGTCCGGCTGGCCATTCGTCCAGCCGGTTCCTCACCACTGACGGCCAGACCGACACAGACCGCTCTTGGCTCCTCCGCCGCGGCACGACGACGACGCGGTTCCGGTCCTCCGTGTGGCGCGACAGCGCCACGCCCCTCCGTATTACCACTGCAGCTCTCCTAGATGTGGCCCTTCCACCCACGCAGCGTGACAGTGCTTCTCCCGTATATTGGGCCAGCAAGCCGCCTTGCTCCGCCACGGCCTGGTTCTCCGCACAGCGTGACGGCGCCGCGCCCCTCCGGCAACCCGATTGCCTTTGCGCCGCCAGTTTCCTTCACGGCCAGACCGTTGTCGGCTGCCGTTACTCCGATGCGGTCCTCTATTCTGGCGGATCTATTGTGCTGCAATCATCATCAACAAGCTAGATAGAACAAATGGGTAGGTTTGGGACGTTTTCATGCGGTCTGAGCCTTCTTCGTTATGGTGATGACAATCAGAAGTTCACAATCCATAATTTGAACGATGATGAATAGAGAGTAAAACACATATATATAACAACCCCTACCTCGCTTGTAGATCGTTGACAGTGGAAGGAGAGGAATGGCAGACGTTGATTCAATGACGTTGGGAAGCGTCCTCGGTAGAAGACCGAGGAAAAAGCGTCGTCGGCATTCTTTGCAGTCGGCTCCTTTTCTTTTGGCTCGGTCGAATATCGAAGAAAGAGTTCATCGTTCTTTGGTGGATGATGAAGAGGCATTCTTCGCATTTTTCGTTGAGATATATTTCTCCAAGGGTTCCCCGTGTTCTTTTAACCCCTCTCTCAAGCTCCACCAAATGTATTTTTAACCAAAAATAATGGGTTATGTAAACCCATTATTTAATTTGTTGGCCAAAGAGTTCAAAATAATTCATATGGGTTTTAAATTAAATAAGAGAATATAAAAAATTAATTAATATAAAGGGTTGTAAAAATTAATTAGTGGAGTAGGTGGAGAGTCTCATCCCACATAAATGGGGGTTAAAGAGGATTTAAAGCCCGTGTGGGCCCACCAAGGATATCCTCTCAAGGGAGGTTATGTGTGGGTGGGCCCCCACCAGAACCTCTCATGGGAGGTTGTGGTGTGGTGGCCCAAACATATAACCTCCTCTTGGAGGTTTTTACAACCACAAAATAAAAATAAGGTATCACCTTATTTTTATTTAATTTATTTAAAAAACACAAAAACTAATTTCCATTCCCTACCAACTGTCGTCGAGGTGAAAGTCTTCTTATGCGAATATCTGTGCTGCGAGTTCAACGGTGCCCTCAAATTTCAATTCCAAGCTCCAGTTCAAAAGTTATCAAATCCCACTCATACGTTTACTAAACGTACCTAAAGAAAACTTAAAAAATTGATTCCGGACACACCGAGCCTCAGAATCAGGCACCGTAAATTATTGCGGACTCGTAAAAATCCCTAGAATTTAAGAAAAAAATTTCCACAGAATATATGGGTCTTTACACTATGGTTACAACCACATGGGACCCTCATTGGATACCTGATGATCTCCTTCCATGTACCTGATGGAATATACATCAATTTGATGCATATTCCACATTTTTAAACATAACGCAAAAAAATTATTTACCTATAGAATCTTTATATTAGAATAAACCCATGCCCAATTTAACTCACAAACTTCTAAAATTAAATCTAAATATCTAATCTCAAAATACCCTTAACTTAATTTTAGTTTGAGGTCAATTTTATATGATTCCCCTGACGCATACAAGTTAGTTTCATTGTAGTATGTCATTGATCAAATCATTTATACATGTCGAAAATGAACATAGTTAATGTTTTAGGATAGATATGTTATTTCATATACATAACAAATGAAATGAAATTAATTGAATGATCAAGATAATATTTTTAACTTCTATATATTGAAAAATATATTTTTCTATTTGAAACAAATAAGAGCCCCTTGATTAAATACAAGTACATGTTAAAGGAAGGAATATCTAGCCAATATAGTCATACAATTAATAAATAAAAGTAAGAAATAATGGTGACACAAATTATCCATTCTTATTTACGATACATCATTATACAATGAGATTATTTTACATATTATATATTCATTTGAAAAAGATCATTATTGTTATAACGTATTATTATACCATTAGAGCCCACGACATGGTGTAGGATTCCACTCTTATTCTATGAGTATGAATCGCTATAATTAATAATATGTATTAGTGGTTATCACACACAGTGTATTCAGAACATTCATCAATTCATATAAATTAATGTTTATAATTAAGTGGGAACTTTGTTCACGTGTTATCGACCATACAAGTTGTAATTATTGCTAGTAATAAAATTAGTAAATTAAATTATATGTTTCTTTTGTTTAAAATAATATAAATTTAATTTATATTTCCATTTATTCACATTTTATTCAATTTTAATAATGTGAACAATTTTTTTTTAGATGAATATTAGTTGTACAAGGTTCGTTAAAAATATTTGAGAGGAATGAGTTTTTTTAGTTACTATTATTTCATCTTGTGACATATAAATATTTTATATGTGATGTAATATTTATGAAACAAATAATAATTAAATATGTTTTTTAAGAAATATGTGGTTAATTTTAATGGATAACTGTATTTAATGACAATATTTAAAATAATTGATGTTAATTATTAGCATCAACCATATTTTAGACCCATGAATCGTAATTTTATGAATCTTTAGGAATTATATCATCAATCATCCATTATATTTAGTTCTAGATCAATAAAGGAGAGTGAAGAACAAGATCAAAGTGTTTCACGGAACATGTGCGGTAGTACTGTAGATCATGCAATATTCAAGGATTCCCTTTACTAGAATTAGTCCAATTTCTTATAAAGGGGGGATTTTATCAGTGTAAAAAATGCACTTATAAATGTTACCTTTATTAGAGCTACCAAAATCATTGATAAATGGTATATTTCATAAAAAAATATCATTAAAAATAATATATAAATATATATACCAATATATTGATATAAGTATAATATATTTTATCAAAATTGATTTATAAAAGACTAAATATACAATTACACCTAATATATATGATATTTAGTGAGAAATAAATTATATAATAATTAAAAAATGTTAAATATTATGAAATATCATATTTAATATTGAAATATACTTATATTAATTAATATATATATATATATATGAATATAATTTTCTAAATAATTATTTACTTAATAAAAAATATGTATTTATAAATCATACATAATAGATAAATATATGTATTTTAATATAAGTCATATATTTAGTGAAAATGGTTTATAATAATTAATTAAACTTTATTACTAAATAAAAAAATTACTAAATTATATTAATATACATTTAATAATAATTTAGTTTATAATTATAATTTGTTTTTTCAGTTTCATATATATATATAAAATAACTAAAAATTAATTATCAGGTCAAAATTTTATTAAATTTGGTATACTTAATACTTCATAAAATAATTTCATATTTATATATATATGAAATTAATTCAATTTTATAGACACAATAATACAAAAATAAAAAATTGTTAATATTATTGTTTTAGATTTTTATTGATTAATAATATAATATATAATATGTTATGTTTCTAATTATTAAATTTTATTCATTTTTATATGTATATTTAATAAATACTATTAATTATTTTTTAATAAATATATATGTTTACGTATTTTTAAAAATTTATATATATTATTATAATTTATTTCATTAATAAATTTTTTCTATTTTTTAAAATTATTCATTTTCAAATTTATTATTATTAAATTAATGAACTATTTCTATAAGGGTAGAGGGAGACCCATTACATTGGTCATAGCCTTAAGGCCATATGGCCCATGAATATGGCTAGAAGGCCGACTACAGTGTCATGCTAGCGTCATCTTGACTGTGCCACCAGGCTTGCATCAATGCCTATCTACGTCGTCGTCTGCATCACCGCCTGCATAGTACTATAATAGTACCTTCTCTCATCAAGGATTGAACTCTGGACCTCCTGGATTTAGAGGCTAGTGGTTGAGTTTCGATCATCTATGGCACTGCCACAATTCATTTTTAGTTTTTATTTGTCTAATATTTTTTAATTTTAATCATTTTTACTATTTATTTATATTTATTGATTAAATTTCAACGTTTTTAATACAGTTATAATTTCCATAAATAATATATTAATTTTTTATCATTTTAAAAAATATTAATTTTTAGTATTTAAAAATTTATATAATTAATAACTCTTATTCATTTTTTAATATTTTTTCAATCTATTCGTCTTTTATTTTAATATCAGTCATGTTTATTATTCAGTCATTTATTCCTATTTATTTATTGATAATGGTATGTATATTTAAATTTAATTAATATTTTATTCATTTAAAATTTATAAATATTTAAAATTTTTAAATTTAAAATTTTTTATTTATTCAATGCATAATATCCATTAATGTATTAATATTTTTCATGTATAAATATATTCATATAATTAATATGTTAATATATATAATATTTACATAAATATGATATATATAATATAAAATATGTATCTACATTAAATAAGTCATATATTTGGTGACAAGTGGTTTATAAAAAAATTAATATTAATAAAATATATTTACTCATTGGTATCGAGTAATGGATGTTTAATAAAATTTCATTTGTTTTTTAAATTTATCAAATATGTTGACCTTTTTTACATTAATTTCACACGCAGAAATACATGATTAATGCAATTTTATATATAAACAGACAGATACATAATATTTCAATAACATATTCAAATTTTAATATTCATTTTTGAATTTTACTATTGAACAGAATATATATTATGTTTTAAATCGGTAACTGTTATTCATTTTTAATATTTTTTACAATATGTACTATTTTTTCAATTTTATTGTTTTTTAAATTTATTGGTTTTTAATATTATTTATTCATTAAACATAATACCTTTTTTTTAACTTCTTTTTAATATATTTATTTTCAATTTTTATTTGTTTAATATTATTGAAATTTTACTCTTTTTTAATATTCATTTATATTTTTTTATCCATTGACGTTTAATTTTTTAATATGGTTATAATTCATATAGTTAAAATTTATTAAGTTTAATTGGAAACTGTATTCATTTTAATTATTTTATTAATGTATATAATTAATAATACTTATTCATTTTTTTAATATTTTGGTAATATATTAATTTTTTATTTATGAAATTTAACTATTTTCTTAAATTAAATCATTTAATATTATTTGGTATTATTTATTCTCTAAAAATGTAAATTATTATTTACTTATCTTTATACTTTATTCAATTTTAATAATTATACATTTAAGATTTTTTATTTATTACTAATATTTATTTATATTTATTCATTCATTAATAAATAATGGCTTCAATATGGTTTTAATGTACTAATTTAATATGTATTCATACTAAATTTATATATATTCAATTTTTATTTTCTTTTAAAATTTCATAGAATTATTAAAACTTATTCATTTTTAAATATTTTTAATTTTTATATATTTTGATATTCTAAATTTCCTTAATTTACAACATATATACATTTAATGTTACTTATTCGTTATTAATGTAATTTAAATTTTACCTTTTTATATTTTATTCTTTTTAATATATATTCATTTAATATTTGTTAAATTTTATGTATTTATTTTTTATTAGCGCTTTCAAAAATGTGTTGATAAATATAGGTTTTGTTAGTGCTAAAATAGAAAGAAATGATAAAATTTGTATTTATCAACATTTTTTATAAAGCACTCATAAAACCCTTTCAGTATTTTAAATAAAACCCTAATAGGGATCCTTATCTCTCAAATCGTTCAAGCTCTCAGAGAACCGATCTATTATCATCACTCCCCCTTGAACTTCCTGGATGAATAAACACTTTCAAAACCAAAGGAATGTGATTCATTCTTCTCGTTTTTAGTAGATATTTCTTTGTTTCACCCTTTTTATTCATTCATTGGATGTACCTATATCATACAACCCTCATTCCACTTACTATATCGTAGTGGCTTATCTGTGTACCATACAACCACTATTTTCAATTTCTAAAGGTTTTGTTTACTCAATCTTTGGGTGATTTAGTTTTCAGTGTTTGAAAGTTGATATTAATATATTATAGGTTGAATTTACAATAAATTTTTATAGTTACAATTTGAAAATTTTAAATGAAAATTAAAATAAAATTAGGGAGTTTTTTTCAATTTTTTATATATGGATATATGTGTGTATATATATATTTATATCTATAAACACTCAAATAAATCTATATATATATATATATAATGTGTTTATGTTTATAGGGGTTTAAAACATTTGAGTATATTGGGACATGGCCAAATCATTCAGATTCCAGGTTTTTATAGAGTCCATAATGATAGATATGTGTTATTTGTATTCTAATAATTTATAGTTCATGCAAATAAAATGGCTGAATCTCCATATAATTTTTTTTATTTCTGTATTACACATTATAATGATTTTTATTTCATCACAAGGAATTAGAGCATGAAAAAAAAATATTATTAATATGTTAATAAGAGGATACATAAAAATATATCTCTATATATTGGTAACATATGATTTCATCAAATGATTTATTCCAACTATTAATATGATTTCTAAGTGGATTAGATACTAAAAATATTTTCTACATAATAATTAAATATAGTTATCTTAACCTTTCTACAAATGAGGTTTTGAGTTGATTTCCTTTCACATAAAAGATTAATTGATTAAAATGAATAAACATGGATTTTATTGAAAATAGATTTATAAGGTAATTCATATGATGATTCTTAATGGAAAATGAGTACGGAAGAAGTGAGTTTTTATGAATGAAAAAAAATTTAAAGAGTGAAAGTGTGTTGAAATGTAAAGAATTTATCTTTGAAGGAAAGTAAAAACAATATTTTGAGTATTGACCAAAAAAATTCAAGATATGTGTACATTCCCTAAATAGAGAATGCACACACTAAAAATTATGATAATTTGTTTACATATATATATATATATATTAGGCGTACCTTGTGTGAATATTTTTAATTAAATTAATATAATTTAAAATTAATTCATGGATATGAATAAAAATGAATGGATGGTAATAATATGAAAATGGAGTACGAGGATGGAATTAAAAAGTTCAATAATTTTACAATAAAGATTGTGTACGACACTTCTCAACTCCTTTTTCCATGTTTATATTGTGGCTATTCAAGATTAATTTATCTAAGATATTTTGAATCATATTTGATTTTTATTGAATAGATCAGAGATATAAATGTCGGACTAAACATGGGTAAAAATAAAATTTATATTCAAACAATATGATACTTCCATTTATGTATTATTTTATATTAATACAAGTGTAATTGATGATAGAGAATTCATGAATGAGAATAAAAATTAAAGATGACCTTTGTTTTTTTTCTATAGTTTTTTATAAGTAAAAAACTATGAAAATAACTCATTTTATAATGCTTGTAATAAATATATAACATTTTATTCTTATTTTAAGTTATATAATTTTAATATTTGTAGCGAATGGAGTGGAACTAATTTTACAGGAAAGGTTGGTATGATGAATTATATGATACCCAAAGAAAATTATAATCCTTTTAAATCATATTATTCTCTATGAATTCTACATTAAATGGATAATATCTCTGAAAAAATACATGCTTAAAAAATTAAAATATATTTCTTCTAAAGAACCGTGAATCACTTTGAAAATTCCTAATGTATGGAATAAATTGACACTAGAAATATCAATCATTTCATTTGATATTGGTTAATAAATTTTTTATTATTACAAGGTATAGATGAATATCTGAAGGTCAAGAATGCATTATAAAATTTAAATGGAATGGAGAAATTGGAATTGAAGATGTTAAACTACATCATAGAATACTCTCCATAATGGTAGAAAATTGATTGTGAGTATCCTAAATTTGAAAATTTGTTGAGAAGCCTCCATCTTGCATCCATAAATATAATAAATCCATTTGGTGTATAATGTAGTACTCATAGTACAAGTGTGACACCTTTTGAGTCACTAGAATGTTTAAATTTGAGCTTTATTTATGTATTGATTCATTCTTGGAGATATTGGGTGATAATGGTTGAAACAAGATGATATTGGAGATAAAAAGTAGAGCACATGGTAAGCGCATGCTATTCTTTACCATGAGACTAACCATGTGAGGTGTTTTTAATTTTTTATGATGGAGGTTTTCATGGTTTGAGAACTGTTTTTAAAAACGATGTGACACCTATCGGTAACCATGAGTACCATGTTTGGGTGGAGTGTAGCTCCTAAACGGTTGCCCTATGAGTTTCTTAACTGTGTTGGAAAACTATACGAATTGTCCAGGTCACATAATGTGTGTGTTTTTACCATTTTCCCTTATCATTTTATGTTTTTGACCTTAATTTTCCATCCTCTATCATGTGAAAACCCTCTCTTTATGATTTTAGGTTCTTATCATCCTCCTTTGTAGATTATCCTTGGATATCATTGTGTTTTATCTTGAGGTAAGTTGATTTATTCTTATTTTCCCCATCCCAATCCCAATTAATCCTTTTTTGGTGGATGTGTGGAATCATAGGGGTGGTGTTGGACACATATAGAATATGTAATGGGGGTTTAGGTATGATTTATTATGTATTATGTGTTAGAGGTTTTGTTCTACCTCTTCCACATTGTTTTTGTCAGAAGTGATGAGATTTGGACTCAATATAAGGTAAATGTCTCTATTTAATGGTATTTTCCATGGAGATAGAACCTCCTTGTTTTAATGATAAAATATCAATTTTGATTGGTTTCTAACTATAGTATTATTTTATGATATAATTTTACGTTGTAAAGAAATTTGATGAAATTATAACTTAGTAGTAAAATAAGAAACTTTTAGTTCAAATATATAACTGCCAAACCCAGCTAAATGACAGTTAAAAGAGACTCACCACTAGACACGACCCCCTGATAGTTAAAAAGGTATTACAACCGAATGTTTGATCACCAGAGTTGAGCTACCAGAAGACATAAGTTTCTGTGATAATTTCATGTCAGCAGAATGTGTTGCTGCTAGACTTACTCAAAATTTGTACAAATAACTCACCTCCAGCTTGAGTCACTACCAGCCTGAGTGATTGTTAGTTCAAATGTGTCAGTTCCAAAATTAATCCCTACCATATATTTCTAACCACTGGGATTTCTTGCCCCCAGATATTTATTGCCTCATGAGATGTCTTGCATCAAGAGATGTCTTACCACCAAATGGGTTTTCATTGTTGTTCTATATATTTAGTTTTAAATTCTCCCAATGGATATATTTATGAATTTAATTAAAATTTTATTTAATTATTATATTATTATGTATTTCAAGAATACATTAAAATCAATTTCCGATATTTGTATGAGGATCCAAAAGATCTGGAGGATTATTATTTAATAGATTCATCTGTGGTATATATTCTTGAAGACTCTCTCAAGAAATGGCGATCTATAAGAGTTGAAGAATATAATAAATGAGTTCTATAGTTTATTATTACATGGATCACCACTGAGGAGATTACATGATATGTTCCTACTAAATATCATCTATGGAATAGTGGAAATCATTGAAGATTAAGAACATTTCCTATAATCCAATCAAAAATATATTTACGAAACTATATATTATAGAAACGCATAGAAAAATATCTCAAGAACCATAATAAGCCACATTTGAGGAAACTAATTCATCTTAATCACATAAGAATAGGAAAAACTATTCCTTCTTGATCTTATTTCTTTCCCTTTCTGTTATTTACTCTTACATTTGAGCAGTGTGTCGTTTTGTCCATTATCGACACACACAGACCCTTGTTCTATAATATGATAATACATGATATTATCTCTCAATATCTCTATATAATAATCATATTACCCTCAATTTTTTTTGGAATAATTTCTTTTGTGGTCTGAGTTATTTTCTTCCTAGGTATAACTGAATAAGAGTACTTTGACCCTTGACATCTTGAAATTTATATTTTGTGTAACCGATTAGTTTTTTGGATTAGAATATTGTCATATAATATTCTTTGTAGAGGGAGATTTCAAATTAGAGGTGATTAGGTATCTACTTGAGGCTGAACCCTTTGTTTTCTTATATTGTGGGATTTTATTTTGTTCTATTATTTTCAAATATTTAAACTATATTTTATTTTAAGATGAAAAAAACCATGTAGATTGATAGTTAATCCTAATAGATTTTTATACAAGTATTTTTTTTGTAAATTGATTTAAAAAAATTAATGTAATTTTGAATATTGTTTTAACTGTTTAGTAATCATGCTTTGTGGAATCTTTGAGAAGATAAAAATTATATCAAACTAATCTTTTAATTAAAAGGGAAATTTTCTTTTTAATTATGAGACATTATTTGTAGATGTTTCTATGAAAAAAAATTATTATGAACTCAATTCACCCCCACTATTGAGTTACTCACCTTGACAAACATTTGGTATGACAGGATTTTTAAATATCATTTCAACGGTAATATATTTGTGTTGTAATGATCTCAAGTTTTTGTCAGTTCTAAATTTATTTCTTTATAGACAATAAAAAATAGGGTTGTGATACCAATATACCTCTTTATTTTAATGGAACTAACTATTCATGGTAATAAATTTAAATGAAAATGCATATTGAGATCATGTGTTTTGGTATTTCGATAGTAATAGATGATAAATAAGAATCAACTCAAACTATTATAATATCCTAGAATTATTAAACTAAGTAATCTTATAATAATAATTTTTAATCCATGAATTTAATTTATTTTTCTTTCAGCAATGATGAATTTACTAGAATATTTTATTATAAAACATATTTTTAAATGTAGGAAAAACGTTTTCTTTCTCATGAAGGAATAAGAAATGTTATGTAAATGAAGTGAAATAATTATAAAATTTAATATGATAATTTTGAGATGAAACCTGATGATATTTTTCATGAAATTAATTATTGCTTCAATAAAATTGTGAATAAAATGCACTCATTGTGGGATCTAGTCTCTGATAAATACCAAGTCATGTGCCGATTAATATGTCTTCTAGAAAGATGGATAGGAACCTCCATATCAATCAGAGAGTCATGTAATATTATTAATATACCTATTAAAGAGATTCCTTTAATGTTAATTATGTATGATGAATATCCAATGGTCAATATAGATGATGATGATAATATAAAAAGTATGTTTTTAGAATTCAAATACACTACTTTAAAACCAAAATAGAAAGTTCAAGCTGAAACATCAGGTGATAAAGAGTCACTAGATGATAGTGATGATGTGATAGACCATCTTTCCATAATATTTAAAAGGTTTTACAGGAATTAAAACTCCATAGAAAACAAAGCTAAAAAGGAAAATATGTTAATAGAGGAAATTGGAAGAAGTATTTAATGATAAATGACACTTTAAATGAGATTGTATGCTATGAATATAAGTGGAAAGAGAATATCAATGTTAACTATACTAAAATAAAATAAAAAATGAAATATGGAGAAATGGATAATATATACATGAAGGAAATGAAAAAAACAGGAGTGATTCTAATGAAACATTAAGGGATTTAGACACTACTGAAGAGGAAAAACATGACGAAGACAACATGTGTTTCATGAAAAACACATATGAGGCATGAAATTTATTTCTTGATTCTCTTGAAAATATTTATGATAATTATAGAGAATAAAATGATTATGAAAATATGTCAAATGAGGAAATTTATGAATAATGTAACATTATATATGCTAATTTTAAGATGATTATGAATAATTATAAAATTATAAAGAAACAAAATTCTTTATCTACTAATTTTAAATTTGATCTTGATATAGAAAAAGAGAAAATTCTAAAATTCTAAATAAAAATACTATATTTAAATTGTATAGTGAGAAATTGAAAAATTTCTTGAGAAATTTAGTAATGGGAGAAAAAAATCTAATTGAAACACTTGGAAAAAACATAGCAACTAAATACATTATTAGTTTTGGTTATCAACATTGTTAGAGGAGAATTTCAAAAAATACTTTTATTCCTAAATCCATTTCTAGAAAATAGGATTCTATTTTTTATTTTACTATAATTAACACGGTCTGTATTTCCAACTGTTTAAAAATTAATTATAGGAAACATATTTAGAAATTATGTGTTCTTAAGTCCTTGATTACTAAAATTTCTGGACCTATGATGATTCTCGCACTAAAATCATTTAAATTCTATTTTTTTATTTTAGGTAACCTACCTAAAGAGTTCATGCAAGAACCATTGATACCTAAATATTTGATTTTATAGACACATTATTGAAGATTACTCGGGCTTCAAAAATTTGATAAAGGTTGATGGTGGACAAGTTATCTTTTCTAACAATTCCATAGTGAAAATAATTATCCTTTCCCATGTTGGTAATTATATCATAGTTTTAATTTTTAAAATATTATTTTTTGATGGTTTAAATTACAATATTCTTATCATATAACAATTATGTTATGACGGTTTTTATCTGAAATTTGAATATAATTCATTCAATTTTTTTATTCAAAAAATAATATAGTGTTTACAACATTAAAACATTACATTGTTTATGCTGTTAAGTTAGATTCATTATTTTATCAAAATGTTTCCTAAAGAATTTAATTTCATAGAGATTCTTTACTTTGGAATAGGAAACTAGTCCATTGAAATATTCACTCACTATGAAATATAACTAGAAAATGGTTAGTGAAATATCTATCTAAAAATGAGTTATAAAATGATAATGTTTGTAACCCATGTCAAATAGGGAAATAACAGAAGATATATTTCAAATACATGAAATATTTTTCAACTTATCAACCCATAGTATTGGTTCACATAGACATAATTGGACCACCTAGAGTGTTTTATCTAAATGGGAAGCACTATGTTTATCTCTGTGTAGATGACTTTTGTGGGTAAAATTGGTTATTTCTTCTTGATTACAAATGTTAATCCTTATATTACTTTACCACATCTACTAAATCTATTGAAAATCATTGTGTACTTTATATTTTTTTCATTAATAAGTGATCTTGGTCATGAGTTTTAAAATAAATACATTGAATATTTTTTCTAATAAAATGGGTATAATAATTACTTTTATCCTCCTAGATCTCCATATAATACTGGGTTGTATAAATAATAAATGGAAAACATCATGAATTTTCCCAATCAATGCTCAATAAGTATGAATTTCATTTTTACATTTGGTAAAAGACAATGAATTTAACCTACTGTGTAATTAATAGAGTTTTTATTAGACCTCTTAATGGAAACCTGTTATGATGCTTGGAATAGTATTAATGGAGAGGTTAATTAATTTAATTTTTTTGGATGCAATGTATTTAATATTAAAATTAAGGATGATCATTGAAATTTAAATTCCATGAATAATAATGGAATTATCATTAGTTATTCAACATCTAGTAAATCAAAAAGAATGTTTAAAAAATGAATCAAGAATATAGAAGATTATGTCCATGTCATGTCTGATGAAATTTGTCCAGATGCGCCTAAAACTCCTTTAAAAATCCTTGAGGTTGATTTTTCAACTCTGAACACTAATTTCAAATATTCTAAAACTTATGTGAAACAAGAATAAAAATAATCTAGTTATTATGAACATTAACAACCTAAACCTGAACATAAATAAGACTATGACATGTACATCCCTTGTTTTCAAAGATATTTTAGGAATTATAGATTCCATCACCTAGATAATGTTGTAAGATACCCAGAGAGCAGTAAACTAGATAGAGATTCTCTTACAAATCCTGTTGAACATCATGTATTATTTTCAAATCTTGAACCAAAGAACATTAATGATGTAATTAATGATCAATTATGGTTTCTTGGAATTCAATATGAACTTATTCATTGTGAGAGAAATTATGTTTTGGAACATTTATCTAGACCTAAATTAACTATCACTATAGGCACTAAGTGGGTGTTTAGAAACAAGTTGATAAATCTGGAATTATAGTAAGAAATAATGATTGGATGATTGCAAAATGGTGTATTCAAGAATAGGGTATTAAATATTAGGAAGACTTTTAAAAATTTCCTATAATTGAATCCATAAGAAATATGATATCCTTTAAAGTACTTATGAATTTCAAATTATTCAAATAGATTTTAAATTTACTTTCATAAATGTGTATATAGTGGGGGGTGTTTTTGTTAAAAAACAACCTAGAGTTCAAAATCCTCACTTTCAAAATAATTTTTTTAAATTATAAAAAAATATATGTTATGTTTACAGTATGATCTTATATATTTGTGTCATAGGAAAATTTATTTTCTAATTTCAAAAATATTTTCAAAATGAATAGATGATCCTACTATTTTAATAAAAATAATCTCAAAATATTTAATAGTTTTTCATTTTAATTTTGATGATATTTTATTTGGATCTTATAAAAATTCATTGTGAACTAATTTTTCAAAGATGATGAAAGGAGATTTTGAAATGAATTTAATGTGCGAATTTCAATTCATTCATGGTTTTCAACTTTTTTAAAACAAATATGAAATAATTTTAAATCAAAGTACATTAAAGACCATTTGAAATGATTTAGTTTGGATAACACTAAAAGTAGATACACTCCCATGAGTAACACATATAATTGGGATGTTGAGGACAATGGAAAGTTAGTGGATCAATCTAGTTAGATAAGTATTATTTTAATTTTTTTTATACATAACCACTATTCAAACAAATATTATGTTTGGTGTGTGTGTGTATGTAATTTTTTTCATGGAAGCCTTAATGAATGAAATTTATTTATTGTAAAAATGATTTTCAAATACCTCAAATATACATCAAATTTATAATTTTTCTACACTAGTGGAAAATAATTTTATATAATGAGTTATTCAGATCATGATTTTAGTGGTTTCTAGTTATATAGAAGAAAAACCATTGGGAAAAGACATATTTTGGGAAATATCAAGTATCTTGGGGTTGTAATAAAAAATATTATATCTCACTATCTACTATTAAAGATTAATACATTGCTATGAGCTGTTTTTATGCTCAAATATTTAGATGAGACACAATCTGGTAAACTATGGATATAAATTCATACATGTCCCCATCAATTGTGACAACATAAGTGCGATAATGTTTTCAATGAAATTTGTGTTTCACTCTAGAAAAAATAATATTGATGTAATAAATCATTTTTTGAGGGATAATTTTTTGATCGGTGATATAACTATTGAATTCATAAGAACGTAACATTTTCTTGATAAAATCTCAAAAAATATTATGTTATGAGATATTAAAATACATGAACAATGAATTTGGTTTGATAAATTTTATCTAGAATTTAAAAGTTATCAAGTTAATATTGGATAAACTATTGTCAGAATGTCACCATTTGATGAGCTACCATTTGAAAGACACTAATGAAAGATCTACCATTGAGAATTTATGGTCAGATGAGCATATATTGCTGAGTCGCCATTGGTGAGTCACCATTGATGTGTCACCATTTACAATGCACCATTAGTGATTCACCATTTGTGTGCCATTATTGGACGAATCACCAGTTTCTATTTTAGGTGTTCTAATATTTCTAATTTTCCATTCTTCAAAATCTAATTCAATATATTTTTATTTTTTATTATATTTTTATATTTAGAATCAATAAATGATAAATTGGGTTCTATGATTGAAATATATTCACTCTTACTCACACATCTGATCTGAAACCATGTCACTTTTGGGATATCCTAACATTCAGTCTTCTTGGGAACATATAGGTGTCCATAAATCTACTGAAATTTTATAAGATAAGTTACATGATGTGACATCTCTTGATGAATCAAGTACATATAAGAAATTAAAAGGATATATGAGTCAACCGATTATATAACGGAGGAACCCACAGCTTGTAAATAGTATAGTTGTTAACGAGAATGTGGTATATATAAAGTGGGTTCCTTCCAGTGTATTATTAGTGAAAAAGGTGATCTGGGACCATAGAAAGGTATATTGGTTCTCAAAAATTTGACAGATCTTTCTATCCTAGGATTGTTACTTAATTCTATCATCATTCTTATTTTAGATTTTGAAGGATGAATTATCTTATTAGAAGTATGAGTAATAGGAATGAGTTTACGTTTTATTCAAATGAATAGGAAAGATGTATGAATGTGCCTCACTATGGAGTGTTAAAATATTATTAAAGAATGTTATCTAGAAATAGTTAATTTTTTTATATGAGGATTATTTTCATGATTTGAATGGTGATAGAACTCTTAGGATTCATACTTATTCTGAATTGGATGTGGAATGTATGATTTATTTATGTTTTTTCACCACTTGTTATGTCCTAAAAAGGGGTATTCAATACCATGAGATATCAAGATGTGCTCATCATATTCCTTAACAAATGTAAATAAAATATCAATCTATATATATTCATTATGATAAACAGTTTTGATATGTGTAATTCATCCTCTAGATCCAACTCTTTAATTTATCCAACTGTTATTTGCATTATGTTCGAAAAAAAATTTGTAATATATGAAGAGGAAGAGGAAGATGTTTAATGTAGAGGCTTATTCTTCACTAAAATTATTTTTTAAATAAAGTGATTGAGCTAGACTCTTTTGATAAAGAAATTTGTTATAAACAATAAAAATATCTATGAGGATTATATTCCCATTTGTCATTCTACTTGACCCATGGATTTAGTGGATATTGTGATGGAGTTTAATGAGTTGTATGAGTATTATGAAAATGAATAAGATGATTTATCTAAATTATTGGAGAAGGATAGTGACCCAAATATTCCAAAGTACCCTACAACAAATTTATGAAATGTGAGTCCACATTTCTATCTCCCTAATATAGAGGGTTTATTATATTAAAGGGGTATTAGTGATGAAGAAAATGAGGTTTGAGGTGATGATAATTTTTGAAGCACTACTTATAAATCTTCTATAGTGGTTTTGGATGTTTCTAATGAGGAAAATCGTGATTATGGTAATGGAATTGTAGGAAATGGAGCAGATGGAAATGGTGAGAATGATGATGTTGATAGGGATAGTGAGGATGGATGTCCTGGCCATGATCATGATAATGAGAAGATTTGGGCACTTTATCCAACCATTGTTGGATATTTTGATCTTGATAGGTCTAGGGAGAGACCTGGCTCACCTATTCCTACACATGTTGAGCAGCTTGGTTTGAAAAGATCTGAGCCCGTAGAGAGGTCTATATCAGAGCATCTAGTTGATGAGGATACTTCTTCTAGAGAGGTGGCCTGACTACCTACTTAGTGGGAGCAGTCCTCTAGTTCTATCCTAGTGGCTACTACTCATGCTGAATGGGGGAAATTAACTAGTTATATACATCTTTGTTTGGACTATTCTAAGTCAAAATATGATGATGAAGAAATTTTTTTTTGAATATTGTAGAGATGCTTAGGTGGAGGGTGAGGTGTATTATATGGTGGTGCCTAGCCTTGGTTCATTGTTTCTAGGTTTTTTGTTTGTTGATTCAGATGATGATGATGAGGTCCATCAACTAAAGGATGGTGGATCTACTATCTCTACTAGATATGGGGAAGATCCAAAGGGATATTTTGGTCAGAATCATGCTTTGGATTTGGATACACATGATACAACATATCTTTCTACGACTCTAGTGCCTACTAATTCATTTTTTAGGACATATTTGTAATCTACTTGTTAGAGACTAATTGATTATTTTGGTAGAGTTTTGTGGTCTTAGGTACTCCTAGTCACTTAGTAGAGTGAGGATGATTTGTGACACCTCTTTGAAATTTTGATATGCCTTATCTTTCTATATATGAATCATCACACCCAATAAGTGTAAATTAAAAATAATATGATTGAACGTGAGATGGAGTTTATGAGTTTATTTATGGAAAAGATGAGAGAATCTTTTTCACACTAGCTATATTTCATTGAGGGATATGATGGATAGATTTTCGTCAGTGGCTGCAACATCATCTTCCCCACCTCCCTCTGTTTCCTTTGATGTTGTGTTGGTCCAATCTGTATTCAGAAAAGCGCTTTAGGATTATTTAGGTGATGTTCATTTTACTCATGAATATTATCAAAAAATAATAATAAACATGGTGAAAATATATAAAAACTAGTATGGGAATATTTAAACAAATACATAAGTGATTAGGAGAAAATCACAAATTCCATAACATATTACCTTTACAATGTGTATACCTAACATGAATTGAATAATCATTTTATATTTTGGTTGAGAATATAAGAGTGATGCATATAACTAGGGAATTCAGGGAGTAGGTAAACCAGTTGATGGATTTGGAGCCTCTACTTATGATCTTCAAGAAAAAAAGAAAAACTTTTTAGTGCTATGGAGAGGGGGAAATATTATATTCTATATTTTCAATATTATAAATTGAATTATATATATATTTGGAATTTATTTTTTTTATATGTATTCCATACACATGAAAGCCTTTAAAACATCTCCTTCTTAAGGTCATTTACATCCATAGTAACATCATTTTATCATGACATCGAAGGAAACTATCTAGTATTTCAAGTTATTTGATATTAGAGAGCGGCCTAATCTCAATATACATTTAGTATGTCCAACTAATTCTATATCAAGTTCATTTTATAAATCTTCCCAATTTTTCCATGATAAGGTAAAGGGACCTACTAATCCTACCTATAAATCTGATAGTGACTCTAATTGACAGTAGTATTTGATAGGGATTTTTTTGTATATTCCCTACATATTCATTGGTTTCTAATATCATACATCTTAGTTATTGATGAAATTTATCTCATATTCAATCTTAATAGTTCTACTTCGATTATATATTTATCAATAATAATTCTTATTCATCTCTTTGTCTTTTCTCTTTCTCATTTTACCTTTTTTGATAATCTAAAAAGGTAGCAAATTTTGGATGATGGTAGTTTTCTATTTTCCTTTGAATTCAAACTTATTGTTTGTTACCTATTTTATTTATCATTGATAAGTTACCATTTATTATTTATTTGAATATCATTTTCTATGTTACCTCTAATACCATGTTTACTTTTGATACTGAATTTTCATTTAATTATTTCCTTTCATACATTACTCTTTTGGATATACGTATTATATTTTTTCCTTGATAATATATTTATTTGGAAATATCATTTGATTCCATCATTATTTTTCTTTGATATCATTATTTTTATGTTATTTAATTTACCCTTTTGAAAATTAATTACCCTGATCATTTTATTATCTTTGATACCACATATCCATATCTTTTATACCAGTTTTTTTGATTAAAATTTTTACATTTGAAATATTAAGTAGGTTGTTATTATCCAATTTCAATTTTTTATGTCTATGTTTATCTTATATATGGATTATAAAAGTTTCATGATTTTTGGTCATCAAATGGGAGATATTGTTGGAACCTCAATATTTAAATGCTCACAAGTCTTTTGATTTTTTTAATGAGATTACTATTTTATGATAAAATTTTACCTTGTAAATAAATTTGATGAAAATTTAGAAATGTGTTGGAATGTGTCACAGTTATTTCAAATGTCTCACCACTAGACCCAAATCCCCATTTGATAAAAAAGACTCTCTTCTAGACAATGAGTCAATATTAGTTCAAAATTTATTACTACTATAATGTTTAACATCTATAGTTGAGCTACCGTCTGACAATAGATTATGTCAGATTGTGTTTCCATTATGATGAATTACTAATTGAACAAATTAATTACTTTAGACTAAGAGACCATTTGTTCAAATAAGTCACCACTATAACATCTTACCACTAGAGATGCATTACTATTAGGATCTCTTGCCACAAGAGATTTTGCACCGCTAGAGATGTATTTCTCCCATAGATGTCTTTCCACCAAATGATTCATCATCAATGTTATTCTTATTTTGATTTAAATTATCCTAAGGTCTATATTAATAGATTTAATAAAAAGGGTTATTTTATGATTGGTAATTATGTTATCTTCTCTATTTATCAAAACACACTGACTCAAATGCTAGAACTAAAGAATACTATTTTTTTTCTTTCTCCCACTCTATTTATCTACATGCCCACTATTGTTTTTCTAAGAGGCCCTTCTGTGGGTTGATTTTTCCCCATATATAACTGTGGAAGAAGCCTTTGTTCCCCGACAGATTGAAAGATACTTTTTTATACCTGATCGAGGTTGTGGATCATATTATAGTTATATAGTGAACATGGAAGTGGGTAATTTTCAAGTGGAAGAGGTTAGGTATCAGCTTAAGATTTTACCCTTTTTATTTCCTTGCATGATTTTGTTTTGTTTCATTATTTTTAAATATTCAAACTATATTTTTTAAAATATTCCAACAATTCTGGTACCCCGATAGATAATATTATCTTGGTTTTAAATAAATATTTGATTATGTGAGTTGATTTGGAAAGATAATGTAATTTTAAATTTTGTTTTAAATCAGAACTTATAATGATTTAATGAATATATAAAACATTAATATTATATCAAAATACTATATTGATCAACTGGGTGATTTTATTTTTAATTAGGATATTTTATTTGAACATGTTTGTAAAATAAATTATTATTGGGAACTCAATTCACACCCGCTTGAGTTAATCACTTCAACCAACACTTGGAATACCTCTAAATTTATAATTTCCATTAGTTTGTATTGTTTGAGTATCCATTAAAATGATTTATGATTGATGTGTATTAAATTTTTTAGGTGTTGATTGGATTTTTTTCTTCAATTTCATGGTTTAAAGGGGGTCTTAAAAGGGGTGCCTTATTTTCACACAAGCCATTTACAAAAATTAATTTACGGGGTTTTATGGATTTAAAAGCATTTATAAATTATTTTTTTTAAAAAATCAACCCTGGAATGGGGTGTTTACATAAAATGGGATTTTTTTGTGAAATGTATTGTGTTTTTACATATTTGATATGGGCACATGTTTGTGATCATGTCAGAATGAAGTAGCATATGGGTTAAATGGTCTGTGAGTGAGGAGTTTTTTTGAAGGAACATGTGAGTAGTCAATGGGAAGACCATATGATCTTCCATTATGTTCTGTCTGAGTGGCCTTATGATCCATATGATGGAGGACCATGGGAGCCTCCAACTCGGTTCTAAGGGAGAATGAGTTCCTTTGGTTAGACAGACCGTGAGAACTTCCATGTTGTGCCCAATAAAATCCATGATGGCTTCCATTTTATCATCTAGCTAGCATACATGTTTACTCACGCATGATCGTCCTAATGGTTAGAAGCCTTGTTGTACATTACTATTGTTGGACTGGTTATATGCATTATTCATTTTATTAGTGCCCTGTTTTTGTGATTAGAAGTATTATACCCACATATTAATTTCTATATATATTATTTTGTGATGTTGATGTTTATGGTCATTTTTTTATTCCTTGATGGATATGTTATGAATGTTGTTATGTGATCTTTTTTTCATTATTTACTCCATTTTGAAATTATCTTGGAAAATCAGTTTTGTTAAAAATGGAAAACCAAATGGAATTTAATGGTTCATTTTAAAATGTATGACTTCATAGTGGTTTTTTGGTAATGTTTTATAAAATATTTCATTGGTTAATGTGGATGAAAACATTAAGGAGATTCATGGTGGTATCCTATTGGTCTTTGTTCCCCACACCCTACATGGGCCATTTTTTCATTTATAATTTTTCTTGTAGTACGCAGGTAATGGCATGGGAACTATTATTGATCAATGTATTATTTTAAACAAGACATAATAATGTTATTTAAAGGGGGGAGATTATTGAAAATAATACTCGGTCTCATTATGATAATTTTGATGCTCACAAATACCCTTAATTATTTTCTTATGAAATTATTTAGTATTTTTCCGAAATTTGTTTATTTATTTTAATCTTGAAATTATGGGAATTTATTGATAAAGTATTCGTATTTAGCATGTTCTGGAAACACTATTCATGTGCTACTTATTCAGAATATGCTTTAGTGTGTCCTATAATCACTTTTCATACCCTATGTGGATAAACGTAGCGTAAGGATGAGAAGTGTGTATAGTTTTTTAGATAAGAGAAAAGTATGGTTAGTCAACGATACATTATAAAAAAAGTATGGAAGACGAACCTTATGTTAGCATTATTAGAAAAGTATAGAAGGAGAGCTGTACGTAAATATTAAACGTTACGTTTGTTTCTCAAAAGTATGGTTCATCTACCTTAATTTTGTAAACAACCATACCTTCTTGAAAACGTATGGATCAATTTAAAGTATGGATCTTTTACCGTACGTTTTAAAGTTGAAGAAAAATTATGGATGATCAATCCTACGTTTATGATCAACCTTACCTTTGAAGAAAGTAACTTGAACCCAACGTTTATGTTCAACCTTACGTTGTCTACCCTATGTTTGAAGGCCACGTTATCAACATTACGTTTGGCGTCAGAAAGTTTAAGAGATGATATTTTATGCAATGGTCAACAAGCTGATTGTTAGGAAAATTTCAATCCAGATTTAAAGTCGATTTTAAAATACAACTTTGACCGATTCAAAGTTGTTTTATCAATGGATTAAAGATTGAATTAAAAAGATCTTTTTATGCCAAGTCTTTAGGAAAGTTATGACTACTCTGTAAAGTTAAATTTTTTAATATCACGAATCAAAAGGCGACTTTTATGGATCTAAATGTGCAGGGGATATTCTCACATTTATTATATATGTTTTATCTAAAACACTAGACATATGAGTGTGGTGATTAATTGATTATTCAAAAAGGTGGAAAATTAAAGACTGCAAAAAGAACTCAGTTATGCAGATTCAAAAGGAGCGTCAAAGCTCGGTTTGTTTAATAAGATGGAACTCGATAGAAGATTCACTTGTTCTACATCAAATATCTATTGTGGATCTGCTACTTCTGAAGCTGTGAATTGTATCTCTATATCTACTACAACCAGATCTACTCAAAACTGCTTCGACTTGAAAATCAATATTTCTAGAGATGACGATCCATCTGCTGTCAATTGCATTCTGTTGCAATTGTGAAGATCAACTAGAAAAGTTTTTTTAAAATTCTTTTTATCTTGAGTAACGAGCTTCTCATACTAAGACGAGCAGGTTCGTGTTTGAACCAGAAGGCTTTGTTTTTCCTTGTATTTTAAAAGTGTCAACTACCTGTACTCAGTTGTGTACCGGTCTGTTGAAATGAGGACCAGAAAGTGAAAATCACCAAGATCATGGAGTAGAGCGTTAGTGGAGTGGAATAGGGGACTTCTGTTCCCCGAACCACTATAAATATATGTGTCCCTACTTTTACCATCCTCTTGTATATAATTTGTATATTCAAGATCCAACAATTGGTATCAGAGGTGGAGCTTCTGATAGATCCTTAGCAAGCTAAAAGAATTTAAAGATTATTCAACAGAGTATCATGACTGATACAAGAGGGTGAATGTATATGGTCAGATCACAATACTTCAATGGAGAAAACTATGGATGCTGGAAGTCTCGAAGGATTATCTATCTGAAAAATCTTGGATAAAGAGTCTATTCTAATATTCTAACTCCATATTAAAAAACAAAAAACCTAAAACCTGGAGTGAATATACTGATGGAGAATATGATATGAATTCAAAGGCATTGAATGCAATTATATGTGGTCTAGGACCTGATGAGCTTAACAGAGTATCTCAATTCACAATAGTATATGAAATGTGGAAAACTATTGTTGTTACTTAAGAAGGAAATAACAATACCAGGTAAATGAGATATGCAGCTTCTATGCTTAAATTTGATACATTCAGAATGGTTGAAGGTGATAGTATTACTCAAATGAATGGAATATTGACAGAGATTACCAATAACATAACTACCTTGGGAGATCCCATTAAGAAAGCTGATCAATCTTTAAAATTATTGAGAGTACTACCAACAAAATGGAATGGAATCTCTACAGCAATCAGATACTGGACACCTGTCAAAGATTTAACCATGAGAGAACTGATTGGAACATTAATAATGTATGAAGCTGAGAAGGAAGATAAAGCTAATGAACATAAAGTTCTTATCAAAATATAATATACTACCCTAAAAGCATCATCACAGAGCAGATGTAGAAAGATGAAGAATAGAGAAGTCAATACTAAATCAGAGAGCTCTGACTCATCAAACTCAGATGAAGATCTGGCTCAGCTAGCCAAAAAATTTAGAAAATTCTACATCAAGAAAAGAAACTTCAAAATATCCTTTAAGAGATATGATAAGGAAGTAAGATGCTATGAATGCAAGAAAATGGGGTATATCAGACCATATTGCCCACAATTGAAAGATGCATAAAAGAAGAAATTATTTAAAAGAAATGACTATGAGAAGAAAGAAAAGACATCTATGAAATCCAATTGGAGTGTATCTGAAGGCTCTAGTAGCTCTCCTGAATCAAGATCAGAGAAAGAAGAATTCAATCTAAAATCAAAGATGTGTTTCATGGCAGAAACCGACGAGGTACACCCATATTACTTCTCTAACTCAAATAATGAATCAAATTCTGAATCATGCTACATAAATAACAAACTTTTAGCCTACTGTAATATTCTTAAAGAAAGATATGACTCACTCTTTAAGAAACATAAGTCACTAAAGAACATACATAATGTTATTTCAGATGAAAGAGATACAATGCTGAAACAACATTAGGAATTAACTAATAAATAAAATTCTATTAATGCTAACTATATTAATTTTTAATCAAGAATAAAAACACTACAGGATGAAGTAGAATCTTACAAATAGGATACATTGGTTTTTACCAAAGGATAGAATTTATTAAATGAAATTATTGGAAAAATGTCATTAAAAAGGAGAGAATTGGAATTGGAAGTAAAGGAGAAACACCTAAGATTTATAAAAATTATTTTGTTCCTAGCTCTTAAAGGGTTAATTGTAACTTTTGTGGGACAAAGGGACATATAATTAAAAACTGTTTCTTAAGACAACCTCAAATTTGTAGTATTTAGAAATCCTATATTTCAAAAGACTTATATGATTCAGCTGATTTGAAAAGGACAGAGAAAATATGGATACCCAGATCATTGCAAGCTGACACCCCTGGACCCAACAGAATATGGGTACCAAATCAATTTGTTTGAATGTATTTGCAGGTAGCAAGACATCAAAGTAGAAAAGAAATATGGTACATGGGCAGTGGATAATCAGGACATATGAGTGGAAGCTCATTTAATTTTTCTTTACTCACTCAAAAAGAAGGAGGACTTATCACATTTGGTGATAATGCCAAAGGAAAAATCATTGGCATTGGAACTGTTGGAGATCCAAAAATAGTCTCAATTAACAAAATAATTTATGTAGAAGGATTAAAACACAACTTGATAAGTATCTATTAACATTGTGATGATGTAAATACAATTGATTTTACTAGAAATTGTTGTACTGTTTTTAAAGATAAACTGTTTAAATTTAAGGCACCAAGAACTGATAATGTCTATACATTGGATTTAAATTCCTTGTGTAAAAAACAAGTAAACTTCTTGTCTGCTAATGTAAGTGAATCTTGGATCTGGAATAGGAGGCTTGGACATTGCAATGTATATGTTTTACATAATTTATCTAAGAAACATCTAGTTTCTGATTTTCCTAGTCTCAAATTTGAAAGTGATAGATTATGTGATGCATTTCAACTTGGAAAGCAACAGAAATCATCATTCCAATCTGTTAATAAAGTTTCTACAACTAATCCTCTAGAACTTATCCATATAGATTTTTTTGGAGCTTCCAAAGTAGAGAGCATAGCCAGTAAATTATATGTTTATGTATTAGTTGATGATTATTGTGGATTTTCTTGGATTTTCTTTTTAAAATTTAAAAATAAAGATTTTACTTTATTTGAAGGTTTTTGCAAATATGTTCAAAATGAAAAATGTTTTAATATAATCTCATTGAGAAGTGATCATGGTGGAGAATTTGAGAATCATGAATTTAATTTCTTTTTCTCAAACATGGATATTAAACATACCATCTCTGCACCAAGAACACCTCAACAGAATAGGATTGTAGAAATAAGTAATAGAAAAATTTAAGAAATGGCTAGAACTATGTTAAATGAATATAGCCTACCTGTATATTTTTGGGTAGAAGCTTTAAATACAGCTTTCTATATAATTAATCGAGTTTTAATTAGAATTATTTTGAAAAAGACACCCTATGAACTATGGAATAGTAGAAAACCAAAATTATATTACTTTAAAGTTTTTGGATGGAAGGTATACATCTTGAACACCAAAGATAATCTTGGTAAGTTCGATCCAAAATCTAATGAAGGTATTTTCTTAGGATATTATGTTACCTCTAAAGCTTATAGAGTCTATAATAAAAATTCAAGGATTATTGAAGAATCAGTTCATGTGAAATTTGATAAATCTGATTCCTTTGAGAAAAGGACAGATAAAATGGATGAACCTGACTCTAATGATAACACGAGACTTGATAACTTAAAGAATGATCTTGAAAATGATATAAAAGAAATTCAGTCCAGTTCAGAGGAACATGATACTGAAGAACCTTTAAATGTATTTCATAGACAGTCTTGAACCCTAAAGAATCACCCTTTAGAAACTGTGATAGGTGAATTAGGAACTAGTATTCAAACTAGAAGAAACTTAGGAAACCTAGTGGAATTCTCTGCCTTCCTATCCCAATAAGAACCCAATACTACAGAATAAGCTTTAGATGATGAAAGCTGGGTAATAGTAATGAAAGATGGATTAAACCAGTTTAAAAGAAATGATGTTTGGGAATTAGTGGAAATACCTAAGAATTATCCAGGAATAGGAACCAAATGGGTCTCTAAAAATAAATAGGATGACCAAGGCACAATAACTATAAATAAAGCAATATTTGTAGCTAAAGGATATAATCAAGAAGAAGGAATAGATTATGATGATACTTTTTCTCCTATAGCTAGGTTATAGTCCATTAGATCATTTTGTCCTATTCATATTATATAAATTTTAAATTATTTCAGATGGATGTTAAATCTGCCTTTTTAAATCTTTGTTTAATGGAGGACGTTTATGTTGAGCAACCTCCTGGTTTTGAAATCTCTCAAAAACCTAATTCTGATTTTAAACTTACTAATTCTCTTTATGGCATTAAACAATCACCTAGATCTTGGTATGAAATATTAAGTTCTTTTATTTTAAAATATTACGTTACTGTTGGGTTGGAAGATCCAACACTCTTTAAGAAAAATGTGAAAAATAATGTTTTATTGGTTCAAATTTATGTTGATGATGTAATTTTTGGATCAACTAATAAAACTCTTTGTCATCAATTTTCAATGTTAATGTAAGAAGAATTTGAAAAGAGTATGATGGGAGAATTAAATTTCTTTTTTGGGTCTTAAAATATTTCACAATGATTTTGGAAATGTTTTAAATCAAAGAAAATACATTGCGGATTTACTTAAAAAATTTGGACTTGAAAACAGCAAGGCATTTACAACTCATATGTGTACTAATAAAAAACTTAATTTGGATGAATATGGGAAATCAGTTGACAACAAGTTATGTAGTGGTATTATTGGTATTTTGTTATATCATACTACTAGCAGGCCATATATAATGTATTCAGTATGTCTTTGTGCTAGATTTCAATCAAATTCCAAAGAATCTCATTTAACTGCTATCAAAAGAATTTTTAGATATTTAAAAGGAACTATTTTTTAATCTCTATATTATCCTAAAACTTCTGATTTTAATTTGATTTTATATTCAGATGCTGAATTTGGATGTTGTAGATTAGATAGAAAACTAACATCAGGAGCATGTCACTTTTTAGGAAAGTCTTCAGTGTCATGGGCTAGTAAGAAACAACATTCAGTTGCCCTATCAACAGCCGATGCAGAATATGTTTCTGCTGGCAGTTGTTGTGCACAATTGTTGTGGATGAAAAACAAACTTATGGACTTTGGATTGAATTTTAATAATACACCTATTTTATGTGATAATAAAAGTACAATTAATATTTAAAAAAAATCCTATTACTCGTTCTAGAACTAAGCACATTGATATAAGGCATCACTTTTTAAGAGATCATGTTATTAAAAAGTATATATTTTTAGAATTTATAAATACAGAAATTCAAATAGCAAATATATTTACCTAACCACTTCCCACTTCAAGGTTTGATTTTATTAAGGTGGGGGGGGGGGGGGGGCTAGGTTTATTTGATTTTAAATAATATTTTATTTTACAATTCTAGTGATTTTTTTTAATTCTGCTTAAAATAATTTTTCTATTTCTGTTTTTCAAATAAAATAATTTTTTTCCCATGTAATCTATTTTATTTATTTTTAAATATATATAATGATTTTAAAAAACACGGGAATCAAGGTTGTAAAAAACCCTTTATACTTTTAAACGGTTTCATTTCCATAGAAACATTTTCAAACCCACAAACCGCACCTCAACTCGTCATCCCTAATCTTCGAACTTCAGAAACCCTAACCTTCAAACCTTCAAAGATTCTCGCAGAGATGGTAAGAACTATTAGAGATAGTGAAGCCGAAACAAGCAATTCCAAGAGACAATGCTCTGATAGAAGAAAACTGTTACAAGGCATGGTAATCGATCTCGACTAGTTATTTCAGACAAATCTACTGTTGAAACAAGCGGTGTCGTTTTAGAACCTTGAAAATACATTCAACAGCGAAAATTTGGAATTTTTGTATGAGGTAAAACATAGATAATTCTTCAAATATGTACGGTTTAGTCTGGCAGATACTAAGGACAGTATGATGGCTAAGATAGAGGATAGGGATTTCTCAATCTCGTCAGTAGAAATTTTTCAGATTCTCTACTTCCCTCATGAGGGTGTTTTTCATTTCGATTTGAAAAATATCGGAGATTATGTGCATAAATCCGAGGACATAATGTCGTTTTTTTGTTAAAAGACTAAAATAAAAATTTCAAGGATTTGGAGCCTGATCAGGAAATTTTGGTCAAATTTGTGCAAAAAGGGATTGCACTGAGGATGTCCAAGATGGAAAAAATATTATATCCTGATATGTATATAGTGTATCTTTTCCTCAGTGATTTAAAACTCAATTTTACTAGGTATATGGTTAGATACCTAAGATATTGTTGTTAGAGTGATACCTGAATGGACTTTTATCCTTTTGGTCGATTCATATCCAAGCTATTACTTAAGAAGGACATGGTGAGATTAGTGGATGCCTGAGTACACTGTCATCATAGTAATGTGTTTAATGCTGGAAATTAAATAAAAATTGGATATTTTTAGAGCACCATTAAAGGATATCTTTTGCTAGTAGGAGATGAGGATGACTCAGATAGTGCTCAGGCTCAACCTGCTAAGTCCATGGAGGGACATGCTGAATCAACAGTCATCATGTAGCAAGAAGGATCCGATTTAAAGTGGAATATGCTGAGGAAGAAAGAAGTCAGGAAGGACTTCAATCTCAAAGAACTAGACCTGTTAATGATGAAATTACTTCCCCTGCATTGGAAACAACTGAAGCTTTATTTTCTTATACTTTTGTATGAAAATCGGCTATTGATAAGACCATGTACGATGTTAGTTATGTGACAAAACCTGTATAGGGATCAGGAGTTCAATAAGAAGCTCAAAGGGAGACTCAGGAATAGATTGTAGCTGATGTTGAAGTTACACTTCAACAGGAACAAGATAAGGAGGTAGAGCCTGGTGAGTAAGTGGCCAGACCTCAGGAAAATCCTGAAAATATTGTTCTCGAAACTCTAGTGGGAGACAAAGATGCTGATGTTTGTGATGATCATGCTTCTGAAGCTCACACAGAAGTTCTTCAATAGGATTTTTCTATGGAGGAGTATGCAGACACTAAGGAAAACTTTGTGGACCAACCCACTCAGGATAAAGAGAAAGAACAATCTGATGCTGACTCATTACCTTTGTTACTGTTGCATCATCCAGAGCCTAAGAATGCGTATCAAGCATAGGGTGCCTCTGATTCAAGGAAGAAAGATGTTAAAGAACTGTACTAAAAGGTTTCTTAGTTGTAATCTATGAATATCACTCTGAGAAATTCCATAGTCTTAGAACAATTGAAATTTCAAAAGATGAAGGAGAGTACAGTTTCAAGACAAGATGATGAAATGTTTAAATAGGATATTCTGAATTCATTTGTCAAGTTGAAATATAAAATGGTTATGAAGACAGATTTATCAGATCTAAAATTGTTTGTGGAGAACTAATTTGCATTAGTTGCAAATAGTGTTGTTAATGTTACAGGTACATCACCTAATTTAATCAGATGATTTCAAGCTATCACAACTGCGATGAGCAACATGAATGACATGTTACAAGATCTTCAATATAATAGTGATCCATTATCAGTGATGCTGGAATATCAGAAATTTTTAGTTGATCAACTGACATCTAGTGAGCCACCAATTAGAAAACTATTAAATCAGATTTTAGAGAAGCTGTCAGTGTTTATAGAAAAAGAGGAAAGGATGCATGAGTTTTTTAGGGTCAATTTAATCGAGGATATTCATATGACTCAAAATAACAGAGAGATCATTATCAAATATGGATATGGGATGATGAAGAGACTCATGGAATAGTTCACATAAATAAAGTTTGCAATACAGAGGAGATAAAACTATTTACTACCTGTTCACTCCAAAAAAACCTTGATTACTGTGTTTATCATACTTGTATCTATTTTTGATTTTTTTAATGAAAGTTTGTTTCTTTCTTTCTATTTGTTTTACTGTCTTTATTTTTATATTCTAGTACTCCGAATTTAATTGTTGATAAACAGTTAATAATAGCATTTTCTTATAGTTCAGTGCAACATTAAATGTGTTAAAATCCATGATTTATCATTCTTTTTTATATCACAAAAGGGGGAGAAATCTGGATAACCACAACATTTTATTTTAAAAACCATATTTAAATGAATTTTATTTTAAAAACCTGATTTTAATGATTTCATGTATATTTAATCTTTTGGATTTATACAGATTTATACTTATACAGAAAACTATTTTAAGTTATTAATAGTCATTTTTTATAAAGGAAAAATTTCTTTAACTTTTTATTCAGAGGGAGAAATTTGTATAAAAATAGAAACTTTTATTTTATTCTTTACCTTTATTTTTTAAAAGTAATTTTTTTTATTTACAGGAAGAAGGAGAAATTTTTATATATTGAAATGATTTTGTTAAAATTAAATATTGTTTTATCTGCTCAAAATTCTAAATTATTATGTAACTAATTTTTAAAGATAATTTCATTTAATTAGTCTTATTATTTTATGGGTTTTGTGATCATAAAAAAGGGAGATATTGTTTAACAATGTATTGTTTCCAAAAATACATAATAATGTTATTTAAAGGGGGGATATTATTGAAAATAATACTCTGTCTCTTTATGATAATTTTGATTCTCAAAAATACCCTTAATTATTTTATAATGATTATATTTAGTATTTTTTATGAATTTAATAATTTATTTTACACTCGGAATTATGGGAATTTATTGTTAAAGTATTCATATTTAGCATGTTGTGGAAACACTGTTCATGCGCTACTTATTTTGAATCTTCATTAGCGTGTCCTGGAATCACTTTTCAAACCCTACGTGGATAAACGTAGCATAAGGATGAAAAGTGTGTATAATTTTTCAGATAAGAGAAAATTATGGCTAATTAACCATACGTCATCAGCAAAGTATGGAAGAAGAACCTTACATTAAGAAGGGACCTTATGTTTGGGTAATCAGAAATGTATGGAAGGAGAACTGTACATAAATATTAAATGTTACGTTTTTTTATCAAAATTATGGTTCATCGACCTTACTTTTGTAAACAACCATACGTTCTTAGAAATGTATGGATCAAGTAAAGGTATGGATCTTTTACCGTATGTTTGAAAGTTGAAGAGAAAGTATGGATGACCAATCCTGCTTTTATGATCAACCTTATGTTTGAAGATTGTATTATGAACCCTACGTTTATGTTCAACCTTAGGTTGTCTACCCTATGTTTGGAGGCCACAACATCAACATGATGTTTGGCGTCAGAAAGTTTGAAAGATGATATTTTTATGCAACGGTTAGCAAGCTGATTGTTTAGCGGATTTCAAGACAGATTTATAGTCAATTTTAAATTACGACTTTGACCAATTCAAAGACATTTTATCAATGGATTAATGATAGAATTAAAAGGATCTTTTTATGCCGAGTCTTCATGGAAGTTATGACTACTCTGTAAATTCAAAATTTTGAATATCGCGAATCAAAAGGTGACTTTTATGGATCTAATTGTGCAGGGGATATGCTCGGTTTTATTATATATGTTTTCCTTGAAATAGAGGAAATAGGATTGTGGTGATCAATCGATTATTCAAAAAGGTGGAAAATAGAGATTGCAAAATGCAATCAGTTCTACTGATTCAAAAGTAGCGTCAAAGCTCTGTTTATTTAAGAAGAAGGAACTCGATAGAAGATTCACTTATTCTACATCCAATATCTACTATGGATCTAATAATACTGATATTTTGAATTATATATCTATATCTATTGCAAACGGATCGACTCAGAACTGATTCGACTTGAAAATCAATATTTCTAGAGACGATGATCCATCTGTTATCAATTACATTCTGTTGCAATTATGAAGATCAACTGGAAAAGTTTTTTTTAAATACTTTCTATCTTGAGTAACCAGCTTCTTGTACTAAGCTGAGTAGGTTTGTGTTTAAACCAAAATGCTTTGTATTTCCTTGGATTGTAATGGAGTCAACTGACTGTACTCAGTTGTGAACCGGACTGTTGAAAAGAGGACAAGATAGTAAAAATCCCCAAGCTCATGGAGTAGAGAATTGGTGGAGTGGACTAGGGGCCTTCTGTTCCCCGAACCACTATATATCTATGTGTCCCTGAATTTACTTATTCAGCTGTATGATCAACTATGATAAAGCTTAGAGGACATAACTCGTTCAATCGAAGAGTTAACAGAAATTACGAAAGACACATTTCACCCCCCTCTTGTGTATAATCTGTACATTCAAGATCCAATAACTATAAAGCCCCAAATATTTTATGCTATGATTCTCGTAAATATTTTCTATTCATTAGATATCCTATGTTCCATAAAGCATTGAATCTATTATAAACAAAACTTGGTTATTTAGAAGATAGTCATATCCTATCCATTAAACTTAAATTTTCCACTTTTGTGTTTTGAATTTTGAAAAACGGACATACATAGTTGCGATACGGGTGATATTTGGATTATGATAGAATAAATATAATTTTTTGTGAATAGTAACTTACCCTAATGAATAGTAACTTAACCTTATGAGTAGTGATATAACCATTATGAATGGAAACTTACCCATGAATGTATAAATAAATTTAGGCACTTTAAAAATGAAGATGAATATATTAAGTGTTGGTATTTTTCAAATAAATAATGATTTTAAAAAACAAACTAAATTTTTCATATTTAAAAAATTATTTTTGAAAAATGGAGTTCGTTTTTGGATTCTAAACTTCAAAAAACAGTTAGGCAGAATCTTTGGGATTTTTCTGACATACATGAATTTTTGTGAATAGTAAAATTTGTTAATTTATGAAATATGATAAAAAATGAATTTCTGCATCATGGGTGAGTAAAGGATGAAGTAAATTGAAATTGGTTCGAACTCACATTAAATTATTACTTTTTGTTTCATGGAATCAACACTACTGGTTGTCTTAGGGAAATATAACAAAATAATGATTAAAATATTAAGAAAACCATCATCCCCTCCACTATATAAACCACCCCTCACCCCCTCTTCTTACCACTCCACTCAAGCTTTGTGTCTTTCTTATGTTCTACCAAATACAATTCCCAAGCTATATACCCAAGTTCAAGACCTTATGGTCTCACCAAAAGGCCAAAAAATGAATTGAAGAGATTCTCAAGGAGGTATAATTAAGAGTTGAACCTCTCTTCCTTTTCTTTTCAATTTCTTTTACAAGTTCCATTCTTTTGTTGATCTCTCCTCATCTCACATCATCCAAATGATATGACAATTGAATTACATTACCATAAATGAAATTTTATTATTCTAATGAAATATTTTATCATCATCTCTCTTCCCCCCTTCTATTATACAAACAAAATAAAACATCATCTGAGATGTGTTAATTTATCACATTCAATAACGATGGGTTTTCAAATTCTATTTTTGTATTAAATTATAGTCATGAAACCATTTTTATGGGTGAAATAGATCATAATATATGGATTTCATCTTCATTATTATTCTAGAATCATTACAAACTCATAATAATATATAATAATAGAAAAAATGTTCATTATACAGAAAACTGCCAAGTTAATCCAAGTGTTTTTCATTAAATTTATGTAATGAGTCATCCACATGTTATATAAAAAAATCCTTAAAATATAATTTATATCTTGATAATTTCACAAATAATATATATTAAAAATTTTGTATGTTTAACCACATTTCAAAACAACTTCCATCATAAATTTAAGTAAACCGCTCATGAAAACCATAGAAGAAAATTCTTCAAAAACAATAAAATTGATCCTATTAAACCGATAAAAAAGTTCATTAATGATCCTAACAAGGTTATGATAAATAAATTAAATGTAGAGGCAGTTCTTTAATGATTAATTTATTAATCTAAATTTGATTATCCAGGTCATTTGGATCAATCAAAGAACACATTCATACATAAGGTAATGAGTTTCTCATCTCAGTTTTATTTCTGTGAGATTTCCATTCTTCGACACTTATTTATTGTATATGGTGTGTTTTTATTGACATTTGATATATAATATACTTATTCTTTTTATATTTTTGGTATTCAATTATTCACTTGATTATTATTAACTCAATCGATTACAGTGTTGTAAGGGACTTTGTTTCAGTTTCAATTTCATTTTCATTTACATGGAATTGTGGACCTAATCATTCTTATGTGGTGTAATTATTACCCCTTTGAAAACAAATTCATTTAAAATTTCAAATATATTATATATCCACATTATATATTCATGGATATGATTTTTTCCCTTAGTCTTATATCATTTTACATACGATGTTTTTTTGGATGCCATTCTAATTGTAGAATATTATTGAATCTATATCCTATACTCAATATGGATATTGAAAAATTTTATTATTATTATATTAAATATAGGTATAAAGAAGTATTTGGACATGAAGCGGTGGTCGGTGGCTTCTATAGCCCCTCGATGCATTGAAAGGTCTTATAAGAAAAGGCAGTTATTGATAAACCCTTGGTCTTTATTTCCAATATGAATCAGACTAGTATCTTGCCATAGAATTAAACCATTTCGAAAGTATAGTTGTATCAAGTGCCACATACATGATGTAAAATTAATAATAATTATCTTTATTCATTTTTATTTATTACTATTCATGAAGATTTTACTATGAATAAATCTATGGATACATTTTCATTCTTAGTTTTTTAATGGAATTAGTTTTTCATTTAATTACCATGACATATTGACTATTCTAATTTGATTATGATTCAATTATTATTTATCCATGCCTCCTATATTTGTAACCTTTACATAGAGTTTGAGTTCACCCCATTAATTTGTTTACCTTCATTAGGTTATGAAGAGGAGACCATTTATTGAGTTCTTGTTGATGCATTTTTTTAGCTTTGGTTATGTATTGTATTTTGTTACCTTTCCCAATGTGTTAAGAGTAACATATATATATTTAATTTATTAAAGACTATTAAACTGATTCTTCCATAATGTTTTTATTTCTTTTAATAATGCCAATGTAATAAGTAATACACTGGCTCCAGGCTTATGGGGTTGGGGTGTTACAAGAACCATGTTCATGGGTGGATCTTCTTGATTACCTCCTTCTAGTGTTTCTTGGAGGAGACATGGTATCACAACGATTAGATAGTTTTGGATAATTATTTTTATTATTTACCAGCTGGGTTGTATATTTGTACATTTTTTCCTCGTACCAATCTTTGGGGTTTTTGGTTTTATCTTAAGGTACCTTGTATATGTTATCATGTAGCGTGTTTTATATGTGATGTATTCTATGTTTTATATAAACTACTTATTTTTACTATTGACATTGATGTTGATGGTTTTTGTGTGTAGTTTTATGTATGGTTTGTATTAGTTTACCAGTTTTCAAACCATACCTATGTTCTAATTAGTTATTCCCATTACTTTTCCCCAATCCAAAAAGAACAGGAATGTGCTTCAGGCCATGTGGAAAGATGGATTAAGTGACAAGATAAGTAATACCTAATTATTTCATTACAATAATTTATCACAATTGGTTTTATTATTATTTTGGAGTCTTTTTTAGAGATAAACTATGACCATTAGAGTTTGCCAGTAAGGAATGGAGAAGTTCATGGCTATCTCTTATTCAAGTCGACCCTTCAGTTATCATGTGTAGTCTGGGAAATTTTGTTATGTTTTAACCCCAATAATGGGTTTTTATGATATATTTTCTACATTTATATTTTTTTTCCTATTATTACAATGTATGATGAGTTATATGTATGTATCTCGTTTCTGAAAAACTACTAAACTGATTTTTCCTTCAGGTTTTTATTATTTGTAATCATGCCAATATAATAATTAATGAACTGTCTTTAGACCTTTAGGGATAGGGATTTACAGTTTGTATCAGATAAGGTTTAGTAAAAAACATGAAAACAAGATTTAGAAAACATCGATTAGGGAACAAACCCTTAATATAGTATTTAAGGATAAACATAGAAGCACATTCTATAATTTTGGTAATGAGTAGATTATGTGGATATTTCTTTCAAGTACATCCCTGTCTAGATAATAGAAGTGGGCGTGGTTCTGGAATAGATATACCTAGAAGTAAAAGCATTGGCAAAGAGTTTTATTCTTGACCTGCGGTATCCCATTACATGAAAATGTGCCTTATTGAGAACCTGATTTGATAGTATTGGGGGACATTCATTGGATAATTTCGATCTTTTTAAACCATTATGAAGGATTTAAAAGTAGCTATGAATAATGGTTATGATTATAAGATTATATATGCATAAATTTATAGACAATCTTATTTTTTTTCTTGTTAGAAATTATGAACTATGACCTCATTTAGTGTATGACATTTTCTAGTGATGAATCTTAATGGAAGAAGGGGAATAAATATCTGTGGAAAATGTAGGTATTTCCCTACTAATCAAGTCATCACAGTCAGTGTTGGAGCAGATCAGATCATGACTATATTGGGAAAACATACTCACATTATGTTAAATAACCATGCTACACCTGTATTGGATCATTTCATGTGGAAGAAGAATCCATCTTTTAGTGGTACTACAAATATGGTGGTATGTGAGTAGTGGATCGAGTCCATTGATAAGATATTTATGGCATTAAGATTAAATGAAAATGAAAAGGTAGTACTGGTAGTATATTCCCTCAAGGGTGATGTTGATCAATGTTGGTCCTTTGTTCAGAATACCATGGAGGAAGAATAAATTAAAGATATAGAATGGAGTAAATTTAATGAAATATTCTTTGACAAATATTTCCCTGGTCAAAAATGAATTGAAATGAAGAGGAAATTCATTATCATAAAGCTAAGTTATAAAGAGAGTGATGTAGAGTACGAGCATGCAATCATAATATTACCCAGGTATGCTATAGATTATGTTTGTGATTTAGAATCCAAGATTGACCATTTCATTGAATGTCTTAATCCATGTATTTGAAGGGAATTGGCTTCTCTAACATTTTCATCATATGAATAAATTGTATTAAGTTCCATATAAATAAAGATGTAATTTTCTATATCAAATTTGTTCAAGGGAAATCAATATAAGAAAATTCATTCTAATAAATATGGAAAATCTGAAGTTCCACTGATGAATTAGTGAATGATGAAATTTCCATTATGAGAGAATAATGGAAAAAATCATCCTGGGAAATGCATGAAAGGCCAAGGAGTTTTCCTTAAGTGTGGAGAAAAGTGCCATCAATCTATTTAATTCATGTGGAAGAGACAAGTCAATGATGTTAAATGACACAATTGTAGAGATATGGGACACTTTTCAAATCAGTGTCCTAATAACCAAGGAAACTTGCCTTAGAAAAGGGAACGAGAGCAAGGGAATGATTATGCAATTACAACAGCCGAAGTTGATGTTCCTAATCATGGGGTGGAAGGTACTTTAATTTTTAACTCAAACATATCCAATGATTTATTTGAATCTGGATCATCACATTAATTTATATCTTCCCAGTTTTTAAAAAAAATTATACATGCCAAATTTTATTAAATAAAGGAGTTATCAGTAAAATCGCTTTGGGGCTGTATCATTGCAACAAATATGTTTCAATCAATACCCCTCATGAAACATAAATGTTCTTTATTTCTAACCTTATCATCATACAAATGATTTAATTTGATATAATTATAGGTATAAATTGGATTTCAAATTATGATGGTAAGATCTCTTTCCAGAAGAAGGAAGTTGCAATTTTTGAAAATGGTGTAGAATCTCTTATATATAGAGTAGAAATTTTACCATATGATTCTTATATAGATCCACCCCCAGTCGCTCTACATAATTCAATTCTTGGAGAAGAAGGGAACACAATATCATTGGGTGAGGAAATAAATCTTCAAATTGAAGATGTACCTTTTGGGCAAGAATACATTGATTTATTTCTATTGGATTTACCTGGACATCATCAAGAGTATGAATTTGAGTTGTCTATTGATTTAATTCCTAGTGGATGACCTATATCAAATATTCTCTATAGAATGACCATAGATGAATTAGTGGAGCTGAAGAGACAACAAGAGGAATTGAGTTAAAAGGATTTATTCGACCTAGTGTTTCTCAATGGGGATCCCATTTCCTATTTTCCAAAAATAAATTTGGATTCGTGAGGCTATTCATTTATTATAGTAAAATAAATTCTATTACTTTAATGAACTTGTATCCTCTAACAAAAATTGATTATTTATCTAATCAAATTCATGGAGCCCAATTTTTTTCAAAGATTAACCTACGATCTAGATATCATTAGCTGTGTGTGAGGACGGAAGATATTCCAAAGACAGTATTTAGAACGAGGTATGGGCATTAAGAATTTATAGTAATTCCTTTTTGACTGACTATTTCACCCAATGATTTCATGTATCTAATGAATAGAGCATTCAAAGAACATCTTGATGATATTGATGTGGTATTTATCGATGATATCCTAGTATACTCATAAAGCTACAAAGACCATGAAAATCACTTGAGGATTATTTTTGAAACATTAAGAAGAAATGAATTATATTTGATGTTTAGAAAGTGTGTATATTGACTTAAATTAGTTTTTTTTTCTCTATATTGTCTTTAATGATGGAATTTTAGTTGATCCTAAAAAGACAAAGGCAATCCAAGAATATCCCACACCAACAAACATAACCAAGCTACATAGTTTTATTGGATTAGAATGTTACTATCGGTGTTTCATTCATAATTTCTCATAACTAGATAACCTGCTAACAAAGGTCACATGTAATGGAGTTATGTTTTTATAGATGAATGAATTTATAGAATGCTTTGAATAATTGAAAATAATATCTATCAATTCTCCTATTTGGACTCTTCTATTAGGAAATGATGGATTTGTGATATACAGTGATGCATCAAAGAATTTATTGGGGTGTGTCCTTATAAAAATGATAATGTTATTGCTTATGCATCAATATAGTTGAAGACTCATGAGATAAACTATCCAACTCATTATATTGAGTTACCAGTCATAATCATTGCTTTGAAAATAAGGATACATTATGGATATGGTAAAATATGTTGTGTATATGTGGATCACAAGAGTTTGAAATAAATTTTTACATAGATTGAACTCATCCTAAGGAAAAAAGAAATGGACTGAGTTACTCAAATATTTTGATGTTTCAATACACATCCACCCATGAAAGGAAAATAATGTGGATGACACATTATGCAGAAAATATCATATACTTTTGACCCAATTGAGGATTGATAGATATCATATATTCAGTAATCTACTAAAAATAGATATGGTAATTTGAAGGTGAAACATCTTTACTCTTTCAATAGATTGATAAACCATCTTTATAAGAGAAGATAAAAATATCTCAATCTGAAGATGAGAATCTACAAATGAAAATTAATGTTTTTAAGGATGAGGGATTGGAAGAATGTGTATGTGGATGGTGTTTCGATATTTGGGAAGAGGTTATGTGATCCATAAATACCTGAGCTAAAAAGGAAACTATTAAACAATGATTATATATTAAATTTCTCTATACATCAGGGTCGAACTAAGATGTATAGATATCTAAAAGATCATTTTCTGTGGGATAACATGATGTGAGGAATTTATGACTATGTGTCAAAGGATCTATTTTGTCAACACGTGAAGGCTAAGAGACAACATCCTAGAGGGGTCATGAAACCTCTTCCTATTACTATGTGGAAGTCGGATAAAATTAAGATGTATTTTGTTATAGGACTACTGAGGGAACCTAGAAGCAATGATACAATTCGGGTAATTGTTGATCATCTAACAAAATCAGCACATTTCTGTGCTATAAGAGAGGATTTACAACTTGAGAAGTGAGTAGTACTTTATTTTAATGAATTTGTATGAATTCATGGTGCACCTATATTTATTGTGTTTGATCAAGATCCCCATTCTACATAAAACTTTTAGAAATATATCTAGAAGGATTTGGATATTGAGGTTCATATGAGTACTGCTTATCACCCAAAAACTGATGGATAGTTTGAAAGGACTATTCAAACCCAAGAAGTCTTATTGATATCATGATCTCTTGACTTTTAAGGTATTTGGGGTCAATACATTCCTTTGGTGGAGTTTTACTACAATAACAGTTTCCATTCTATCATTCAAATGGCGTCATATGATGAATTATTTGGTAAGAGGTGTCGAGCTCCAACTTTTTGGGAAGAAGTTGGTGAGAGGAATCTTATAGGCCCCAAACTTATCGACGATAAAACTTCAAAAGTAATGAAAATTTAGTCCTGTATTAAATTATCCATCTATAGGAAGAAGAGTTACACTAACAACCAGATAAAGGATTGGAATTTAAATAAGTAGATCATGTATTTCTAAATGTATCTCTGTTGAAGGGTGTCTTACGGTTTCGTAAAAAAGGGGAACTGAGCCCCAGGTACATTAAAGAGTTTGAAATTCTAGAAAGAATTGGATATGCATATTACCATTTATCAATGCCACCAAGTCTCTGCAAATTTCATAATGTGTTCTGCATGTCGTTGTTAGAAAAATACATTCTAGGACCAATGCCTATTCTCACCTATGGAAAAAAAGAGCTGGAACCTGATTATTCATTCTTTGAAGAGCTTGTCGACATTATTGACACAAGGGAGCGGGTATTGAGAAATCAGAGAACATGAATAATAATTTTTTTTAGAAACAATAAAATGGAGGCAAAAACATGTTAACCAGAGGATGTTAGGACGAATAACCGACCACATCTTTTTAAAAGGGACTATACATGAAAAATTTTGAGGACTAAATTTTCGAATATGGGAAAAATATAACACCCCAAATATTTTATGGTATGTTTCTCTTAAACACATTAAATTCATTAGATAGACTATATTGGATAATTCACTGAGTCTCTTTGAAATAACACTTAGTTATTTAGGATATAGTGATAACCTATCCATTAATCTTAAATTTTCTACTTTTGTGTTTTTAATTTCAAAAAACTTGCATACATCGTTGCAATATGTGTGTTATTTTGAGTCACATAGAATCACTTTCATTTTTTGTGAATAGAATCTTACCCATATGAATATTAACATACTAATATGAATATAAATTTGACCCTTATGAATAGTAACTTTACCCATGAAAGTATAAATAAATTTTGGCACCTTAAAAATGAAGATGAATATTTTAAGTGTTGGTATTTTTTGAATATATAAATATAAACAATTAAAAATTAAATTTATCATATTTAGAAAATTATTTTTAAAACACTGAATTCATTTTTTGATTCTACTTGTCGAAAAATGGTTAGGGTGGATTTTTGGTATTTTTTTGAAATACATGAATTTCTGGTGGCCAGTAATATTTGCTAATTTATGTAGTATGCTAAATAAATGAATTTATGAATCATGATTGTGTAATAGATAATGTAAATGGAAACTTGTTCATACTTAGATGCACTTATTACTATTTTTTGTCATGGAATCGTCCCTATTACTTGTCTTAGGGAAAAATAACAAACTAATGATTAAAATATTATGAAAACCCTCCTCCCCTCCACTATATAAACCACGCCACACCCCCTCTTCCTCCCACACCACTCAAGCATCGATACTTACCAATGTTATACCAAATAAAATTATCAAGCCATATCCCCACGTCCAAGACCTACTGGTATCACCAAAATGCCAAAAATAATGTTTTAAGGAGATTTTCAAGGAGAAGTACTGAAGAGGAGAACCTATCTTCCATTTTTTCAACATCTTTTACAAGTTATATTATTTTTTTGGTATATCCTCATATCCACTCATCCAAATGAAATGATAATTATAGTAACATAAATAAAATTTTATTTTATTTTTCTAATGTACTATTTTATCATCATATCTCTTTTCCCCCTTCTCTTAAACTAGAAATGAAAACATCACCCTAGATGTTTCAATTTAACACATTCAAATATGGAGGGTTTTAAATTTATATTACTGTCTTAAATTATTGTCAAAAACTATTTTTTCGGTTGAAACATGTCATAATATTTTTATTTCAGAAAATTTAATGTTTATTAATCCTTACATACTCATAATATAACAAAATAAAACAAAATTGGTTCATTATGCACAAAAAATTCAATTTAATCCAAGTGTTTATCATTAACTTTTATCAAATGATTCATCCTCATGTTATATAACCAAAGTAATTATAATATCATTTATAACTCTTTTATTTCAATAATAATATATATTAACAATTCTGTATGTTTAACCACATTTCAAATGAACTTCCATTCATAAATACAAGTAAACCGATCATGGAAACCAATGAAGAAAATGCTTCAAAAACAACAAAATTGAACCTCTTAATCCTATAAAAGGCCATGAATTAACCTAATAAGGTTTTAATAAACAAAATAAATTTATCTAAGGTTGTGTAATTATTATTTAATGAATCTATATTTTATTATTTAGGTCATTCAGATCAATCAAAAAACACATTCAGACATATGGTAAGGGATTTCTTATCTCACTTTTATTTCCATGATATTTCCATTGTTCACCACTTATTTATTGTATTTGCTTTATGTTTACTGTTATTTGATATATAATATCATGATTTTATTTATATTCATGGTATTTATTGATTCTCTTGATGATTATTAACTCGATTGATTACAATGTTTTAAGAGTCTTTGTTTATGTTTCCATTTCATTGTGATTTTCTTCATATTGTGAACAAAATCATTCTTATGTTGTGTAAATAATTCCCCTTTGAGATACTTTTTCAATTTAAATTGTAAATATATTATATATACATATTATGGTTTCCTTAATATTATTATTTCTTTAGTCATATACCATTTTACATAAAGTGTTTATTTTTGGATGACATTGTAACTGTGGAAATATTGTTGAATCTCTGTCCAATAATCAATATGAATATTGGAAAGAAATATTATATATGTAATAAATCTATGTATAAAAAATTATATGGATATAAATTGATAGGATAGGCCCTATATTGCCCCTCGATGCATCAACAGGTCTCATGAGACATGTTGGTGAAAAACCCTTCAGGTTTGTTTCTAAAATAGAATAAAATGGTTAGCTTCCCACAGAATTAAAACATTACGACGGTATAGTGGAATCATGTGATAGATACATGATTCCCAATTAATAATAACTTTATTTATTTATTTTTTGTTTTTACTATCCATGTGGTTTTCACTATGACAAAATCAATGAATGCAGTTCCAGTCGAGCTTATTAATGGTGTGTTTTTTTCATTTATTCACAGTGACATACTAAATTTTCCAATTTGATTAAGATTAAATTATTTTTGATTCATGATTACGCTATTTTTATCCCTTACAATGAATTTGAACTCACCCCTTTCCTTTATTTTCCTTCAACAAGTTACAAAGAGGAGACCATTTATTGAGTTCTCTTGGATGCATTTTATTAGTTTTTGCTATGTATTCTATTTTGTTACTATTCCCAATATATTATGGGATATATATATGTATCTAGTTTTTTAAATACTACTAAACTGATCATTACTTCTGGTTTTCATTCCTTGTAACCAGGGAAATGACAAAAGTAATGATCTTTCTCTAGGCTTTTAGGCTCGAGGCATTATAGAACCATGTTCCAGGGTGGGTCTTCTTGATTACCGCCTTCTAGTGTTTCTTGGGGAAGACATGGTATCAGAAAGATTGTATATTTTTGGATAATTTTTTGGTATATTTAAGTAGTTGGATTGTATATTTTGACATTTTTTCACTGTAACAATCTTCTAGGTTTGAGGGGTTATTTTGAGATACCCTGTAAATGTTAAGATGTGGCATGTTTTATATGTGATGTATGCTATTTTTTATTGAATCTATTTATTTTTTACTATTTACTTTGTGTTAATGGTGTTTATGTTCACTATTATATGTGGATCATATTATTTTATTAGTTTTGAAACTATCCATACATTTTAATTTGTTATTCCAAGTGCCTTTCCCCAATCCACTTAGACTAGGAACGTTCTTCGGGCCATGTGGCAGGCTGGATCTAGTTAAAAGATAAGAAAACCCTAATTATTTCTTTACAAAAAGTCATCACAATTGGTTTTACTATTATTTAGGTGTAACACCCCAAGCTTCCACTGTACGTTTCCCTTCGAATAATGCAATAGCGTGTCTTGTACGCATACTCGAGCTCTAACACACACCACAACTAGTTAAACTAGCCGTTGTGAATAGTAATACCTACTTTTTGAAATATTATAAATTTTATTTATCAAAATGGACTTCATTTTTGGATTCGGAATATTGAAATTAGCCTATGCTGAATTTTTGGTATTTTTCTGAGAACTTCTAAATTTTTATGAATAGTGAAAAATACTTAAAAACAACTTTTTTAATCAAAATAATCTATAGTGATAAATTATAATATTTATTTGTTTTAAAGTATAATTAGAATATATTTTTACCATTTTATCCAATGGTGGTCATTAGAATTAATTTAACATTGAAATTGGACATAAACAATTGTCAATCTTTTGATATAAATTGTTTCTTAAAAACACGCTATTTGTTGTAATAGCGGGAATTAATCATAAAATTAATTAATAAAACTTATATGTTTTAAATTTTTTAAAATAGACATCATTTTTGAATTCAGAATATCAATTATAGCTTAGGGTGAAATTTTGGCCTTATTCTGAAAAACTTCAATTTTTGATGAATAGTGAAACCACTAAGTGGTAGTTAAATAACTGATTTTTCGTTTAAATGAAATATTACCACTTCTGTGATTTGATTTTCAAAAATCCGACATACATGGTTGTCATTAAGAAGTAAAATGTGGTTCAATGACATTAAAATAATTTTTTGGTGAATAGTAACTTTTAAGTTCTTAATCGCGATTAGAGGTAATTAGTGTAGTTTAAGGTACAAATAATGTTTTAATAATATGAGATGACCATGAAACTTGTCCTACACCTATTGGATGAGTCATGGCCGACCAAGACAACCCATGGGTCAAATTGGGGACCCCATGGAGCCACATTTGTTGGAAAATGACATTAATATATATTTATTTAATGTTAAAATTAAATTGACACAAACATGAGTTGTTTTACTAAAACAGTTTTTAATTGGGGTTCCACAACTCCAAATTTTGATTATAAATATTCATTAGAAATATAAAACGATTTACTACATCATAATATTTTTTTAATAATTTTTAGACATTATATAAATTAAATTATTTATGACATCATGATGATGCAGCGATGACCTCATTATTTAACGATTTAAATAAAATGGGAAGATAATGAAAAATACAAGGCTTACACTTGTCCAAAGCCAATTGGATGAGGATATTTCTAACCCTTATCACCTTATCCTAGATTTATATAAGTTTGGGACCTTTAGAATCCGAAAATCATTGTGTAATAATGTAACATTTCAATCTTTCCAAAAGAGCCCCTCCTCTCCACTTATAAAAGGCCCCCACCTCTCTCACCTTATTCACACCTTCAAGCCATTTGGCTCGGCCAACCTCTGCCCAAATACTCTCCCAAAATCCCTATCTTACTCCTTGAAGCCTCACTTTGGGCAGAACTCTTCCCAAGGAAGCCTTTGGCTCAAATCAAAAAGAGTTACCCGATTTTGAGGTAATGTCTTCTCTAATGTTGTTTTGTTTTATTTTTCTTCTCCAACCCCATAAACTCTTTTTATTCATTTCTTTTGTAACAACACCAGTATACTCAATATACTAGGATGTTGGTATAATATGGATTCTAGCTACACTTACACACACCTACATCTAATGGTTAAAGAACATACGGTTTCTGTGGATGGCGAATTTCTGCCTCACGAAACGATGATTGTTCAACACTCATATAACACCTTTAAAGGTGGCCATTAAGATGTAACTATTTTTATATATGATATATAATATGTTTATTTTTTTACTTATGATTCTGTATTTCTCATTTATGGCATACTTTATGATTTCCATTATGGGTAAAACATGATAATTTCATTTTAGGAAGTTCGGACTACCGCCCCCTCAAAGTGATTTGAATCGTTAATGCCATATGTGGGAAGTATAAAGGATGGAGTAAATGGTATTATGCACTATATTATACTGGAATTATATTATACATTTATATCATTATGATTTTGTTCCATTAAATATGAAATTGAAATGAAAGTAGCGTTCATGCGTACGTACGGCTTACCGTCTCCATGAACGGTGCATTTCATTTCTTACCTCTAAATGTTACGTAATATTATAAATGAATGTATATACTGGATATATAAGATATATATGACATCTAAATCATGAATATAATTCTGGATATAATGTATATTTCACCACATGAACAACTTGTAATTATAAGAAGTTTATTTTTGACTCAAGTACCAAAGATCGACAAAACGACCGTTATTAACTTAAATAATTAAATAATGTTAATAACATGGTAATAAGGGATAAAAAAGGAATAATGAACATGAAAAAGGTTATTAAGTAAATATAAATTAACTCTAGTTTATTATTTAGGAGGTTAAAGAATGGTCGAGTCAGGACAGGATGCAAGGTAAGGGAACTTCTTAACCCAATTTCTATTCTTTGGGTTAATCTCCTACTTTCAAATTATGTCATGATATTATTATGTCCTATCTTGTATTTATACTTTATTTATGTGTACATATAGTGAATACACATAATAGATATATTTTATTTAAAAATTATCTTTTTATGAGATTTCGTCTCAATCTCCATTCATTGAGGAATATTTGGTTTTATACACAACTTTCTTTTATACGGTGTATAAACCCCTTTAACTTTTACGTTTATTCAAAAGGAATCTTTTTTATACGAAGTGTTTTACTAAACGACAAAAGGGAATGTTTTTCATTCCGTACTTATGCGGCGACAACGACTTCTCCGCCGCCGTGACCATTATTTGAGTTTCGGATTCCTCTACAAGCCATCATTTTTTAATGAAAAATAAATACAAAGTTTTAACTTTCTTTTATTTTTGTATTGAAAATGGTTTTGAAAGAGTTTTTATTATATCAATGTGTTGTATTGATATCTTGTGATTGAAATGTGTAAATGTTATGTTTCCTTTATGCATGTTTTATGTGATACGATTATGTTATGGTTTATGATATGTTTGAAGCTATTCATATGAGGAATGTATTGGACTTAATAAGTGACGGGTGGAGCCCGCTATAGCTCCTCGATGCATCGGTAGGTCTCATGAGACAATTAGACGTGGAATTGGCCGAGGCCCTTTCCCAATTTGATTTATGGTTTTGGCCGAGGCCATAATCATTTTAGACGTCTTGGCCGAGGCCTTGACAAAATGTTTCAGAATGTCTGGCATTATACATTCCCTCATTATGAAAGTGGTTATTAATATTGCATGTGATTATTCGACCAGTAGAATATCCATGTGAAGAAGTGAATGGCATTATCTCATTTTACTTTTTCCATATAATGTTGATGTTCAAGTTTAAAAGGCTTTTGTTTTAGTTATACATTGCCTTAAATGTTTATGTTTATTGACGAAAGCTTCCGCTATATTGTTATCCTTACTGAGCATCTGAGCTCACCCCTTTCAATGTTTTAATATTTTCCAGGATGTGAAGAAGTATTTTATTAATGACCTGTAGGGATAGACATAAGTGGATATGAGTGTGGACTATGAAGACTTTGTTATTAGTTTTTCACTTTATGATGTAATGTAAGACTTATGAATGTATCTAGTGTTTCCAAGGCTACTAAACTAATCGGTCTTTCGAGACTTGATCTTTTATGATCATTCCAATGTTACGAAGTAATGCACCGACTCTGGGTAGCTGGGGTCGGGGCGTTACAGTTGGTATTAGAGGCAGTTTAGTACTAACCTTGGAAGCTAGATTTAGATAAACTCTGATTAGAGCACATAGCCCAAAGATAGACTTTGAGGATTAGTATAGAAGAACTTCCTAGAATTTTGTTATTGTAGAGATTTTGTGAGTTTTCCGAGCAATACATCCCTGTCTGGATACGAGCAAGTAGAGGCGGCTCTGGCACAGATGTACCTAGGGGTAAAACCCGAAAACACCGCTTTGATCTAGACTCGAACGGGAACTGGTGCACGACAACGGGCCTTGCTGCACTCTTGGTTATGACACTCCTGGGGGATATGATTAGGATAATTCTCATTTTCCTTACAAACCACTATGAAGGGTTATGAGTATAAACTTCCTCAAAGGAAACATTTATTTTTATGATTATGGATTATATCCATGAATAGTTCAATTTATATAAAGTGTTTTACAAGTATGGAATTATCTATTTTAATTCATAAACTAATCTAGTTTATGCCATTGTTTAGAGATGGCGCCTAGTAGAAGGAATGGAAACCGTATCAATGCACGCACTCTGTGTAGGGATTTCTCTCCTGCTCAAGATAATTATTGTGGATCTGGAGATACAACTGCTACTGATCAACTTCTTACCATACTGGGACAACTCACTCAGGTTATGAATAATAACCTTACTCGTATGGAGCACCCTGATCCGCAACGTGGAGGATCAATGTTAGACCGCTTCATGAGGCAACAACAACCAACCTTCAATGGGAGTACAAATCCTATAGTAGCTGAGCAATGGATAAATTCCTTAGAGAAAATATTCCATGCCTTGGGGAGTAGTGGAAGGGAGAAGGTTGTCATGGCAGTTTACCGCCTCACTGGAGATGTCGATCAGTGGTGGTCACTGATTCAAAACACAAAGGAAGATGATGACGTATAGAATATGGAATGGAGGGAGTTCAAAGATCTTTTCTTAGAAAAATAGTTTCCTCGTGACCATCGAGCAGATATGGAAAAGAAATTTCTGAGTTTGAGGCAGAAGGAGGATGAGAATGTCGCAAAGTATGAGGATAACTTTACAAGGTTAGTGAGGCATGCTGCCGATTATATACGTAACCCAAGGAGTAAGATTGATCGTTTCTTTGATGGGTTAAAACCATTTCTCCGTCGAGCTTTAGTATCACAATCCTTCTCATCATATGAAGATATTGTCTCATGTGCTATCAAGACAGAAAAGGAATTCTCTAAGTCTTATGACAACAAATTAAAGCAAGAGAAGAAGAGAACGGGGGAACAAGAGACAGATAAAGGGAAAAAGGGAAAGAAGGATTTTCCATTATGTGATAATTGTGGGAAGAATCACCCTGGTACGTGCCTAAAAGGAATGGGAGTTTGTTATAAATGTGGAAAAAGGGTCACCAGGCTCGTGATTGCAAGGAAAAGAATGAGGCAGTCAAAGTTGAATGCTAAAATTGTAGGGAAATGGGGTATTATGCAAATGAATGTCCTAAGCATCAAGGAAACTTACCTCAGAAAGGCCAAGGGATCAAGGAAAATCTTATGCTGTGACTACAGTTGAAGCGGAATAATTAATGTATTGGTTCTTTTGGACTCAAGGATTATATTCTGGTTATAAGAATAATGTGATATATATAAGGATTGTACTGCAGTACATGTTGATTTCAGTAAGGTTTTAATATGATAAAGGTAATTATATTTTTAGTATGTGAAAATAAGAAAAACTTTACTTTGTTTGGGGAATCTGATAAATTGATTTTGGAATTAAGAGACCTTTTAGAGAAAGTCTGGACAAAGGTATTTTGGATAACTATAATGGTTGGAGTGGATTAAGTTGATCATTGGATAGTATTGTTTAAGGTTAAAACATTTCTGAAGATTATTTTTGGAATATTATAATACTATAGTTTTAGGAAAAGGACAACCTGCAGGGTGGGGCATAACCCGTCGCGTCGGACAAAGCTGCAGGAATCGAACCCACAATCATAGTGCGACAGGCCTTTATTTCCTACCACTAGCCTAGAGGAAGTCCCTGGTTATTACAAAATAATTTTACTAATATAAATTGTATGTGTTAACATTTGGAACCTTATACAATTAGGATAATTATAATATTTTTGAGTTCTATTATCTTTTTGAGTGAAAGATGAGTTGAAGGTTGAAACTCTAATTGTCAACCATAAATATATTTATACCTGTCTCTTACTCAATGAATAAATTAATTATTCAACTTTATTAAAGGGATATTAAAACAAAAAATGTGCTATCCTTATACCTTATGTCTTGTTGAACTGATGATATTTTAAATCAACATAGATTGAAGGCTTTGAGGCCCTCAATTTGACAGTTCATTGTGATTGATGATCTCAATCACTCCCTACGAATATTTAAGTTTTTCCTCCAATTATATGTCTCTAATTTCCACCAATGTTCTCCTAATCGAGATCATAATTGGGTGGTGACTTTTTCATTTCCCTTTCCCTCTTATTAAGGCTAAATTTTATTAATCTTATTTCCGATGTGGGTTTTCCACAAAGGTATTTTCTCTTTTCAACCTTTTATTTTCAAAGAAATAAAAAAAATTCAAATTGCGAGGACGCAATTTATTGAAGGAGGGGAGAATGTAACACCCCAAGCTTCCACTGTACGTTTCCCTTCGAATAATGCAATAGCGTGTGTTGTACGCAACCTCAAGCTCTAACACAAACCACAACTAATTAAACTAGCCGTTGTGAATAGTAATACCTACTTTTTGAAATTTTATAAATTTTATTTATCAAAATGGACTTCATTTTTGGATTCGGAATATTGAAATTAGCCTATATTGAATTTTTGGTATTTTTCTGAGGACTTCTAAATTTTTATGAATAATGAAAAATACTTAAAAACAACTTTTTTAATAAAAATAATATATAGTGATAAATTATAATATTTATTGGTTTTAAAGTATAATTAGAATATATTTTTACCATTTTATCCAATGGTGGTCATTAGAATTAATTTAACATTGAAATTGGACATAAACAATTGCCAATCTTTTGATATAAATTGTTTCTTAAAAACACACTATTTGTTGTAACAGCGGGAATTAATTATAAAATTAATTAATACAACTTATATGTTTGAAATTTTGTAAAATAGAAATCATTTTTGAATTTGGAATATCAATTATAGCTTAGGGTGAAATTTTGGCCTTATTCTGAAAAACTTCAATTTTTGATGAATAGTGAAACCACTAAGTGGTAGTTAAATAACTGATTTTTCGTTTAAATGAAATATTACCACTTCTGTGATTTGATTTTCAAAAATCCGACATACATGGTTGTCATTAAGAAGTAACATGTGGTTCAATGAGATTAAAATAATTTTTTGGTGAATAGTAACTTTTAAGTTCTTAATCGCGATTAGAGGTAATTAGTGTAGTTTAAGGTACAAATAATGTTTTAATAATATGAGATGACCATGAAACTTGTCCTACTACTATTGGATGAGTCATGGCCGACCAAGACAACCCATGGGTCATCTTGGGGACCCCATGGAGCCACTTTGGTTGGAAAATTACATTAATATATATTTATTTAATGTTAAAATTAAATTGACACAAACATGAGTTGTTTTACTAAAACAGTTTTTAAGTGGGGTTAAACAACCCCAAATTTTGATTATAAATATTCATTAGAAAGATAAAAAGATTTACTACATCATAATATTTTTTTTATAATGTTTAGACATTAAATAAATTAAATTATTTATGACATCATGATGATGCAACGATGACCTCATTATTTAACGATTTAAATAAAATGGGAAGATAATGCAAAATCCAAGGCTTACACTTTTCCAAAGCCAATTGGATGAGGATATTTCTAACCCTTATCACCTTATCCTCGAATTATATAAGTTTGGGACCTTTAGAATCCGAAAAGCATTGTGTAATAATGTAACATTTCAATCTTTCCAAAAGAGCCCCTCCTCTCCACTTATAAAAGGCCCCCACCTCTCTCACCTTATTCACACATTCAAGCCATTTGGCTCGGCCAAACTCTGCCCAAATACTCTCCCAAAATCCATCTCTTACTCCTAGAAGCCTCACTTTGGGCAGAACTCTTCCCAAGTAAGCCTTTGGCTCAAATCAAAAAGAGTTACCCGATTTTGAGGTAATGTCTTCTCTAATGTTGTTTTGTTTTATTTTTCTTCTCCAACCCCATAAACTCTTTTTATTCATTTCTTTTGTAACAACACCAGTATCCTAAATATACTAGGATGTTGGTATAAGAAGGATTCTAGATACACTTACACACACCTACATCTAATGGTTAAAGAACATACGGTTTCTGTGGATGGCGAATTTCTGCCTCACGAAATGATGATTGTTCAACACTCATATAACACCTTAAAAGGTGGCCATTAAGATGTCACTATTTTTATATATGATATATAATATGTTTATTTTTTACTTATGCTTCTGTATTTCTCATTTATCGCATACTTTATGATTTCCATTATGGGTAAAACACGATAATTTCATTTTAGGAAGTGCGGACTACCGCCCCCTCAAAGTGATTTGAATCGTTAATGCCATATGTGGGATGTATAAAGGATGGAGTAAATGGTATTATGCACTATATTATACTGGAATTATATTATACATTTATATCATTATTATTTTGTTCCATTAAATATGAAATTGAAATGAAAGTAGCATTCATGCGTATGTACGGCTTACCGTCTCCATGAACGGTGCATTTCATTTCTTACCTCTAAATGTTACGTAATATTATAAATGAATGTATATACTGGATATATAAGATATATATGACATCTAAATCATGAATATAATTTTGGATATAATGGATATTTCACCACATGAACAACTTGTAATTATAAGAAGTTTATTTTTGACTCAAGTACCAAAGATCGACAAAACGACCGTTATTAACTTAAATAATTAAATATTGTTAATAACATGGTAATAAGGGATAAAAAAGGAATAATGAACATGAAAAAGGTTCTTAAGTAAATATTAATTAACTCTAGTTTATTATTCAGGAGGTTAAAGAACGGTCGAGTCAGGATAGGATGCAAGGTAAGGGAACTTCATAACCCAATTTCTATTCTTTGGGTTAATCTCCTACTTTCAAATTATGTCATGATATTACTATGTCCTATCTTGTATTTATACTTTATTTATGTGTACATATAGTGAATACACATAATAGATATATTTTATTTAAAAATTATCTTTTTAAGAGATTTCGTCTCAATCTCTATTCAATGAGGAATATTTGGTTTTATACACAACTTTCTTTTATAAGGTGTATAAACCCCTTTGACTTTTACGTTTATTCAAAAGGAATCTTTTTTATACGAAGTGTTTTACTAAACGACAAAAGGGAATGTTTTTCTTTCCGTACATATGCGGAGACAACGACTTCTCCGCCGCAGTGACCATTATTTGAGTTTCGGCTTCCTCTACAAGCCATCATTTTTTTAATGACAAATAAATACAAAGTTTTAACTTTCTTTTATTTTGGTATTGAAAATGGTTTTGAAAGAGTTTTTATTATATCAATGTGTTGTATTGATATCTTGTGATTGAAATGTGGAAATGTTATGTTTCCTTTATGCATGTTTTATGTGATACGATTATGTTATGGTTTATGATATGTTTGAACCTATTCATATGAGGAATGTATTGGACTTAATAAGTGACGGGTGGAGCCCGCTATAGCTCCTCGATGCATCGGTAGGTCTCATGAGACAATTAGACGTGGAATTGGCCGAGGCCCTTTCCCAATTTGATTTATGGTTTTGGCCGAGGACATAATCATTTTAGATGTCTTGGCCGAGGCCTTGACAAAATGTTTCAGAATGTCTGGCATTATACATTCCCTCATTATGAAAGTGGTTATTGATATTGCATGTGATTATTCGACCAGTAGAATATCCATGTGAAGAAGTGAATGGAATTATCTCATTTTACTTTTTCCATATTATGTTGATGTTCAAGTTTAAAAGGCTTTTGTTTTAGTTATACATTTCCGTAAAATGTTTATGTTTATTGATGAAAGCTTCCGCTATATTGTTTTCCTTACTGATCATCTGAGCTCACCCCTTTCAATGTTTTAATATTTTCCAGGATGTGAAGAAGTATTTTATGAATGACCTGTAGGGATAGTCAGAAGTGGATATGAGTGTGGACTAGGAAGACTTTGTTATTAGTTTTTCATTTTATGATGTAATGTAAGACTTATGAATGTATCTAGTGTTTCCAAGGCTACTAAACTAATCGGTCTTTCGAGACTTGATCTTTTATGATCATGCCAATGTTACGAAGTAATGCACCGACTCTGGGTAGCTGGGGTCGGGGCGTTACATTAGGAGTCAGTGGTAGATTATAACTAGGACCATCAGGGTTCGATACGAAGTAATGAGGATGTTCTTTTCTATATCTTCTTCATGTCAATAATTCAGTTACCATAGGTAGTCTAAGAATTTTTTTATGTTTTAACTCTAGTATGTGTTTTTATGATGTATTTTCTCTATTTTTATATGATTTTCATATTATTTAAAATTTTATTTTTTCTCTCACACTTTATTGTGTCTTGATATGAAATTATTATTGTTGAAGCTTCTGTTTTGTGTCATGTAGACCATAACTCCAAGAAGGTACTCATCCAGGTGTAAAGGTGGTGTAGCAGAGAGTAACCTACAAGAGAACCATCACATACATATATATTTGGAAAAGTGGATGTTTCATATATTTCAAACATTGAGTTATGTTAGTGGTCATTAGAAGAAACATACAATGGAGAATGATGAAGATTTTTATAGGTACATTCCACCAGTGTTCTATAATGATAAGGAACCCAATGAGCTTAGGGAGTGGTTTGATAATATAAATCATATAATTGAGTTCTTAATGTCCCATATGACCTCTATAGTTGAAAAATAGTTATGTTATGAAAATAACAAGTACGAAAATGTTGGAATCAATGTTACTCTCTAGTATCAATGATAATATATCATAAAACATCTTCATAGAGGCCTTTAATCGAGGGTTTTACCTGAAGACATGTTCCTAAACCTATAGCAGCGAGATCATTTTATGATGGAGTACGGTGTTATATTTAATGAGTTGGATCATGTTTGTATGGATAACTTTGTGAATGATTACCTCAAGGACTAACTTTTTGAGATGTTCTTGAGGCCAGACATAACATATATGCCCACTATTTTATTAATTTTAACCTATTAAGAGGTGGTTGAAAAGAAATATATGGTAGAGGTCGATTTTATAGGAATGAAATGTCTCATTGGAATTCATTGTGTACATGTTTTCTAGAGTTCTTCATCAATATAGAAGCAGAAGTGTTATGAGTCTGATAGGGGTTGTGGAATTAGTTTCAAGTAGTTGACATGTTAAGATTATATGTCTTCTATAAGGAATATAGTAGTTGTTTTTTAATGGTGTTGGAATATATGATACATTAGACTGATGTTCCCAAAGACATAGGGGATTTACCACTAGTGTGGGATTTCAAGAAATATCCCACATTTCTATAATTTGGCTTCACAAGGGAGTTGTTTGGGGGAAACCTTTTTGAAAAGATTTTTTGTGAAACTAGAGGCTTCCAAGTATAGAGGATCTCGGTCTCAAGGTAAGGGATATTATCACTAGGGGAAGAAGGAATAATTTTTTTGAGTTATGAAATTTACTCATTGAAGAGTTTATACTAGAAGAATTATATTCTTGGATGACCATTGGGAGAAGTATGCTATTTATTTAATCTTACATGGCATAAGTTTTATATTACATTGGTAGATACAATTATTTAATTTAATTTAAGATGATGGATGATTACAATTTTAATTGATTTTATGCCATATGTTATTTACTTTCTGTCCCCATTGGATGGTAATAAGAATAATGGTTTCATGTGACCTGAGTGTCATGTTGTGGTGGATGGAGTTGTGGTTGTTTGGGAATTCATAGTTTTGGGAATGGTTGTATTTGACCTTATTATCCGAATAGATTGGTTGATTAGTTTCTAGGTTATTTTGGACTATTAATATTGTATGATCTAGTTACATACTCTAGGGGGAGCACACACATATTTCAAGGTTAGTGGGATCCACATTCATGTAGGGAAAGACTAGTTTTTTGATGTTAGGGTAGATCTCATTCCATTTGTCTAGGTTACTTATTGATGATATTGAGTAGGTTTCAGTGGCTGAAATTATTTCAATCATGGATAAGTACCCATATGTTTTTTAAAATATTATTTTAGGATTTCTACATCAATTAGAGTTTTATTTTATTATCATTTTGTTAATTGGGATGAATCAAATCTCCATAAAATTATACTAGATGGCTCCATCTGAGATAATGGCGCTGAAATTTCAGCATGAGGATCTTAAAGTAATGGTATTTATTAACCCTATTGTGACACCATGAGATTATCCAGTGATCTTTATAATGAAGGTGGAAATTATCCTCTAACTTTTCATAGCCTATTTTATGCTTAAAAATATGACCATAATGAATAAAAACCCATTTTCGATAATTTATTACATTATTGATCATCTTAGGGGAGACCATTGGTTTTAAAAGTGTGACTTGAGACTGATTTATTAGATATTTATGGTATGTGAAGTGGAAATTTTAATAACCTATTTTCTATTCTAGTGTGTAATCTTTGAGTATTTGGATATTCTATTTGGGTTTATTAATTCTCCTGTGGTATTTATTGACTTAATGGAAAATATTGTCCAATACTTTTTGGAATCATTCATGGTAATGTTTATCGATGGAATCATGGTGTATTGAATATTGAAGGAGGATCATGATAACCATATAGAGTTTTTTGGGTGGTTTGAGGTATAATAATATATATTCCGTGTTTCCTTTGTTACAGTTTTAGATCTGAGAGGTTAATGTTTTGTGACCCATGATTTTGGAGGCAATAGTCTTAATTGATCCATAGAATGTTCGATCCGCTATGTCTTAAAATAAAACTAAGAATGTCTTTTATATCCATAACTTTATATGATTGGATAGTTAATATGGAAATTATATTAGGGAATTATCTTGGGCAACCTCTCCTTTTATGGATTTGACCCAGAAAGGGTTGGGGTTTTAATAGGATTGTTTTTTCAATAGACCTTTTGAGAAATTTTAGACTAATTTGACATCTGCACCTATTTTGATTCTTACTGATAATGGGAAATATTTCATTGTGTATTGTGATACTTATGATTTTTGTTTAAGATATGTGATCATATAGGAAAACCATTTAGTGGCTTGTGGATAATGGTAGGTACACTGACTTGAGCATAATTTTGACACCCATTACCTAGAATTGGCAGCTACAATGCATGCATTGAAGACATAGTGGAAATACCTATTTCGGACGTGTTTCACAATGTATTTAGATAATAAAATCCTAATGTATATTTTCATCATCAGGGTCATGAACCTCAAGAGAAAATTATGCGTGGAATATCTCCATAATTTTTTTCAAGATTATATATACACCCGGTAAGGGAAACATGGTTACTAACACATTGAGTATGAAGATTCTAGTATATTAAGTTTGAGATTAAGTAGATGAGTGGGGTATGATGATTTTGTTGTTTGATCCAATGATGGATGTTTAGGATGATAGAAATTAAGAAATCATGGATAGTTTTTAGATTAATCCTTCTCTAATTTATTGGGAGAGGATTGAGTAGGCATCTGACCGCATGTTATAGAAGATTAGAAGTTTCTTAAATGGTGGGGAGACCTTGGGTAATAATTTTTAGTATCCTTATGGTTATATTCTCTTTTGAATGTGTTTTTTGTTCCTTTTAGACTAATTTATGGGGTAATTAATGAGATACATCATTTTAGTTGGTATGTTCAACATGGGGTGACAAACATTTTCTATACCTTTAGAGTCTTATATTGTTGGTTTGTGATGATACATGTTGTGGAAGAATTTGTTTCTCTATTCTTGTCCTACCAATTGATCAAAGATAATTATAAGAGAGTATATGAGTTTTGGAAGGGACATTCCATGATTTTTTGGAAGTAGTATGAGATCTCCTTTGATTTAATGTTCATTAAACCTTGTTCCATAAGTGAGAAAGATTCTCTATGGCTGATTGTCAATATTCTGACAGAATTAGTTCAATTCCTATCCATCAGGGATTTGAAGAAGGTGGAGGACCCTTAATGTCTATATTTTTTATATGTAGTTTGGATTCAATGAGCTCTCTATCTGATAATGATATAATAGAAATACCATTTTACATTTATATTTTTGAAGAAACTCCATGAGCCTTTAAGAACCCATCTAAAGTTGATCAATAAATATCACCCATAGAAAAATGACTAAAACGAGTGGACCATTTAGACTCTTAGGATATTATTTTTTTAATGTGTTCAGAAATTCATTTGTTCATAGTAAAGTCACTTATCAATTTAGAAGTTTTCATATAACAATAATTATCAAACATGGATTAAGATGTCTTAGTTTGAGATATTGTTAAGAAATCCACTCCAATTTAATTTTTGAGGGGCATATGTGGGTGGATGTTACTTGGATGGATAGAGGCTCATATAGGAAATGAATGAGATATTTTGGTTTATTTAGAAATGGTTAAAGATATTTTAGATTCCCAAAAAGTCGTATGTCAACAATTTTCTTCATGGGTTGTAGTTTTAGGTTGGTGATTATGTGTTTTTGTTGGTATTAGTTTTACAGTGACACCTACATTTAGGAAAGATAGGGAAAATGGGACAATAATTTATCCAATTTTTTCATGTTGTGAATAATCTATAGAACGATTCCTATAATTTTTATATTCCCCAAAACATACCTTAATCCATGGCATCATTCATGTTTCCTAGATGAGGAGATACCATCTATAACCATATCACATGCTTGAGTTGGAAGATTTAGTGTTAGAGACTAATCCCACCAAGGGGTGGGGGAAACCTATTCATATTGTGGATGTAAAAAAAAATCACTACATGGTAAAGTGATCTTGTTGTATGTGTTCTCTGAAATCATGGAGGATGTATCCATGAGACATCAGAGCAGGAAGGTTGGGAGAGGGAGCCGTTTCCTCACTTATTTTCTTCTAGAAAAGCCTGAGGACTTTCTGTGGGAATAAAATGGAATGGTTAAGAGTTTATAGACACCCATTGGGTCACTAGTATGTTTAATTATGTGTTTTAATTATCTCTTAATGTATTATTTGATTTTATTGGTGATGGGGTTGAAACTGAATTGTTTTGGTGGGATAAACTAGGGGACATAGTTTGAAAATAATTTTTCTAACCTTATATGTTACCATTCAAGTGTGATATAGTTTTTTATAGATGTATTTATCCTTATTTTATAATATATTTTAATTCTTTTTGACAACTAGTTTAATCCTACCACCCATTTTGGGTGGATAGTTGAACCAACATTATTGGCACATAGTTTTCCTAATTGTGAGGCGGGAAAATTCAGCCTGTGTACCCCCTTAAAATTTGTGTTTTTACCATTTCCCCATTTCATTTTTTTAGGTTTTGAACATAATTTTCACTCATATATTATGATAAATTACTCTCCCTTTTCTTTGAGCTTCTTAACCTCCTCCTTGGTGGATTAAACATGGAGATAAAAGTGTTCGGGACTGAGTAAAGTTGATTTATTCATGATTTTTTATTCTTTTTAACTTCTTAATACTTTTTCTTCAATTTTTGCGGAATTGTGGAACCCTTGTGGTGGTGTTGTAAAAATATTGCGTATGTAATGGGGGTTTTGGTTTTCATTCTTATGTATTAGTTGTGTGGGGTTGTGCTCTACCTTTTATAGGTGGTTTTCTTCAGAAGAGGCATGATTTTGACCGAATATGATGTAGTTATCTCTATTTAAGGTTTTTTCCATGTAATACCTTAGAATCTATAATCCCATTTGGTTTGTGTCATTTTAATTTCCATCTAATTGATTTATGATTGATTTGAATTCCATGTTTGATGTGTTTTATGAATTTCTTGGAAATGTGACTGTTTAATGGAGGTTTTCCAAAGGGGGTTGTCTTATATTCACACCAAGTATTTTTTACAATCTCAAAATGATATTTTAATGATTTCATAGAATTTATAATCTGGTTTAAGAAAAGTTTTTCCTTAGAAATAGGTGTTTCAAAAATTTGGGCATGTTTTTATAATATTGTATGTGTTCTATCTTTTTTGATATGGGAAAATGTTTTTAATCATGTTGGTATGGAGTATAGAACATTGGTTAACTATGGTGTGATAAAGGGGTTTTTAAGGGACTCTGTGAGCCTTTGGTGGGAAGACTATGTGAGATTTAATTTTAGTTTTTTTTATTTTCTATGTTAGAAATCAATGGGAGGACCATGTGAGCCTCCAACATAGATCACAGGAACCATGAGATCAGTTCGATAGGAATAAAATGAGATCTTCCATGTTAGGATTGATGAAGACCATGAGACTATCCATTTTTTAGCTATATAGAATACTTTTTTAGTAACTCATGATATACTTATTATTTAGATCCCAAGGTGATCATTACTCAATTCATATTGGTTATATAATTTAGGAATTTTATTAGTGCTATTTTAATGTGATGAGATATATGATGTGTATATGGTCATTTCCATTTATATGGTTGTGTGATGTGGATGTTTATTCTCATTTTGTTATGCCCTGTTGGGAATGTTGAGAATGTTGTACCTTAAGCTTTGTTTCACTATTTATGCCATTCCAGAATTATTTTGGGAAACTAGATTTGTTTAAAATGAAAAACCAAATGTATTTTAGAGGTTAATTTGAAAAATTTATGTTTTCAAAGTGGTTTATATTTATCTATTGTATTCAAACTATTTTATTGATTTTTATGAGTAAAATTATTAAATATATTCATGGTGGTATTCTAATTATATTTCTACCTCACACCTTTCTTGGGATGTTGAATTTTTGATGATTTTTTAAGGATAAAATAAAAGGTAAGGGGACCATGTTCAATTTTTTTTTATCCTAATTTCCACAATCAACTTTTTTTTGGTGGAGACATGGTATAACATGGACTAGCTATTGGGGAGCGTTTTTTTGTATTTTATACCCATTGGGTTGTATTAATGGATTTTTTTTGGAATTTTACCCTTTATATAGGTTTGGGGGTTTCTATTTAGATAACATGTATATGTTTAGATATGGCATGTTTTTTATGTGATGTATGGTATGGTTAATTGTATCTACTTATTTTGTTTTATTTTCATTGATTTTTATGGTGTGGAAGTCTCATATTATGGATGGTTCATGTTGGTTTACTAATATGAAAACCATTTAAAAGTGTTAATTTATTATTCCCAAGGATTTTGAGAGGCCTATGGTGTTTGGGAATATGCTTCGGGTCATATCATGGACCGGAACAGGTGATAAGATAGGTCAACCCAGGAGGGTTCATTACAACATAAACAATTATGTCGGTAAATTATATCCTTATATTATAGTTATACATGAATCCCAAATACATTATATATTCTATACTTATATCTAGACCAAAGAAAACTAATAATAATACTGATTTGGATTTGGATTTGTTAATCAATGATCATAAATTGATGTGGGATACACATGTAAAATTGTATGAGGATAATTGCAGTGAAGAGTTCACAATGAGAGCCTTATTGTACAAGATAATGAATGAATTTCCTTCTCATGAAAATTTTTCAGGCAATAACATTGAAGGAATGTTGTGGTGTCCTATTTGTAAGGAAGGTATACAATCAGTTAGGTTGAAACTTTTATGAAATACGTTTTTTCTAGAAAATCACAAATGTTTACCCTTATGAAATAAATACAAATTATTGATGACATCATTCAATGTAAATGTATGAAAAAATTACCAACACCGTATCCACTGACATGTTATCAAATGTTTGAAAATGTAAATATATTTACAGTTATTTTTATGATATTTTATCATAGACTCGAGTGCAATCAGGTTGAAAAAAGATCAATTTTATTTTAATTTCTATAATATAATTGTTTGTACATCATACATTTTCTTGATGTCGTTCACATAAAAATGTATGTGATAGTGTATTTTGAATGTTACTAAATACACGAGAGAGAGAAATAGACATCATTAAGTCTAGGATGGATATGATTTACATGGGTATAATGGAATTGTCGGTAATGGTAATGCTTGAAAACTAAAATTTTCTACCTAAGTTAGATTATACTCAATCTAAACTGGAAAATTGAAATTTTTCAAGTTTTTAGTTTTGTAATGATTCTAAATATATATGAATAATGTTTTAATAATGTAATGTCAATGAATAATTTGATGTAACATGTTCTAAAATCACAGAACTATCATGTTTTGAGTCAAAATTTAATTCTTCTAGATTTATGTATCATTATACCAAAAAATACATGACATTAATTAATTGTAATTTTTTCTTTTTTAAATCCATATACATTAATTTTATAGACCCGATGATGTTTCTAATAATAAATAATGAAAATTCCAATCATATTATATGAAATGGATATTTTATTCCCACTATAATTGTTTTATATAATTATCCCCAAAATGGTTCAATTGGTCAGAGAGATTCCAATATATGATCATATATATTATATAATGATGTACCCCATTGAATGGTATATAAATATTTTTAATATTTTAGATCTTGAATTAATGTTTTCTAGAAATTTTTATGGCAGATTGATATTTTTTTGATTAATTTGTTAAATTTTATACTAATTTCCTATAAGATGTTGATAAAATTGGTCTCCTAAAATCTCATTATAGTCCATGACTTATAGGGCTTGGTATTTCATTAAGAGATGTAATTAACGTTTTAACTGAAGAGAATTATCACGCTCACCTATACAATTAACAAAATTGTACATAGGTTGCTCAATACATTGAAACCTACAATGTAATTACATGGCATTTAGTCCCATTAGGAAATAAATTATGGATATCAAATTCCCATAGTCAAAAATTTATAGGATTTTTACGTGATTATATTTATAATGAGTTGTCTAAAAATCCGAATTTAATTTCATAAGGACTTTTATGGATATCTAGGGGACTAAATGTAAATGTTATATCTTACAATAGTTTTATAATTAATTGTTATAAGTTCTATACAATGGCACAAGATGAACACCATTTAATGAAAAATACCGTAGTTACACTTATGGCCGAAGCAATAAACATATCCAGTTACAAGGACATAAAACAAATTTTTGTGAATATGTTATCTATTTACATAATCAAATTGATAAACTAGTTTGATTATATAATTTTTCAAGTGATAATTTTATAGTGAAATTTTTTGACAATAGGAGTATAGTTAATTATGATGAATTGGGCTATATAAAGGTCAATTTCAGTCGAGAAAGGTATAGGGGTGATATATTTATAAAGATATAAAAATTTTTGTATGTATTTTATATCCTATATCCATTGAAGAATAATTGTTCAATATTTTTATGGGTGAAAAAACAACTGTAGGGTCTGAAGATAATTCAATTATAGATTGGGAGATCACAATCATTACACGGTGGTCCCAATATATATATTTTCTTGTACATTAAACGGGACCAAAATTAGTGTATTTTGATATTCATTATATGATCAAAATTCCTTCAACCATGGAATAAAATAAGAGGGCCTAATGAGCATGTTAAAATGTTTTTCAATATCGTATTATTTTCCCCATAATATAATGTGTTCTATACGAAATCTATATCATCTATATCAAAAACTAGACTACAATTTTTATATAATTATTTTTTCACACATTAAAATTAACAATACTGAGGATGAATAAACAATTGATGATGAAATCATAGAATTATTAGGGGATCAATAACATGTGGATAAAAAAAATATTAGTATATTATCACCATGTCAATTAAATTTATCATGGAAAAAAGTGAAGTTATAAAATTTGAGGCTGGATGAAATAAATTTTGCCAACCTATTGGCCCCAAAAAGTCAATGTTGATTAGTTACAATGGTTTTAAAATGAGAATGCATGTGGAAATTGATATAGATGTGTGGAATAATGTTGTGTCTACACTGAAGAGAACCACATGGGGAGATATTAGGGTAGTGTGACAATATTATATATATATATATATAACCCAAATATTATTTAATAAAATGTTAATTTAGTTTACATTATCCCTTATAGTGTTCATTTATATTAGAAAATTATTTTAACAAATTTGTTTTAATGATTTTTAAAAAAGATCATATATCCTTCCGATTATTTGTGAAAATAATATTCTCATATATTTTTAGGGGAATGTAAACCCACATGAACCTTCTATGTTTTCGCATATTACAAACTAGGGGACACGGAATGATTCCATTATTCTTCACGATGATGGTTTATTTCATGTGAAATGTAGTCAACAATATTTTATGTGAAATTATATATTTTGTTGGCTTTGATTAAAAATTGTTATTTTATGAAATAGATAAGGAGTTATGAAAATAATAAACATATATCAAAACCAAGAAAACCCAATCATAAGGCATAGATAGTGTATGATTCACTTGAATATAAAAACGTATGTATTTAAAATTTATAGTAAAAGTTATATGGGATATGGAATAAAATATGTTCCATTTTTTATATGAATATCAACAAATCAAATTCCAAATAAACTTCCATCCCACAACATGTGCTATGGAAGGAGGACCATGAAAACAAAGAGGACTAAATATTTTATGAAAACACCAAATAAGTATGCGAGAAATGTATATGTTTGATATAATAGTAAATTATTATGTTTTATAATAGTATTATATAAAAATAAATTTATGTTCATATGTTTTTATATAGTTTAGACTCAATAATTGGAATTGAATATACCTCAATAAATATATACATCATTATATTTGAAGTTTCCAAATCAATATGGACTTGTTATAGGTGTGTCACCCTGCGACCACATGTTTATTTTATTTTTTAAAACTTTTTTCAATGTTGGATTGTTTGGTCGATGTTTGTGTTTGGGTCCTTGTATAATTTATGAATGATAGGATTTTTTTTGGTTTTATGCCAGTGCATGGGGACATCACTATTAGATGTGGACAATCCAGGTACCCATGCAGCTGCTTCTGGAATGGATAGAAGCTACCACACAATTTATCCATGGTCACTTGAGCCATGCGGGGTGATCATGCAGTTTCCCATTATTGAAATAAATAAAAATAAAATAATGAAATGTTTTAAACATAACAATAATAGTATCATTGTTGTGAATAATAATAATATTTTTTAAAAAATTCTAACTATCATTATTATAATTAAAATTGTTATAAATATTATTATTATTAAAAATTAAATAAATAATATTTTTATTTTTATGATTATGTTATTATTATTATTGATATATATATATATATATATAATTTGTAATATTATTTAATTTAGTTATATTTTTTAGGGGGAAAGCCTACAGGTCTACCCTCCCCCTTCCTACATTACGTGACCCTCCCCTCCCCATGTTTCCTCTACCTATGCATGCATGACCCCATGTCAATGCTCCATCCCTCCAGTGGCGCGTGACTCCCTCCGGTAGCTACCCCTCTTCGGTGGAGCCTCCCCCTCCTCCCTTGCATGACTGCCCCCTTCCCCTTATCGTCCCATGTATGAACAACCTTGTTCGAGGCCTTCCAGCACGCCACATCTCTCTCCATCCATTGCTCTCACCAGATTTTTTTTATTTTAATATTGACTCATAGAGGTGATATGTCATGTTTCTCCTCCGGCCTAAATTTGAAAAAATTTACACCTCTAAATTTTCGCATTCAGATTAGAAATGTCTTAGGGTTCTAGGTATGTGGATTTTTTATTTTTCTCTTCTGTTTTGGGTGTGCGGTTTGATCCTTGGGTTGTACCCTCTCTTATCAGAAGGTTTCATCACATTCCCACACAATCAAGGTCATAGTTTCTCTCCAATTACATTTTCATTCAACCCGTAAAATTATTTGGGGCTTCTAAATATATTTTATACTCCATTTACACATTTAAAATACACTTGGTTAACTTATTGTGATGTTTTCATAGTAATTGAATTATTTAGAAATAGCCTTTGAGTGATTTTATTATTCCTATTTGTATGCACACACAACGATGCTTGAGAGTTTTTAATATTTTTAGAAACAGGATTCAAACCCCTATAAAACCCTATTCATGCTTATTGGGGTGATTTGATGTTGGTAGTATTTGTTAAAATTGGTCCTTAGTTCGGTTATTCGATTATGACTATGTGTTTATACAATTGGTGTGTTGATAAAATTTTAAGTGATATTTTAATTTAAAATCACATTTTTTGGGGATTTTCCATTAGTTTCATTTAATTTAAATAGTGAAATTGTTATTTAGGCTTTACATGTGGCATAGTGATTTAGTTAGTGTGGCTTCACACATTTTTTGGAATTATTCGTTTTATTATTAAACATTGTTTAATTTATTTGGAATTGTGTGGGTAATTGTTTTAGTTTGATGGAAAGTGATGTTCATGAAAATGGGTCCAAATGTTTTATTGGTTACTATTAGTGTTCCATTTAATTTTCCCTCAAATGAATATGGAACATGAAATGGTGTTCCTCCATAAGTGATTGTTTCGTGAAAATATTTTTGGATTCTAAATGATGTTGGTCCCCTTGAATGATTTTAAAAAGATGATTTAAATAAAAAATTAAATAGGTATGCCTGGTTGGCACTTTAATTATGGTTGGGTAAACATTGGGGTTATGGGTAGGTTTGGAATGTTTTGTAATATTGTGTATTTTTTCCAATGATTGGAAATGGTTTTATAGAAATTAATTGGTTTTGTAACATAAAATACGATTTTTCAATGAAAATATAAAATTAGTGTTTAGTGTTGTTTTGGAAATAGTTTCAAGTTTTTTTGGTAAATGCCTTTGATTATGTAAATATAAAGGCTTGTATGGAAATATATACTTTTTTAAAAAGCATTTAAATTTCATATGTTGTGATGATATGTTTGAAATATTATCTAATGTGATGTATATATGTATATATAGGGATCATATAAAGTGTGGAAATACCTTTATGGGTTGTCATATAGGTTTTCCATCGTTGAGGTAGGAATGTGTGGTGATGATAGGTGAGATGAGTCATATGTGTGAGTTCCTTCTACATACATAGTTTATTTATATTTAGCATGGGGTCATATGTGTCTTTTAGAGGATGGAGTGGCAGTTGCTGATCAATCCCTATTAGATGGTTCGGTACCCCCTTGATTGTAGATAGGTCAAGTGGAATGTGACATTGGATTGGATTGTATATGGAGTCCAGTTGGATATAGACCTAGGGGCTTAACCATACACCATTAGGTTGTTCCGAACCGAGTATGTACATCAGTCTACTAGGTATGTTTAAGAATCCCATGGATACTTTATATTTATGTTTGTTTGTGTAATTATACATATAGTTTTTTGTTTACCCTACTTAATTATTTTCATCAAATACCTGGTTGTATTTGATTTGGGTTTTGATTATAAAATTGTAATTTGATTTGAAAATGGAAGGTGGTGTGTGTTGGATTTTAAAACGAAAATGATATGTTTGTTTTTTTAAATTTGAGAACATATTTTTATAATTGAATTTTAAAATTTAAATTAATAGAATGTTTTTTGGAAATGAAAATACATGGATTCTGTGACGCTTTTCTACTGATCATTTTGGTGCTCTCACCAACATTATATTTTTAGTTTCAGGTTCATCTAGTAATTGATATCTCATGGAGTGAGCATGGTTCTATGTTTGGTGGTGATCTGTGAGGTCATATGAAGTTAAGATTCAATGTAAAATTGTATTCTATTTTTCTGCTGCCAGTGCATATTTATTCCATTATGTTTATATTTATTAATTTTTTTTGTTTATACTTAAAATAATTCCCTACTATTTTAACATGATTCCATGGACTAGTTGCTAACCCATGGGGATCGGGAATGCCCCTCGGTCCATGCCACTAACTGGCTCATGTGACCTTTTCAGGATCAAACTGAGTTGGATTGTGACAAGGTGCATGTTTTAGAGGGTCATCTCAAACTTATTTCGAGAAGTTAAATAAGAATGGAGATATATATGAAAAGATAAAATTCATGCATGCATAAATAACTTCATTATAGATATTATTATTGTTTTGGTTTTAGAAACCCAATTTTGCAACAATGATCAGTATATGAAGATCCCCATAACCCCCACTAACTTTGAGACTAGCCATTCCCCATAACCACCTTCCTTACCTGAGTTAATCTGTTTTTTTAGAAATCATTATTATAAATGTGAATGAAATATTTTCTAATAACATTGTATTACAGAAATTCTTATAAGGTGAAATTATATGTGATTTATATCCATAAACATGCTTGCATTTCCATATTGAGAGGGCTACATTATACAATATCCTAGTTGATATGATGCATAATAAAAACTCCCTAAATAACACATGATAGTGGGGATTTAATTATCAATCACATTGATCATTAAGTTTCCCATTTTTCTTTATGATCTAGATGTTACCATGATCAATAATGATATTAGAACATTCATAGAACTGTAATTTAATATTTTAAAGATACTAGAGTTGTGTACATAGATATTTTTTAAATTTAAATACTTTTAAAAGATTACAGAAAAATGTCACCAATGTATTTTGTTACTATAAATGAACAAAACAAATGGGAAATGGAAGTTTGAATCAAGACAGTCCAATTGATCATCTAAGAATTCAAAAGAACCTTCTGAGAGTTTAGTCACCCCCCAGTTCATCTATTGTATATATTAAAATTAAAAGTCAATATGGATAAAATATTCATATAAACAATATGTCCTACATTGAATATAATGAAGTAATATTTATAGTGCCCATTACATATACATTTGGTATTGATAGTTTCAATGACATTATCATTTTTAATAGATGAGAGACTCACATGTGATTACATACATAGGGTTCACTTTCATAATCTGTTTTTCCGAAATATGATTTATTTTGTTCATTATAGTTAATAATGACTCATATATTCTAAATGTGTATATATTAATACTTTCAAAATGGAAATCCATATAAATAATGATTTGAAATCATTAATCCATCAATTATTTCTATGAAAAATGTCTCATTTGAAATGGAAGAAATTAAAAAGAAAAAATATGAACAATGATTTTAATTTGAAAAGAAAATAATAGGCGATAGACTCCTCTTAATTCTTAAAATACTGGGGTAAAATTCTACAATATAATCAAATAAAATATATTTTTATTTTTCCATTAATTATTTATTTTCATTTTTTATTAATCCGTAGATTTTAATCACAATCAGTATGGATACATTGAATATTTATTTGTTGTATTAAAATAAGTATTTATAATAAATCAACCACATATGCTATCTAATTAAAATTTATAAAAAATTCATATCAATATTTTATTCATGGAAATGAAATTATACATTTTATTTTGTGTTTTAACAAGATTTTCTTCTAAAAGGGTGACCTATAATGTCAGCTAAATCCCATTACAAGGCTAGTGATAGAACACACGAAGCCTAGTGGTTTGTTAAAATAGAAAACAATTAATGTATATCTGGGAATATATTACTATATAAACATATTTTAAAACAAAATTTTTATTTTGTTCAATGTTTTTACAACGTCTAAAAAAAATAATGATAATTATTTTGGTTATTAATTTTGAAAATTTAGGAAGGCTATTTTATTACATTAAAACTATTATCATAAAATTGGTAATTTCAATTTTATTTACAATATTTTTTTAATTATTTCTTCTCTATAATTTATCCGTACTATTAGGACTATCGATAGACATACTCCAAAGAAGAAGTAATTTTATAAAGATGAGTGGGCATAGTAAATGCTGTCAAAAAAGTTTTCTAAAATTAAGTTAATGTGATTTCCTATTATTATATTTATCAATTATTTTTTATGACTGTAGAGATATATTTATGATATTAATTATTAATATATTAATTCATTGATATTATTTTTCCAAAAGTAAAATTCATATAGTATTGGAAATCTGTTTTTTATATTTTAATTCTTATCATACATTTGAAATCTCTAATTAATTTTATTAGATTTCATCCACCCATCCTTCCAATTTAATTTGAACCCCACCAAATATTTTAAGGGCCCTTGAGTATGTCTATAATGTTTATTATCCACTGAAACTCATGGTTCCTCTTCCTGATGACAAAATTTTGAATGTTTTGATTTAGGGTGTTTATCGCAGAGGGAAAAAAACTTAGTAGCATCTCACACCATAATGGTAAATCATTTTAGAAGCATTAAAAATCACCTAAATTCTTATTTATAATCTACATTATGCTATACTATTGACGCTCCTTTCGTCACAGAATCTAAAAATCAGAAAAGGGGAATATCTGAGCTCAAAGTGATTCAACCTTTGAAGAAAATATCAAAAAATCGACAAAGGAATGAACAAAGGATCAAAATCAACTGCACCGTGGAAGTTATATCACTGTCGCGCAAGTCCACTTGCGCGATGCCCTTAGTTGTGCAAGTGACTTGCGCGACCTAAGTGATAACCGCCCGGTAACCGCCCGGGGTCTTCTCCTGCCTATAAATAGACCCTATGGGCCCCCCATTCGAGAGATTCTTTTTCCAGAAACTCAGATTGAAGCTCCCGACGCCCAAGTCTCTTCTCAAAGCTTCCGGAACACTTCTAAGGTAATTTCTTACCTATAACGGAAGACCTAAAGAGAGGGAGGAAGGCTTAAGTGTTGAAACTCATCAACACTTGCGCGCCTGAGTGGCCAGCCCTTAAGGGAAGTGGTCCCACTTGCGCGCCGCCTTATTCCATCGATAGAACTTGCGCATCCCTTTTCTGGAAGAACCTCAAGAGAATTCTAAAGGCTTTAATAAAGAGTCTCTCAAGTATTTCAATGCTGGTTGACCATCGCGCAAGTACAACATATGTCGCGCAGGTATACCTGCGCGACCAATACTTGCGCGCCCCCGCAATACTTGCGCGCCTTCCAAGACTTGCACGCCCCTTCCTTTTTGGGAGCCTTTCTTCCGAATTTCACACCTCTTAAGTCATTACACCTTTCCTTTTCAAGATTTAGTCTTCCAGACACTCTTCAAATCCATTTATGGAATGATTTCTTGATTTGACTTCCCTATATGAAAGGAATTCAGTGAAATATCTCTCAAAACCTAGTGATTTAAATATCTTTTTGTCACTAAATATGGAGAGTTCATTCATTCAACCTCATCCTTTAAGATGAGAGAAATCCTTAATTTGGGTCTCCTTTTCAGGAATAAGTCCCAATCATAAATTTTGGGCATCCTTCTTAGGAGTAATCCCCATGTCCTCTAATATGGGAATCCTTCTTAAGAGTAAGCCCCAAGTCCCTTAATTTTGGGCATCCTTATTAGGAGTAAGCCCCAAGTCCCTTAATTTGGGCATCCTTCTTAGGAGTAAGCCCCAAGTCCCTTAATTTGGGCATCCTTCTTAGGAGTAAGCCCCAATCTCAAATATGTGAATCCTCCTCAAGAGTAAGCCCCAATCTCAAATATGGGCATCCTCCTCAGGAGTAAGCCTTAAACCTTAATCCTTAACCTGGGCTTCCTTTTCAGGAATAAGTCACAGTCATAAATCTTAGGCTTCCTTTTCAGGAGTAAGCCCCAAGTCCCTTAAATTCTCCTTAACCAGTCCTAATGTACATTTAATCTGGGATTCCTTCTCAGGAGTAAAACCCAATTATCAATCTTCTCCTAATTTGGGTTTCCTTTTCAAGAATAAAGTCCCAAGTTAGAGTGTTCAAATCTCCATAAAGCACATATACCTTTATGGACCTTGTTCCTGGATTTTCTCCTTAAAGTAAATCCTAAACTTCATTCATCTGGGTAGTCATACGTACATAAGCCCCACATTATTTCTTATGATTTCATCTTTCATGGCACAATTGTCTATGTTTTACCACTACCTCTTGTTTCTCACACCGAGAATGACTCTCGTGAGCTTAGAGTGTAAAAGTAATTGTGGCATCCTTCTTTGAGCCATCAATCATAAACATCATACTCCCTTACACGAACTACGTGGGTTCTGATTCCTTTTCCAAAACAAAGGATACGTAGGTAGTCCAATTATGGGTTCGATCCCAACTCTGAAATAATTCATGTCCTTCGGAATGACATTAAACTTCAAGTGCCCCACTGAGTGGCATTAAAACCAGCCTGGTCATCATAATGACCAAGAGACTTTTATATAAATATTTTTAAGGTTACCATTGATCAAGAATCTCTAAATAGATATAGATGATTCTTTATTGATGAAGAACCTCGAATACATATAAAAGATTCTCTAAAATTTCTTACATTTTTAATCATTGATTGTCAAAACTAAAGGAAAAGCTCATTTTATACTTGGTAATGTAATAAGGATTCACGAACATAACATAAATCTATAAAGAGAGTCCCGGAATAGACAATAATTCCCCTCAAAAAGGTGTGATGAGTCCGACCTCCCATCCTCTCGACCAATGAAAATTCCTAATCCTCGTCAGTTCACAAGCTAATGAGCACCCACCTTTGGAAAGTAGGTCCAAATGGATATGGAATCATTGGATGTTTCTGGTTCTACGAACAAAACCATTAGAAACCGATCAGAACATTTTAATCTCTCATCCAGGAGGTCATCCCCGAATTCCGAGGGAAACAAAAAAATGGTGAACCCGACGTGAATCCTTAACCAAGTTAAAATGATGTTTTACCTATTTGTTAAGCCCCTATTTAAAACTCAACAAGAGGGCTAACAAAAAACAATCATTGGCATGTGTTCTCATCCAAAGGATTAAGTGGCTGAATTTTATCTTGATTACGTATGTTATATCAAACAGGCACTCTTTTCCAAGATCTTCTATATTTCCATAATGGCTGCTCTGAAATTCACATCTGTGAATACTACTCCTGCAAATATCGCTGCTGTTATTCCTACGGGATCTTCATCCGCTCTGAGGATGACATCACCTACTCAGCGTCTTCAACGCTGGGTATCAAATGCGCTGGTTAAGGAGTACAGTCAACATGGTACCATCCCAACTTTGGAGGCTGCCCGACAGGCCCTCCAAGTGAATAACTCACACAGGTCGTCCGGAAAACGACGACCAGTGATCAAGAGGCAGGTGGTGCTGACTACCGTCTCCAACTGTTTCGGGTCGTTATCCCTGGAACACAATTTCCATTCACTCCCTTACTCTGCAGAAGTGAATGATCAGGTCTCTCAAGTCCTTAATTAAAAAAGACAGGAGTCCTTCCCGAGGGATCCCATCAAAAATCGCCGCCAGACTCATGCGGCAGTGCACCCTCAACATGATGAGGGTACCAACTCAAGGCATTCAGCTCAGGTTCCTCGAACCCGAGCAGGCAAGACTAACCGCCAGAGACGGAATCCGGTTAACAATGGGCAGGTTTTCATCCCTTCCATCTATGGAGAAGTCCACCAACTTAACTTGGTGGCAAACAACGAACAAGAACACACACCTGTCTGTTTTAATTCCGCTGTCCAGCAGACTCGTCTGGCAGCATCAAGCCAATCCCACCAGGAAATTCAGGTGGAGTACTATAGGCAGGAACATACACATGCTTATACATCATCAGTTAGTCAGCAGGCTCTCATGACTACATATGATGGATCTCATCAACCGCGTTTGGAAAAGTGTAATCAGCAGGAACATACACCTGCTAGTACTAATCAAGCCTACCAACAGTCTCACTTGGTAGCGCACAGAGAAGTCAGTCGGAAAGCTCCGACGACAAATAATTGGCAAACTCAACTCTATGCCTCCACACTTGAGTACTGTCAAGATTCACTGACAAGAAAAGGAGGACAGGAGCAGGCACATACACCTATTCCAAACCCGGAATAGACGTATATCCCCATTCTGGCGGGTGAAGTCACCAAGCATATTTTGTCAATGGTGAAAGAGCAGAAGCAAATTCCTGCTCATATTCTGGATGCTTGCCAGGATATCATAACAGCTTCAGCATCATCTCAGGGAAAGACACATAAATCTATCCCTAGTAGTGGAGTGACACATCAACGATTCACTCCGGAACAGACACACACATATGTTCCAGTCCAAGAGGGTTATGGGGCATACTCCCCCATATCATACAGACAACCAAGTCAGGCACATACACCTAATTTGAGTGGAGATCGTCAGCCTAACCTGACCATCTTTCCTGATCAGGCACATACACCTGCTCAGAGTAACCACTTTCGTCAACAAGTGGTTTCCAATGTGAGTAATAAGGCATCTAAGAAAAAGATCTACCCAGCACAGTCAGGAGATCAAAGGCCAATCTGTGACAAGGCCTTGCTCGATACTGGAGTTCTTGAGTCCCTCAGACATTTATGTATTGGAATTCAAGATTCTACTCCCTCAGTTCCCAATTACAGGAACATTAATTCCAAAATTCTTCAACAGACACTTCCTCATGAAGTCTTCCTTCATGAAAATTAGGTCAATCTTGAAGTTTCTTCTTCAGATGAGAGTCACATGAACCCTCTGTGTGGTCAGAAGACCAAAGAGCAAGAGATCTCATCTTTTGCTATAACCCATTATGGTGGTCATCCCCATGATGATGAATTTCGCTGCGAAAGTCCTCTCTGCAGTAGTGATTCACATTGCCTGGAAAATACTCCAGTGGACAATGTAGTGTCGAGAAAGCCCTCTTATCTTGAGGCACGTGCAAATGCGAAACCAGTCATGTCTAATGCTTTATCGCTAGCAAGTGAAATACTTTCTCAATCAGAAGATAGCCCAGGGTGTAGGTCATTTTCTGAACCACCCCTAAGTCATGCATCTTCTAGTTTGATCATTGATCTCTCTACCAATTTTGTTGAATCCGATGAAGCAACAAGGAAACACCAACTCTGTTCAAAACAAGTAGAATAATATTCATTTAATGATAAAGAGGAAATGCTGAACATGAGGAAAAAAATGGCGAAAAGTGAAGTACCAGTCATGTTTTGGCCTTTGGCAGACTCCCAGTATGATATTCCAAAGATGTTGACAGAAGATGGAGTCCATGATATTCGTCTCAACATATGGAAAACTCTTAGTCAATTGAAGAATAAGGTATTATCTTATGATGAATATGAAAATCATTTTAAGATAATAGAAGGGCTACAACGTAAGATTGATTTGGCATCTCTATCAGTCTCTCGGTATCCGAAGGATGAAAAGAAACAGAGAACCCTTCAACGTTCATGCCTTGGCGCACTAAGAAAATTGCGTCAATTAATTACCAATGCTCCATCTGGTGTTCATAACAGAGGATGGGGTGTTCACGGAGCACTACATTTCACAGTGCTTTCCAGTCAGCAAAGACTACCGAAAACGGTCTCATGTAATGTTATTGCCCATGGCCGGCCACCGTCAATGGGATTTGTTCATAATCAAAAGATTTCTCAAGAACAGACTTCAACTAGTTCCTCTCAAAATAGAGCATATAGAGAACATGTTGGTGAATTGCTCCAACATCAAGTAGGCGAGAATATTGCACAAGCCTCTCGTATGGAACAAACAAATCCTCAAATGACAGAAGTCTCGGAAATCATCCAACGGTCTGTTGAACCAGGTGATGAAAGTAGATATAGGTTAATGCATCCAGCTAATTTCCGAACTAAGATTCGCAAGATCAAGAGAGATTTTAAGAAAGTCTCAGACATAGCATGTCAAGAGCCACCCCAGCTTGTCAGACTGGGGACTCCTTTAACCCAACCCTCAGAGTCAACAAATGGGATTCGAGGAGTTGAGCAGAATCAGCAGGAACATCCCCAGTTCACGAGACTGGGGACTCTTTAAAATAAACATTCCCCTTCTCAGATAATATCCGTCTTTTCTCGATTGGGGAAGAAGCCCCAAGAGGAATGAAGAGACAAATTATCAGGACATTCCCTCCAAATTATAGCTCATCAAGAAGTTCCTAAAGGATTGAATCAACAAAAGGAAATGTCTCATCAAAGATATGAAAGAAGACAATATCACAGAAATGTTGATAGAAGGGATGCGATGCATTATGCATCAATCAATGTCATCAATGCCGTTGTTACTAATCCCCCAGAGGATACTCACTCAGGGGACTCAGATGAAGAGCGTCCTGCTCAAGAAAATGTACACACCAATACAAATGAAGAAGGTGTGCGTACACGAAGTCAAAAGATTACTCAGAACCTAGGTAATCCACTTCCCTCTCTCCAAAAAGTATCCAAAAAAGAGAGGGGAAAGAATCAGGTTACATATCCTTCCTATGGAGAAGGTCAATCTCTCCCATTAGAGAAAAGGTTTTCACAACAGGAAGAAGAAATGAAAGAATTAAGAAGGCTGAGTACAGAACTACTTCAGAGTAGTCTTCTTCTTAAGAATGCTGAAGTCCGACAGCCGAAGGAATTTGTTGCAGTTACTGAGATGGATCAGGATTATCCTCCTTTATCAGAACACCCTCAGATGTCTAATCCTACGGGTCAAACGCAACAATGGTTGGAAGAGTTACCATCAGTTGCAGCACCAACCACCACATCTGTCCAAGCTCCATTCATTTCACCTACTCAAGAACAGATTCAACCGGATGTTTCTCAAAAGTTAATAACTTCTATTGAGTCATTAATAGCTCGTTTAGAAACTATGGAAGGGAAACAGGTGCAAGTTCAACCAGAAAAGAAAGTTTACCCTGAATGGGTAGATTCAATTTATCCTCCATCCAGTTTTGGAAACCCTGTATTTCCTACTTTCAATGGATCAGGCGACCCTGAACAACATTTGACACATTATGTGTCTTGTTGTGATCCTATGATGGGAACTCCAGAGCAGCAAGAAGCAGTGAAACTCAGATGTTTCGTGCGAACCTTGCAAGGACCAGCTTTTGTCTGGTATAAAAGCTTGCAATCCCGGTCAATCATCGGATGGGAGGATCTTCGCCAAAAATTCCTTCTTCAGTTCAGCTCAACATTGCCAAAAATGACAGTTTTCGATCTTACAAAACTACAAGCAAAGGGAGAATGAAAGAGTCTCTGATTTCATTTCTCGCTGGAAGGGATTAACGTATTCCCTGAGTTTAGAACTCCCTCAGGAAGAGTTGATGCCAATCTGTGTGGAAAATTTGCGTGACGAATTACGCACGCCATTGATCCCTGTGAAATACATAGGAGGGTTTCGTGACCTAACTTCAATCGCTCAGAAGATTGAATATTCCTTTATACAGGCTAAGGTTAAATCTCGTATAATTCCATCAGCTTTAGGAAGGAGAATGGGTAAAGCAGAAACTGCTACAGTTATGCTTAAACAAGCGCCTGCACCTATTTCTACTTCAAAACCTTCAACTTCTCGAAGGGCTCCACCTCCTAAACGCCAACAACAAAGGCCGTTTTGTCCAATTGATCAAAAAGGTCAAAGAAAAAAACAATTTGAGGATTTGAAAGGTAAAACATACTCTTTATGAGATGAGCAATTTCCTGGTTACTTAATTTCATCTCTGGAAAATAATTTAGATCAATTACCAGTGCCCAAGAGGCCAAACAAGGAAGGAGATGAAGACCGTACCAATTATTGTCCCTTTCATCAAATGTTAGGGCATCCCATCCAGGAGTGTTTTTTCTTCGAAGACCTCCTGCAAAAGATGGTCGACTTGGGACAAGTCAAGTTGAAAGGTTCTTCAACTCAGGTAGCATGTGTTACTGCTACAGTTCCAGAGGAGGAAGGCGAATGGCAAGAAGTCAAAAGCCTAAATGCACAGAAATATGATGATTGGATGGTCAGAAAGACAATCAATCAGACTCATGCCATTTTGCGAACACAATTAAAGAAACCAATTGTGTCTTCTTCCATGAATATTGCGGTAAAACCCTCTTCGTCAGAGGGAAAATCTTCAAAGAAACGGTTTGATTCAAAGAAGGAAAAAGAATCAGAAGAATATGAGTATGTGTCAAAGCCTAAATTGTCTTTGACTCAGGCAGACTTTATGCCATCTACTTCAAAACAATGGGCACTGCCCCATCAAACGGCACAACCTAAATAGGCTAGTCAGGCAGAGTCTTTATTAGAAGAAAAGTTAATCTTCGGTTTTGTTAATATGATTCAATTAACAGATCCGTATTCCAGTCATAATTTCAATTTTGATAAGTCTGAATTCCCTGTATCAAATAAGGGAATCCAAGGAAGTTCCAGAGGTTCCGGATACAGGGGAAGACGTGGATCATTCCGAATCCACTACTCCAATTCTACCCCTGCTAGTACTGTGTATGCAGCAGAAACTCGTGGTAGAGCCCTTCAGCAAGATAAAAAAGAACAAGCAGGTTTTTCTGCTAATATCCAACTCAGTCTTGGCACAGTTATTTTGGAAGACCGATTGAAGGTTCCATCTCCTTTATCTCAGCAAGTAAATGGATCTAATTGGTCTAATCTTCCAAAACCTAGGATGTTGCCAACTTCTATCCCAATACAAGATGTATCAGCTTTCCAAGCATCTGCTTCCATGGTACCTGCTAAACCGCATGTTCTTGTTGGGAAAAGCAGACCTTTAGATCAAAAGTATGATATATTGAAATACTTGGCCCAAGTACCAGCCATGTTATCAATCTTGGATGCTTTGAATCTGTCAAAATATCTTCGGGAAGCACTCATTGAAGCTTTGTCAAGTCCTCAGGAGTTTAAAGCTGAAATTGTTGCAGCTGAAGCCTATCACATAGAGAATAATCCTGCAGAATTCCATGCAGTGATATCTCTTGCTGATAAAGATGAAGATGATTTTGTTCATGGGCACATAAAACCTCTGTACTTATCAGGAAAAGTCAATGGTGTAGATATCCGAGGAGCTTTCATTGACAATGGTTCATGAGTCAACCTCATGCCCATTCGTACACTTCGTCGGTTGGGCCTCATAGAATCGGATTTATCTCCTTCTACCATGATGTTACAAGGATATGTTAATAATGAACAAGAACTAGTGGGTGAAGTTACACTCAGAACTCAGTTTGGAGATCTTGTATCCAATTCGGATTTCATGATTGTTGATCAAGACTCAGCCTTCAATGTCTTGCTTGGAAGACCCTGACTACATCAGCATGTGGCTATTACTTCATCATACCATCAATGTCTCAAATACTGTTTCAATGGTCATGTTGGAACATTGTATGGTGAAAAGACCCCGTTCAAGACCTGTGAGTCTCAATACATTGAGGCAGAATTTTATCACATGAAGGGAAGAGAAAAATCTACAATGAAAGAAATTACCAAAGTTAATGCTCCATATGGTTTGGAGAAAATTCCATTAAATCCATTTACACATGTGAGTACAGATTATGTGTTACCTATTAGTCAAATTGACAAAATAGGCCCAAATCAAAATACTCTTATGGAAAGATCTATAATGTCAATTACGGCAATTGAGCCAGACAACATTGGAGAAATTGGTAACCTACCAAATAGGGATGAAATCACGAGTGGTGATGTCTTCATTTCATCTAATGAAATCCAACAGTTCTATACTTCACAAATCAGGCCAGAAGAAGTTATAGCAACATCGGAGGTGAATAATGATGTCAATTCTCAATCCATCATCTCTTCTTTATTTCCCAAAGAAGGCCCTTTATCATCAATAGGGTCAGAAATGGAAGCTTCTTCTTCAAAATGTGAAAATTTTGACATCTCTTCTGATCATGAAAATTTCGTTTTGTCATCTACTATGCAAGTAGAAATGGAAGAAATAGCACATGATGAAGAGAAAGAGGAAGATCTTAGAGATGCTCTTCCAACATTTGAAGAAGGTATCTCTACCACTGTGGATGACCTCAGTGAAATAAATCTGGGTACAGAGAAAGATCCACGCCCCACATTAATTAGTGCGGCCATGACCCTTGAAGGGAAAGAGATGTATATTTCTTTTCTAAATCAAAATAAAGATATTTTCGCTTGGAACTATACAGAAATGCCTGGGCTTGATCCTGATATTTCTACTCATCATTTGGGTTTACAAAAAGAACATCAAGGATTTAAGAAAGCTGCGAGAAGAACACACCCAACTTATGCTTCCAAAATTGAAGCTGAAGTGGATAAGTCGATCAAAGCTAACTTCGTTAGAGAAGTTCTGTATCCCAAGTGGTTGGCTAATATTGTCCCTGTAAAGAAGAAGAACGGACAAATTAGGGTTTGCATCGATTTCGGAGATCTTAATCGGTATTGTCCTAAAGATGATTTCCCAGTTCCGATTACAGAACTCTTAATTGATGCGACGGCTGGATATGAAGTACTTTCCTTCATAGATGGATATTTAGGATATAATCAAATCCGAATGGCCCCAGAAGATGAGTAATCTAGAGCCTTCAGAGCCCCTCAAGGTGTGTTTTGTTACCGGGTGATGCCCTTTGGTTTAAAGAATGCAGGTGCAACATATCAACGCGCCATGCATCATATCATCAAACCTTTTTTAGGGACGTTTGTTGAATGCTATGTAGACGATTTGGTGGTTAAATCAAAACAATGTTCTAATCACTTGGATGATTTGGAAGTCATATTCCACAAGATTCGACAACATAATTTGAAGATGAACCCCTTAAAATTTGATTTTGGGGTAACCTCAGGAAAATTCCTCGGCTTTGTTGTACGCCATCGTTGTATTGAAGTCGATCCTGAGAAGGCCAAGTCAATCCTTGGTATGTCACCTCCTTAGAATTTGAATGAATTAAGAGGACTTCAAGGACACTTAGCCTATATTCAGCGTTTCATCGCCAATTTGGCAGGCAAAAATTTAATCTTTACCAAATTATTGAAAAAAGGAGTCACCTACCAGTGGACTGAAGAATGTCAAGAAGCGTTTGATGTTCTCAAGAAATACCTCTTGCGTCCACCAGTACTCATGCCACCTGTTGAAGGTAGACCACTTATCCTCTATGTGACAGCTCTAGAGTGATAATTGGGTGCCTTTCTCGCTCAAAAGAATGATGCTGGGAATGAAAATAGCCTCTACTATCTCAGTAGAACTATGGTTGAAGCACAAACCCGGTATTCAAGTATTGAGAAGTGCTTCCTGGCATTAATCTTTGCAGTTCAGAAACTGAGACACTACCTGCAACATCACGAGGTCCAATTGGCATCTCGCAATAATCTGCTCAAATTCATCCTTAGTTGTCCAATTCTCACAGGACGTCTAGCAAGGTGGGCAATTATTTTGCAGCAGTTCGACATTCAGTATGTATCTCAAAAGGCAATAAAGGGCCAAGCTCTGGCTGATTTCCTGGCAGAACATCCTTCAGTGGAAGACACGTCTTCAGATATTGAACTCCCTTATGAGGAAGTTTTCTCTATTCAATAGTGTCCTCAAACATGGGAAATGTATTTTGATGGTGCTTCCAGAAGTCCAACAGGGAAGAAAATGGAAAATCCTAAATTCAACAAAGTTGGGTTAGGAATTGTACTCATTTCTCCTGATAAGGCATTGTTACCTTATTCCTTTTTATTGTGGGAAGGTGGTACCAATAATGAAGCCGAATACCAAGCTCTTATCACAGGATTGGAGTTAGCACTTCAAGCACAGGTGAATCACTTAAAGGTGAAAGGTGATTCAGACTTGGTAATCAAACAAGTCAATGGGGATTATGACATCAGAAAAGAAGAGTTAATCCCTTTGTATGATTACGTCCGAAAGTTAATGGCGGAATTCCCTTCAGAACTAACATTTTCTTATGTCCCAAGATCACAAAATGCTCAAGCTGATGCACTGGCTAATATAGCCACAACTCTAGAAGATCCAAATTGGGATGAGACAACAATCAGTATTTCCCACCGTCATGCAATTTCACCTTATGTTCAATCCAGAACAGAGGAAATTAATGAAATTAGTCCCATTCCTGAACCGTATGGTCATACTACAGGATGGATGTCACCTATCAGGGAATACCATCAAAATGGAACACTTCCATCTGATAGAGCTGAGAAGGAACAAATCTGGCGACGTGTGGTCAATTTTGCTCTTTGTGATAGCCCAAACCACCTAGAGAAAATTCTCTACAAATGTGGTTTTGATGGATTTCTCTTCAGATGCATTGATGGTGAAGAGACAATGACTGTCATGAAAGAAGTGCATGCAGGAGTCTGTGGTGCCCACCAGTCTGGACATAGATTGTCTGATCAAATTCGAAGGCTTGGATACTTTTGGCCTTCAATGATACAAGATTTTGTTGATTTCACAAAGAAATTTCATTCATGTCAAGTACATGCCAACTTCATTCATCAACCTCCAGAGTTGCTTCATACAGCTAAATACTAATGGTCATTTGCCACATGGGGAATGGATGTGGTGGGACCTTACTCTTCAGCTACGGCCAAGCAGTATAAGTACATTCTTACTGATACTGATTTCTTTTCCAAATGGGCAGAGGTAGTACCTCTCAACGAAGTCAATTTTAAATGCATTGTTAGCTTCATCAAGTCTAACATCATTACTAGATTTGGTGTCCCTCATACCATATTGATGGACAACGTCACCAACTTCTGTTCTTCTGAGGTGAAGAAATTGTATCAAGAATACGACATTAAATCCAACCATTCATCTCGGTATCATGTGGAAGCCAATGGCCAAATAGAAGCCTTTAACAAGACTCTTTCAAATATACTGCAAAAGATGGTGGATAAAGATAAGAGTTCATGTCCTGATAAACTCTTTCATTCTTTATGGGCTTATTGGACTACCACCCGCAATGCAACGCGGTCACCTCCATATTCTTTGGAATATGGAACAGAAGCAGTCTTGCTAATTGAAGTTCAATTTCCCTCACTCAGAGTAGCCATTTGTGATCAGTTATCTACAGATGAGAAATTCCAAAAGCGATTGAATGAATTGGAATGGTTAGATGAGAAAACATTGTGCACTTTGCACCACATGGAAATCTATCAGAATCGAATAGCACGAGCTTTTAACAAAAAAGTTCCTCTTCGTTCATTCATTCAGGAAGAATTGGTATTAGTTCTCAGAACTCCAATGATACCAGGAAAGAAACCTCCCAAGCTTGAGCCAAAATGGCAGGGACTTTATTCAATACATAGGGTCTACTCTAATGGACTTTGTTCATTAATCTCGATGGATGGAGAACTCATTACTACTCCAACTAATGCCAGATTTTTGAAGAAATATTTTGTATAAATTACAAAGTATTCACCTTATGTCCCTGCAACATGACACTAAACTGTGCGGCCCCAGTTCGTCCTTGCTATATGACGTTAAACTATACATCAACGGTCTAAGCATATGACCCTAAACTATTTACACACACGTCCAACATGACGTTAAACTGTGTCACCTTATGTCCCTGCAACATGACACTAAACTGTGTGGCACCAGTTCGTCCTTTCTATATGACGTTAAACTATACAGCAACGGTCTAGGAATATGACCCTAAACTATTTACACATACGTCCAACATGACGTTAAACTGTGTCACCTTATGTCCCCGCAACATGACACTAAATTGTGCGGCACCAGTTCGCCCTTGCTATATGACGTTAAAATATACAGCAACGGTCTAAGCATATGACCCTAAACTATTTACACATACGTCCAACATGACGTTAAACTGTGTCACCTTATGTCCCTGCAACATGACACTAAATTGTGCGGTACAAGTTCGTCCTTGCTATATGACGTTAAACTGTACAGCAACGGTCTAAGAATATGACCCTAAACTATTTACACATACGTCCAACATGACGTTAAACTGTGTCACCTTATGTCCCTGCAACATGACACTAAACTATGCGGCACCATTTCTTCCTTTCTATATGACGTTAAACTATATAGCAACGGTCTAAGCATATGACCCTAAACTATTTGCACATACGTCCAACATGACATTAAACTGTGTCACCTTTTGTCCCCCCAACATGACACTAAACTGTGAAACACCAGTTTGTCCTTGCTATATGACGTTAAACTATATAGAAATGGTCCTGTATGACCTTAAACTACAACTTCGTCCCACATGATGTTAAACTGTGAAAAAGTTCCCTAAATGGTCCAGTATGACCTTAGACTGCAACTAGGTCCAGTATGACCTTAAACTGCATCGTCAACGGTCCATGCATATGACCCTAAACTATTTGCAAGTCCCTTATGTCCAGCAAGACGTTAAACTGTGACGTCCTAACTATATGATGCTAAACTGTATAAAAGTCCCTTACGTCCGGAAAGATGTTAAACTACAAAATCTTCAAAGGTCCTGTATGGCCTTAAAACAACACCACCGTCCAGCAAGACATTAAACTGCACCATCCACGGTCCATGCATATGACCTTAAACTATTCACACTTTCATCCAACATGACGTTAAACTGTGAAAAAAATCCCCAATGCATCCAACATGACGTAAATGGTGTGTTATTTTGTCCTTACTGCATGACATTAAAATGCGCAGTCCCCCTTTCGTCCAACATGACGTTAAACTCTATTGTCCTCATCGTCCTAACTACATGACACTAAACTGTACAGAAAATTCATGATACGTCCTACATGACATTAAACTGTATTTTGTCCCTGCTACATGACACTAAACTGCGCAGTACCAATAGTCCTAACTGCAAGACATTAAATTGCATAGTCCCTTTATATGTCCTACATGACATTAAACTATGCATTGTTAAGGTTGTTGTTACCTCTTGTTTCTCACACCGAGTATGACTCACGTGAGCTTAGAGAAAACCTCAACTGTAACACTCTCTATGGGCCGCTAACCATGTATAAGTCCCAACAATTCTTTTTTTATTATTTATTTATTTTATTTAGATCGTTGTCCCCAAGAACAACTTGATCATTAATTCATTCTTTAATTGAACTACATGGACTTTGATTCTTGCCCTCCAGGCTGGGTATGTAGGCAACCTCCCAGGGTTCAAGCCCAAAAACAATCTATTCACATCGGTTCACCACCATCTCATATGATGTTGATTTGTGAAACCTCCCCTAGAAATAATATCTTTACATTGATTCACTTTCTTCCTTGTTATATGACGTTAAACTATGCAACAATTTTGTCTGGTACGACAATAAACTACAATACTCTTTGATTTCCACATTTGAGAGAGAACTATTATTGACATTGATTCTTAAATCAGGTTTCATTTCAAAAGACTACGTGCATACATGGTAATGCCTAAACATTTTATCTCGGGTTAAACCATCATTGCACTAAAGTCCCCTTTCACCCTTCACATGTACGAACCAAATTTGTACAAAGGGTAGTTCTAGAACTACGTGGGATTGATTCCCATCCTTATGGGATACGTAGGAACGTTTGAGTATCCCTCGAATCCAGCCCCAAGTCTTTTGGGCCTAACCCCAAATTTCACTTTCAGTCCCTTGGCTGAAAAGTCCTCATGAAAACACACGCTGTTTATTTTTATGGTCCGAACTCTATGACCCTAAACTAAGATCTCTCATACTTTCGTCCCACATGACGTTAAACTGTATTTCAAGAACTACGTATGGCTTGATTCTCATTCTTATGAGATACGTAGTGAAGTCCAAAATTTCAATTCAGGACCCAGCCACAACATGATTATGGTTATCATTGACCTATGTATCTCTATATACATTGGACAATACCCATCTTTATGTGTTATAATCCTAACCTTAAATATTTTCAGATCTTCATAACCCTTTTCATGACTTTTAGTCACAAAAATGTCAAAACTTCTGAGAATTCTTTTGCATGACTATGCAGTACGTGCCCACAGGTGGCCTTGCATAAATAGTCCACATAACAGACTTGTCAGCTGAAGGATACTATTTATTTGACTATGCAGCCAATGCCCTTAGGTGGCCCTGCATAATTCAACCCCCTAACGGGTTTGTTAAATGATGGTAACTTAATTCTTGGGAAGAATGCCTCTTTTGTCCTTATTTGTCTTAAACGACAGTATGTAGGGATCCGCAAAAAAATTGTTATCCTTAACATATTTGTCCCATATCCTTTTTCATGATCTGAATGTATTCAAGTCTATGGTTTATTCTTCTTCCCTACGTTTGGGTCAGACCTTCGTAGGAGTGATATTCATCCAGTTCTTCGATAATATTGTTTGGAAATATCTTCTCCATATTTAAGTACCTCTTTCCATACAGCAAACTCTGTACATTAGAAAATTTGAATCTCCATAAACTTTCACCGGCTTTTAGCACTAGGAAAGTAAATTTCTGGTAGTTTTTTTTCCTGACTATGCAGCACGTGCCCATAGGTGGCCTTGCATAAACAGTCCACATAACAAGACTTGTCAGCCGAAAGATGTTATTTATTTGACCATGCAGCCAATGCCCTTAGGTGGCCCTGCATATTTCAACCCCCTAATGGGTTTTTGTCAAATAATAGTGACTTAATTCTTGGAAAATACTTCTTTTAATGCCTTTTAGCTCTGTTTCATATCATTTCTCAGATTCAAATATTCTTAAGCCATAGTTTACATATTTTCCCTCATACTTGAGTATGGTAATATGTTTTCAGATAAATTTTCATTGAATTGAATCAATTTTAATCCATTTTGGTCAAAGCTATTTCATCCATAAACATTATCCCCTTTATGTCTGGCATGCATGACTTTAAACTGCTCACAAAAGACAAAGGAACTCTGAATAAAAGTCAAGTTTCATCTCACTAAACATACATTCTGTATGATTTAGGTAATATTGAGCAATTAAAAGATTCAAGGTTTATAGGGTTATTTGTAATAATCCTAGTGAAAATCAAACTATGCTTACAAAGCCCATTGGATTAAGTAAATTTGAAGCAAGTAGTGAAAGAATGCAGGTACAAATGATTGAAGATGAAAGTGTTTTTCATTGATACACAAGAGTTAGAAGGACATCCACAAACTGGAGTCTCTTCTCTTTTTCAAGAATTACAAGAGGCTTTCAACATAACACTTCATTTGATTTACGGCATCCCAAGCTTCATCAGCAACCAACTGGAATTCATTCATTAAACTGGATACAATAAGAGATGGAGTGATACTAGCTCTTCTTGGAACAATTGTAAAAGGATGTTCATGAGTGCGGTTTGAGAAAATTTTCTACTGATCAAATAGTGACTTTGTTTCTGTCCAAGAGACTTGGAAGATGGATACATGGATTTGAGAATGGAGCATTGGAAGTAAATAGCCATTTGGAGAGAGTACTCTTTTCAGATATTGCTCTAATACCATGTTTTTCTTCTCTCCACCAACCGGTAGTGGAAAACATTTCATCCCATGGGTTTTCCATTTTCATATCTGCAAGGAAATGACATGGAGGAAGAATTTCAAAGTTCACACCATTGTTGTTGCTCTTAATACACAGCATAACCGAAATTAAGGAGTAGCAGCGCAGCTGCATTTCAGGTGTATAGTTCTTTGCATCTGGAACATTGACTCCTTGCAGGTGACCATGGCCATATAGAGGCAGGTAGATGCTCTGTGGGAAATTAAGATGATATTTCTTCAAGTGCTTAGCCAAATCTGATAGAGTGCTGTTGCAGATATCATAGTAATCATGGGAAATGATGTTCATCATGTCATCAATCCGCTTGCTAGCCATTTCATCATATGTTTTAATTCAATTAGTAGCCATTGAATCTGTCCAAAAGATGAATAAATTAAACTCTTAAATGGGTTTATTTTTCATAAAATTTGTGAAAGATTTCGAAAAAATGGCTAAGGCATTAAGGCGCGCAAGTCTAAAAAATGGCGCCCAAGTATTCATGTTCCGCGCTAGTTTTTGACGCTCATGTATAAACCGCACAAGTACAAATGCCTTTACAGTAGTGTGACATCAAGGAAAACACTAGAAAACATAGCAACCTGCGCGGCTAAGGTGACCTGTGCGGCGAGAGTTCAAAGATATAAAGTCTGGAAATCTGGATGCTTGTACGGAAGTGAGGCCCTATATTTATAGACGTGGTCGGGACTCTGCGCGCCGTACCCAGTGCGCTTAAGGCCTGCGTGACGCAAACATGTGCGCCGACCTCTGTGCCCTGAACACTTGTGCGCCCCCTTTTCCTTTGGATGGATTCGATTTCCTCAGAGTAAAATCCTCATTTCTCTCCGGATCCAACTCTGAGGGGGGACTTTTGTTGACGCTCCTTTCGTCACAGAATCTAAAAATCGGAAAAGGGGAATATATGAGCTCAAAGTGATTCAACCTTTGAAGAAAATATAAAAAAATCGTCAAAGGCATGAACAAAGGATCAAAAGAAACTGCACCGCGCATGTTATATCACTGTCGCGCAAGTCCACTTGCGCGACGCCCTTGGTCGCGCAAGTGACTTGCGTGACCTATGTGATAACCGCCCGGGGTCTTCTCCTGCCTATAAATAGACCCTGTGGGCCCCCCATTCGAGATAATCTTTTTCCAGAAACTCGGATTGAAGCTCCCGACGCCGAAGTCTCTTCTCAAAGCTTCCGGAACACTTCTAAGGTAAATTCTTACCTAGAACAGAAGATCTAAAGAGAGAGAGGAAGGCCTAAGTGTTGAAACTCATCAAAAATTGCGCACCTGAGTGGCCAGCCCTTAAGGGAAGTGGCCCCACTTGCTTGCTGCCTTATTCCTTCGATAGAACATGCGCGTCCCTTTTCTGGAAGAACCTCCAGAGAATTCTAAAGTCTTTAATAAAGAGACGCTCAAGTATTTCAATGTTGGTTGACCATTACACAGGTACAACATATGTCGCATAGGTATACCTGCACGACCAATACTTGCGCGCCCCAGCAATACTTGCACGCCTTCCAAGACTTGTGCACCCCTTCCTTTTTGGGTTCCTTTCTTTCCCATTTCACCCCTCTTAAGTCATTACACTTTTCCTTTTCAAGATTCAGTCTTCAAGACACTCTTCAAAGCCATTTATGGCATGATTTCTTGATTTGACTTCCCTACCTGAAAGGAATTCAGTGAAATATCTCTCAAAACCTAGTGATTTAAATATCTTTTTGTCACTAAATATGGAGAGTTCATTCATTCAACCTCATCCTTTAAGATGAGAGAAATCCTTAATTTGGGTCTCCTTTTCAGGAATAAGTCCCAGTCATAAATATTTGGCATCCTTCTTAGGAGTAAGCCCCAAGTCCTCTAATATGGGCATTATTCTTGGGAGTAAGCCCCAAGTCCCTTAATTTTGGGCATCCTTCTTAGGAGTAAGCCCCAAGTCCCTTAATTTGGGCATCCTTCTTAGGAGTAAGCCCCAATCTCAAATATGGGCATCCTCCTCAAGAATAAGCCCCAATCTCAAAAATGGGCATCCTCCTCCCGAGTAAGCCCCAATCTCAAATATGGGAATCCTCCTTAGTAGTAAGCCCCAAACCTTAATCCTTATCCTGGTATTCCTTTTCAGGAATAAGTCCATGTCATAAATCTTAGGTTTCCTTTTCAGGAGTAAGCCCCAAGTCCCTTAAATTCTCTATAGCCAGTCCAAATGTTCATTTAATCTGGGATTCCTTCTCAGGAGTAAAACACAATTATCAATCCTCTCCTAATTTGGGTTTCCTTTTCAGGAATAAAGTCCCAAGTTAGATTGTTCAAATCTCTATAAAGCACATATACCTTTATGGACCCTGTTCCTGGATTTTCTCCTTAATGTAAATCCTAAACTTCATTCATCTGGGCATTCATACATACATAAGCCCCACATTATTTCTTATGATTGCATCTTTCATGGCACAATTGTCTAATTTTTACCACTACCTATTGTTTCTCACACCGAGCATGACTCACGTGAGCTTAGAGTGTAAAAGTAATTGTGACATCCTTCTTTGAGCCATAGATCATAAACATCATACTCCCTTACTCAAACTATGTGGGTTCTGATTAATTGTCCAAAACAAAGGATACGTAGGTAGCCCATCTATGGGTTCGATCCCAACTCTGAATTAATTCATGTCGTTCTAAATGACAATAAACTTCAAGTGCCCCACTGAGTGGCTTTAAAACCAGCCTGTTCATCATAATGACCAAGAGACTTTTATATAAATATTTTTAAGGTTACCATTGATCAAGAATCTCTAAATAGATATAGATGATTCTCTATTGATGAAGAACGTCGAATACATATAAAAGATTCTCTAAAATTTCTTACATATTTAATCATTGACTTTCAAAACTAAAGGAAAAGCTCATTTTATACTTGGTAATGTAATAAGGATTCATGAACATAACTGAAATATATAAAGAGAGTCCCGGAATAGACAATAATTCCCCTCAAAAAGGTGTGATGAGTCCGACCTCCCATCCTCTCGACCAATGCAAATTCATAAGCCTCGTCAGTTCACAAGCTAATGAGCACCCACCATTGGAAAGTAGGTCCAAATGGATATGGAATCATTGGATGTTTCCGGTTCTATGAACAAACCCGTTAGAAACCGATCGAAACGTTTGAATCTCCCATCCATGAGGTCATCCCCTAATTCTGAGGGAAACATATACCATTTATATACATTTACTAAAAATGAATCACTTGTTATTAAATAAATTTTATTATTGTTACCATAATCATTAAATGATTCAAAATGGTATATGATTATTTTCAAATTAATTATACATTTCTCATCAAATATGAACTAATTTAATTAACTTTTCTGTTAGGATAAGTTGGTAGAAACTGAAAAATTATTTGGTGATGAGCCATTAAAGAAATAAAGTATTTTAGAAATTTCTCAAGGACATGTATCATGGAGGGTTAAGCTGTACGGATTCTGGTAGAGCTAGTAAAGTGTCTGAAGCCACACATGCTCGTGATAGCTTTACATTTGAGGTTGTAGATGATATAATGGTGAAAAGAAACTGGGTCGTGGATCCTTTTACCTAAAAATATGAAACCATATTACCTAGTACTAGGGAAATTACTTCAATGTTACTAGCCCCATTTTTTTGTGTCTCGATCTCTTTGGATGAGTTTGTAAAAATAGTATGGTCCCTGTTACATTCACTTCCACCTCTATGATGAAGAATATTGATGAATGATATTACATTAATTTTTGATTGAACCAAAAACATAGAAATTAAAAAATAATATAAATACTAATAGATATTCCTCACCCATATCATGATCCAATACTCAAATTATTAATGAGAAATTAGATACAATGGATGTTGAATGAGAGTTCGAAGTTGAAAATTTTGTTTGGATGGTTGACCTCTATGAGGTAATTTCAGTTTCAAACAAGTTTCATGCTATCAAAACTCTGAAACTGAGCTCAGATTATTTTCAAAATTTAATAAATTGATGAATATTTCATTAATAATGTGTTAGAATTTACCGCATGTCAATCCATGATATGATGTGGCCTAAAAGTCTAAAATTGAATATTTTCAATATAAAAGTGTAGTTTTAGTATAAAAAATATATCACATTATAAAAACTGATTAAATAAGAATATATTATATTAAAAAATTAGTAAAATTATCCATAATATAATTTTATTAGTAATAATTAAGGTTACATCAATCTGATATCATATTTGGATTGCATGACTCAAAGTGTGTTATTTCACATCAAAACTGCCATTTTAGTTAATAAAAGATGTCACATAACCCAAACCATGAAAATGTGCATTCATTTATTTATTAATTTCATAAATTATTATTTTTGGAATGTAAGAATTCATCTCACATAACCTTAACCCATGATGTGGCCAATATGACTAAATTTCATTTTTTTCATATTTAATGTTTCATTTTAATTTGAAACACACCTCCCAAATAAAAAACAATAAAAATTAGGTCTGATAATTTTTAAAATTTTGGTAAATGTTTTATAATTCATTTTGGATGTTTTTTTCAACCCAACACATGACTTATTCATTACGGCTCAATGATCATATTTTCACATTAAAAGTGACATTTTAGTTTAAAACATATGCTAGAAAGATGAAAATAATTAAACAATAATGGATGGATTTTTAAAATTAATATACCTATACATAGTTAAATTTTGAAATGTACTAATTTACCACACATCAATCTGACACATAATATTTTTTGTATGACCCAAAGTGAGTGTTTTCAATAAATATTGTTCATTTTAATTTTATACACGCATCACATTATAAAAATCAAGAAAACAAGCTCAAATTATTTTCAAACTATAGTGATGTTATCCATAATTTATGTATGATGTTTATAAATCTACTTCAAGTCAATATGACACATTATGTGTCCGATAAATCAAATATTTCTTAAGTAATTGAAGGGTAACTAGAAGTGTTCTTATGTTAATGAAGGGTAACTTGAAATTATTTTATGTTACTAAATTATAACCTATTTTTTTTAACTAAGGATAAATCATATTTTTCTAATGTTAGTGAGGGGTTAATTGAAAAAAAAAATTGTGCTAATGAAGGGTAAAATGATAATTTCTTAAGTTACTAATGGGTAACTAAATACTTTCTTTTGTTACATATCGGTGACTAAAATTATTCTTATGTTATGAAAGGATAACATGAATATTTGACTAGTTAATATAGGGTAACTTGAGTATTTATTTTATTGATAAAGTATAAGAGTAAATATTTTTCTATTACTAAATGATAACTTGATGATTTCTATATTTACTGATGTGTAACTAAAATATTTGTTAAGCAGTTGAAGGTTAACTTAAAATTTTGTTATGTTTCTAAAGGATAAATAATATTATTTTAATTTACTAAATGGTAACTTAAATATTTCTTATATCACTTAATTTTAAATTGGATATTTCTATTTTTTCTGAATGGTAAATCAATATTTTCATATGTTACTAATGGGAAAATAATATTTTCATTAAAATATTTTATAGTAATGTGCAATTTTTTTATTATTTTAATAGTTAACTCCGATTGCCTTGAGAAATTCTAAAAATTATCTATAAAACTTTGTTGGAATATGTTAATTTACCACACATCAATCCAACCTATGATGTTTCTACTTTGACTCCAAGTGCATGTTTTGAATAGAAATGATTCATTTTAGTTTGAAACATGTGTCACATTTTCAAAATAAGGAAAATGAGTTCCCATTTTTTTTAAACAAGAATACTCAAATATATATTTAATTTTTGACTTAAATTAATTGGCCACATGTCAATTTAACATGTGATGTGGTTGGTATGACTCAAAGTGTGTTTTATTATTATAAAAGTGTCATTTTAGTCTACAAGATGCATCACATTTCCAATACAGAGAAAATAATCTCAATATGTTTTTAATATTTATTAAAATAATACATAATACATTTGAGGAATATAGTAATTGAATACATATCAATATGACACATGATGTGGTCAATGTGTCTCAAAGTGGGGGTTATTTCAGATTAAACCACACGTCACATAGACAAAATGAAGAAAAAGATATGAAATTGTTCCGATACATTTAGACAGTGATCCATAATTTATTTTTTATATATATGATTCAAATTCATGTAAATATGATACATTATGTGTCCAATATGACTTAAAGTAAAAGTATCTAATATAAAGTGTCATTTTAGTTTAAAACACACAACAAATCTCCAAAACATAGTAAATAATTTTCAATTTTTTTCATACATTCGAAAAATGATCTATAATTTATTTGTGGTGTGTAGGAATTTACTACATTTTAATCTAACACACAATGTGTCTAGTATCACTCTCCATTCATGTTTGTAGTAAAAAGGTTTAATGTTAGTTTAAAACACATTTTATATTTCTAAAATTGCAGAAATGATCCCGCCTTTTTTTTAATGTTTAAGAAAACAATTCATAATTTATTTTTGATATGTACAAATCAATCATACATTAATCTGACACATGATGTGGTTTGTTATGACTCAAAGTGAGGGTTTTCAATGTAAAATATCATTTTAGTTTAAAATTCATGTCACATATCCAAAATAGATCAAATGTTGTTGTATTTTTAAAAAACATTAAGAAAATGATATTTCATTTGTTTTTTATGTGTATGAATCAACCATATATCAATATAACATATCCCAAACTATAAAAACAAGCTCATATTATTTTCAAACATTTGGAAAATTATAAATAATTTAATTTTGAGATGTAGGAATAATATGAACATAAATCTGATATATAATGTGGCTGGTATGACTTTAAGTTCATGTTTTTAATATAAATGAGCCATTTTAGTTTAAAACATGTGTGACAGAGACAAATCTCAAATATTCCGGATTAATTGTTTTTAAAATATAAGAATATGATCCCTAATTCATTTTTTATTTTATAGGAATCTACATATAGTAAATTGAACACACAATGTGGCCATTTGGCTCAAATTACAGAATTCTAATAAAAAAGTATAATTTTTGTTTAATGTGTGCGTCACAAATCAAAAACAAGCAAACAAACACTGACTTTTTTCACTATTTTCAATAACAATCCCTATTTAATTTATAATTTATAGGAATTTAATACATGTGAATCCAACACATGATGTGGTCAGTGTGACTCAATGTGTGAGTTTTCAATATAAAATCATCGTTTTGATTTAAAAAAATTTCACATTATCAAAACGGAGTAAGAAAGCATTTATTATTTTCAAAAATTATAAAAAATATCCATAATTCATTTTTTATGCCTTTCAATTGACCACACATCCATCCAAAACATGATGTGGTCAGATTAACTTAAATTTTATACTTTCAATTTGAAAGCTTCATTTTAGATTTAAAAGCACATTACAATTTTAAGAATGAGTAAAGAAGATATGATTTATTTTCAATTTTTAGTATAATGATCTGTAAATCATTTGTGATGTGTAGTAATCAAATGCTCTTAAATAGAACATATGATATGGCAGGTATGACTCCAACTACTTGTTTTCAATGTAATTGTGTCTTTTTAGTTTAAAACACATGTCACATTTTCAAAACTGGGTAAATGAGAACATATTATTTCCAAACATAATACAATGATCTATATTTAATTTGTAACGTGTTGGAATTAACCGAGAGTGAATATGACACCCGATGTGCCCGATATGACTCAAAGTGTGTTTTATTAATATAAAAATGTCATTTAGTTTAATGGAATAACTATTGAAATCAATTTAGGTAATTAATAAAATTTATAACTGATAATATCATAAATATATTAAGTAATTAACAATAATATATATATATATATTATTAATTAGAAATTTAATTAATTATTCATTATATAGTTTTTAAAAAAGATTATAATAATTAATTAATATAAAATTAATAATATAATCACTTACAAAATAATTAGTACTATGGAAAATAATATCACTAATATATTCACTAATTAACAATATAATTTATCATATAATGATTAAAAAGCATTAAAATTATATTTAGGTTATTTTTTATGTACAACTTCTAAAACAACCGATAGTTTTATTGTAGGCACATAATTTAATATATAGGTTCGTTAGTGGAGAAAACCTACTTTTTGAGTTTTGATCTTGTTTATTTGGTTGAAATTTTTAATGATTAATTAGAAATATAACATCAATGTAAATACTTTTCATGTAAATTTTGAATTTAATTTATAGTGCAATGATATATTTTTATTTAAATCATTTTAAATATAATATATGTATTCTAAATTTATTAAATGTTTCTAAATATGGTTCTATTATATGGCTACTATAGAGATTCATGTTTTTCAATAATTTCTATGAGCTTTATTAGTTCTAATTAAAGAAATGAGAAGTCACACTTTATGAGAACTAATAAAGTATTGATAAAGGTCCCCTTTATGAGTGCAAAAAAAGGAAGCGCTGAAAATGTAGAGACTTTATCATCACTTTTATCATCACTAATAAAGGACAAAATTATTTAATAGAGATTTTCTTGTCCATATTTTACTTATGCTAATAAACCCCATTTCTAACATTGATATGGGTAGTTTCTATAGTGGTGTGTACAATCTAGACGGTTCCTTTCATAGATATTTTATTCCATAATAAAATGATGTTGAGAAGAGTAAATTGAGATCATTAAAATTTACCAAGGTACTAATTCGTTTATTTCTTTCATACATGAATTCTTTTATACATAATTTATTAAAAAAATTGAATGTCAGGTATGAAAGATCTTGTCGTACAACAAAAAATGTAACTTATTTTTTTAACATCCTGAAAATCATTTGTTTTCTAAAAAACTTACATGTAATTCCCTCAATCAAAGATAAATTTATAAATAAATAATATTAATATTAAATATTGTAATTAATATTATTTTTTAATTATAATATTAAATATCAACTATTTAGATATTTTTGATATGAATGTTCAAGAGTTATAAGAGGTGAGTGATGGTTTATTAGATAAAAAAACACTTATAAGGACTATCAATGGTTATAAGAAATGAATGATGCATCCATAATGGGGTATACCGAATGAAATATCTATTCTTATGATGATTTTTAAGTGAACTTAAATTAAGAAAATATATATGAGGCCTTCATGGTTTCTTCCAATTCTCATCAACTAGTTGGAGGTTCTAGTTGTTCAATATGCACTAAAATAATAAAATGAAATATTTAAGTGAGGAGAATTTATCTTTCGGGTGGTTTTTATTAAATTATAATCCGTTAGGAATAGATTAAATTAACTGAATATTCACTAAAAAGTATTCAATTAATGAATAAAAATTGGAATAAATGTATATGTATACATACATTTGGTAGAAATGTTTAATTTAATAAATCTTTCTTGGATGACTTTATAAAGGGATGAAATCCCTTCTATTGTGTACAACTGATTGTGAGAAAGAATCACAATTCTCTCTTCCTACCATATTACTATTCCTCATATGAGACAAAGGTGCTAGCACCCCTTTACCATTCAAGTGTCCTTTCCATAAGACCACAAATCTATTTTCCAGTGTTTCCCCTCATAGGTAGAGTGATTTTGGTCACATGTTAGAGATCTTAATCAATAGTTCTCCTTCACCAAGGTAGAAAAAAGAATAGTATTGTTGACATTTTCCAAGTACAATATTTTTAAATTTTTGTTTACACATTGGTTCTTGAAGATAGGTCATCCTATTTCCAGGATCTCCTTGGCTGCATTTGGTCATGTGATGACCAATCAAAATCAATTAGTGGTATTAGAGGTAAGACTTATTTGATGAATCACCACGTTAATTATTTTATGAAAAAATATGGTTTAATTATAAAAAATATATTTCAAGCCTAGAAATAAATATGAAAAAATAATATTACTACTTATATAAAAGGTTTATTTAATTATTTATTATATTCATATTCATAAAATGTTTTGTAAAATAGGAATAACATTAATAATGATTAATAAAAAATATTAACTATTTTCAAATAAAAAATCATCATATACATTTCACTTATTTATGAAAATAAAGAATTTACTTATTTTAATAAAGATAATTGAATCATGTGTTGAATTATATTATTTATAAATTGGTTATAAATAATGGTAATTATATTTTGAAATATTTATAATTTTTTATAACAGTGTTATATAATTTAACAAATTATAAAAAATTGATGGTAAATTGAAAAATGTTTTTCAAATATAAGGGGTATATAAAAGTTTATAAAAAAAAAATGGTATTTTAGGAATATTTTACTATATAAATGGTTTATAAATTAATTAATTATAAACTATTTAGAATTAATTATATAAATGTGTATGCATAGCTTATTTAGAATGTATCCCAATTATTAATTTTTTATATTTAAAATAAATTTTACAAATTAAATGGATTGCATTTATGATATAAAAATAAATGGTTTATTTAGAAATCATAAAACGTGATTTATAAAGTGTTTATAAATTAAACTATATTTGATACTTATATTATATTAAATTGTTTATATAATATGATTTTGAATTATAAAATATTTAAAATTTAGGAAACAGAATATAAATGTTATTCAATAAAAAATATAGAGGGGTTCATATTGAAATTAATATAATATTTTTATATTCCTGATAATTTATAAACTTTTTATAATCATTATTTATTTATGAATAGTTGATTAATGTAAAATGCTTGTACCAGAAATAAATAATTTTTTTATTGAAATAGTATATTTCCATGATTTTTATAATTAGTTCATAATTAAATAAATTAAATATTTTCATATTAAAGGGGATTTATTTTGAATATCTTTAATCCACATAAATAAGTGTTTTAAATATTGATATGATCCTAGTATAAATAATAATTACGTATATGATATTTACGTTGTGTAAAATTTTATAGAATAAAAATTAAATTATAAATAGTTGATAATTAATATGATATAATATATTTAAAAAGAAAATTTATATAATTATATATATGAATGTGTCCATATTGGAAAGAATAAAATGATTTTATATTCAAAATTATGGAATTTCTATAATGTTAAAGATAAAATCAAAAAGGGGTTATAATAATATTTTATTTATGAAATTCCAAATAAAATTTTATTTCATGTTAAAATATTTGAATTTTTCCTTTATTTAATGGTTATTCCCAATTTTTTTCATAATTATAAATATTTTATATTATGAATGACTATGTTCCAATGTTTATGTGACAAATTCCTTCACAGATAGTGACATTCATATCATTCTTAGGATGATATCATAAAATTTATTTTTCACCAACCATAGACTTAATTTGATTTTTTTCTATGATATTGGGAATATATTTTGGGAATAATTTGTAAATATTAAGTGTTAGAGCTATTATGAACTGAACTCTTACATGAGTAAATTCACGTCGAGTAGTGGGACATGGGTTCTAACAACAAATATTTATGGAGGCTTTTCTTTCTTAGGAACATAAATGGGTTTGGATATTTGTCTCTTCGGGATAACTCAGGTAGATTTTTTCAATCTCATATGACTATATGAATTTACAAGGGGTGTTCATATACCACTTGAATATGAAGAATCTAGATATGTATGTGTTTTTTGAATTCAAATTTTGGGGTAAGTAGTATAGACTTGTGGCTTGTGTAAAGAGTTACACATTATGGTAGTGCAAACACATTAATTTTTGGGTTGGAATAAGGATTTCGAAAATTAAATCATTAGGTGGTTGCATACATAAGAGGGAATAAAATCATAGGATAATATAGTGAGAAAAACTCACTGAAACACAATGTGTGATATTTCATCAAAATAATCACTTTTTATGACCTAAATCATCCAACCGGGTAGTTATGTTCCATATCTGCATTCTCTTAGATTATATTTTTTTAGGAAATAAAATAATTAATGACATTTTATTATCTTTTCGGGTATTTTTTTCGATAACTAGGTTCCCATGGATTGTCATTGGATATATTGTTTTTCATTTAATTTGGGTTATAGTAGCTAGGAATCCCAAATGGTAAAGATACCATAGTAATAGAGTTGATTATATCCATATTATGGATTTGGATAAAGGGTTATATGATCAACTATCCATGTTTAACAACTATTTTGATTTCAATTATTCCTCATCTAAATAACATAGTAGTGAGATATGTTCCCATGTCACATCCATGTACTTATTTTAAGGTAATTTTCTTCTTCTATATATAGCCAATATTTTTTCCCCAAGGACCCTATTGATACCTCTTGAATTTTGAAGAAAATTGATAGTTTTTTGTTGGAAAGAACTGGTCGCATGTTTGGTCACACAATTTACTATAGCTTGCTGCCAAACTGTACATTGGTGTCCAGGTCATAAAAATTTATTTTTTATTCCTTGTTTTTCCTTTCAGGATTAACCCTAGTGATCACTTTTATTCCCCCATTCTACCATTATATCCATGGAAGGCTCCCATGCTCCCAAAATCTCTTTTAGAACCCAATTTTAAAAGGGGGTTATTTGTGGTGAAACTTTTAGGTTCTCCAAGTTAATGATTTACTCTATTTTTACATCCATTTTCTATACGGTTTATTTCTTCCTTATTGAAATAAAAAATATCCCATAACTCGAGTTTCATACCTAGGGAACAATTTTTTGATTCTTGGTTCAATATTGTGGATTAGAGTTCCTTTTTATTCCCTTGGGTTGCGACGGTAGTGAGATTGATGATTCAAAAAAATATTTATATTTATTCCATCAAAGGTAGTATATTACAATTATAAGCATTCTTTGATGAGTTATTTTTCTTTCTAGAACCTCTAATCAACTTTTTTTACTTATTTTCTCTGGTGAAAAGAATATTTTTGATATAATTGGTTAAACATTTTATCCCAAAGTTTCATTTTTTCTTCAAATTGTTTTTCTTACATGTGCAACTCATGTGGTATCTTTGGAGGGAATTATATAATATATGAAATTGGTTTAATAATTGTTGATTGGGATTCCAATTCTGATTTGGAATGGAATTGGGGTGCAGTTGGCCTTGAAAGTGGGTATAGAAATGGAGTTTGTGTGCGAACATTTATTTTACTCCGTAAAATTATTTTATGATAATTTTAAATGTTTTATTGAGTTAAACAATGGATGGAAAACATGATGGGTACTATTTTTTTTTTGTATGATTCAAAAATGGTATTTTTATAGAAATATGGTTTTTTATAACATGTAATACTTGTTTGATCACAAAGAGGGAAACCTAGGTATCTAGGTGGGTGGACATGGACTAGTATGCTAGTTATATAGTAGTAGTATTATCCCTATTTCACTTATCATGTTTGATTATGACAAAAAAATAAACTATGATTATTTTGGGGACTACTAGGACATTGGGGTTTCCCCTCCAAGGGTCTCATGCACGAGGAGGGCATTTGCTATATTTAACTATACACTGAGATACAATGTACCTAGGGCCCGATAGCTAGCTAGTGCCTATGGGTTATCTTGTGACTAGTTATCAATGGCTATATTGAATTTACCATCGGTATATTGTGTGTTTCGTTATAAAATTAATAAGCATGTGTGTTTTATTTAAAAGTATGCATTCATCAAAGTTTACCTCTTAAAAACATGTTTCTTTTAATGTTTCATCTTTTAGAAATTAATACTAGTATTTTTTTTATAATAACATACAATATTTCTGATTTAAAATTTATTTTCACATGGAATATTTTTTGTGGAATACTATTGGCCATAACCTCACACCATACATACACCCTTTGGTGTTAGTGGACTTGATAATTTTTGAATCATGTATGATAATGGTCCTTAGAGATGGGAGTTTGGGTTGATAGATTATTTTCTGGGTGTGGTGTTTTGAAGGAGGCCTGGGGTGATTTCCCACACCATGTAGTGGTTTTTAATTTAGACATTCAGCTATTTCTGATTTGTGGCCCTCTTTGGGTTTTGTTTAAAATAATTTAATTCTCATATGAATTTTTAGGACTTGTTTGGTTTGAATTTTTATATACATTTTTTTATTATTTGTTGTTTAATGCTTCTAAACTCTGGGAAATAATCCCCAAACACATATTTATGGCACCCAATCACTTGTTCCAACTAGTGGGGATAAGGAATTCTCATCGGGTTATGCAGTAGACTGGTTCGAGTTCTAGATTGATTGGTGACCAGATCTAGTTCATGAAGAAATGGTATCTGAGTAGGTTATGCTCTTTGGGTTATATTATATGGGATGAGTAGTATTAAATAAGATATTTTACTATCGTGGCTCGGAGTTCTTGTTTCGATTAGGGTTCATGGAAAATACCTCTTGTGACAGAGCTCGAGTCACCATGGGATGTTTCGATTTTTGTTTGACTTCACTTATATGTGAAACGTGCGGGCTGCAGACTGCACGTGGACATTGGGTGTTGGTGAAGTAGTTATTTATTACATTTTTATCTTGAATATGACTTATTTATATTTGAATTTATTGCTGAATTTTATTAGAACTGTTGTACTAATGTAATATCTTGCGATTGTTTCTTTTTTTTTTGTAGCAACAAACTTACTCGCAAATCTCTCAAGCACCCGCTGGAGGAATCTGAAGAGAGTACACCCTCACTCTTTTATCAATGTCTGGTAGAAGATGTGGTCTGGTCTAACAATGTTCTATGAGAGGGAGTCGATCCTACTCTATTTCTATCTAAATATGACATGTCTTTTCCTAATAAGGAAAAATCCCATGAATTTCTAGAGAACAAGACTCCTAATTTTTGAGGTAGCATGGAAACCCCATGAATCAGATGAGTAGATTTAGAAGATCAAGCACATGTTCAATTTCCTTGACACACCTGAGAAATTTTGGATGAAATTTTACTCATTTTTTTATGTTCCCACCCATAGGTGGTGGGAATCATTGTTTCAAGCTTGGAAACATGAGTAGATGACCTAGAAAAGCTTTAGGTTTACCTTCAAAGACTAGTAATTTCCTAATGTCTTGGACTTTCCTATGTCCTAAGAGTTTCTGGAACTCATCTAGGGGGATTCGTTAGTGATGGAGTATTCTAACTGTTTCGCTGATCTAGTCCATTATGATCCTAAAATTGTCTCCAATGAGAATATGGAGGCATAGATGTTCGAGAGGGTTTTGTGGCCAGATATCTATTCATAGGTATTTATATTCGAGAAGAAGACCTATGAAGGGGTGGTTAATCAGGCTTGTATTGTGGATATTGGTCACAAGGAAAGCTATGGTTCCTATGGGATGGTATTATTGATGGGAAATTGTAATCCATCCATGAATAAAAGTAACTGAGAGGAGGAAGGGATGAAGGGATGTGGTAGTTTGAGCCATCTTCCTAGGTGGTTAGATTCTGTGGGTTCTAATGTGAGGTTCATCGTCTTCTACTAGTGTGGGAGGCTAGGGCACACCCAAACTACATGTACATATCCATTAAGGCCTTGTTATCACTGAGGAGCTATTGGGCACTTACATCACTTTTATAAGGTGATGCATCCCGTTTAGAGTAAGGCATCATTTTTGGCTTCCAGAGGAGTGTATATTCAGTCGGAGCTGTCCAGGATGGGGGGATATCAGTTTTATGTACATGGTAGTAGGGATGGATCATATTATGTGTATAACCAGTTCTGAGTAGAGCCACAGGTGAGTGTCCATTCTCAGGCAGAGGGTAAGAATATTCAATATTTAGATCAAGCCATAGAGGGATCAGACGTAGGGCCTTCGATAGTTTGATGTACAATTTTTATTATATCTTCTATATTTGATGTATCATTGATACTGTTGGTTATTTTTTTATTATGCTTTTCCATTTTTTAATCTTCTGAATTTTCAAACCAATTTGTTATCTTTTTCGATGGAGTAGGTAAGTATATTGGGTAAGAAGAAGGAGAAAAGTAACAGGTGACTGTCATGAGTGCATACTGTGTCAGGGTTTGAGATGGAGTGATAACTCTTAGTCTAGGATATGAACCTATTTGATGTTATCATAGGTAAGGATTATCTCTTTCACTTTCAATCATATATCAATTTCAATAGGCGGAAGGTGAGTTTCATGGAACCTGATGTTAGTCATCATGTTTTTCTCGGTGAATGGGATCCTTGGCCAGGTTGGGATGGACCTCCACTACCAAAATTGTAAAACATTATCTTCCATTTATCATTTTTCATTCTAAAAGTTTATGTTCATTCTCATATGGGTGGACTACCTTGTAAATTTTATGAGTTCCCAGAGGTATTTCAAGATGATTTTTCAGGCTATCCCTCCGAGTGGGGCATGATATTCTTGATCAATTTGGAACTAGGAATATAGATGATATTTTTTCCCTCATATCGTATGTCCCCCACTGAGATGAGTGAATTATAGTTAAATCTATAAGATTTGGGATCCCAATGATTCATTCAATTTATCTTCTCTCCTTGGGATTCTACTATTGTCTTTGTGTGGATGGCTGATGGTTCCCTCTAGTTGTGCATTGACTACCAGAAGCTGAATATGGTAACCATCAGGAAAAACATCCTTTTCCCCCCATATATGACTTGTTTGACAATGTTAATGGGAAAACGTTTGTTTATAAGATAGACTTGTTATCAGGTCACCAAAAAGTGAGGTTTAGAGAGTATGATATCTCATAGACTGCTTTCCAAAGAAGGTATGACAACCTTTAGTATGTGGTCTTTATTTTCAGATTGACCAATGATTCAATAGTTTTTGAGGAACTCATGAAAAGTGTGTTCCTACGTCACTTTGACTCCATCATCTTGGTATTCATGGAAGACATCCTTGTTTACTCTAGATCTGAGTAAGAGCATGAGCGTCATTTTCATACCCTATTTGGAATTCATTAGGATCATCACTTTTATGAAAAGTTTTCCAAGAGAACCTTCTGAATCAGGGAAGTGTTTCTTCTAGGTTATGTTATCTTGTAACATGGGGCTTTGATAGACCTTAAAAGATTAGTGTAGTTATGTCATGGGAGTATCTAGGGAATGTGTTTGAGATCAAGAGTTTCCTCAGCCAGGCAGGTTACTATAGGAAGTTTATTTGTGATTTCCCTCGGCTTTGTTCTCCCATGTCCATGCCCACTCCGCAAGGTGTGAAGTTTGTATGGGGCCATGAATGTCATGATTCCTTCGAGGAGTGGATGTAGTGGATGAATACCTCGCCCATGTTGATCCTTTTAGAATTTCTAAAGGGCCATGTGGTTTATTGTGATGCTTTAGGTATGCGTCTTAGGTGTCCACTTATGCATGGGTTATCAGATGGTGCCTTATGGATCTCTCTAACTCCAACCACATGTAAATAATTACCCTACCCATGACTTGGAGTTAGAAATGGTGATGAATGCTTTGAAGAATTTGTGTCACAACCTCTTCGGTGTGAAGTTTATTGTCTACTGTGGTCATAAGATCATAACATACATCCTCTCACGGAAGGATTTTCATATGAGGCAGCACCATTGGATCAACTATTTGTTGGGGTTCAACATTGATATCGTCTATACCCCATGAAAGGGTAATGTGGTGGCTAATGCCTTGAGAATAAAAGTACTAGTGTAGGATTTTAGGATGTCTAGTTATGAGTGGACTCTAACGAGACTCTTTGCTCAGATGCACATGGACACCAAGGAGCATAATGGAGGTGCATTCTTAGAGAGAATTCAATTGAATCCTTAACATTTAGAGATGATTTAGTGGGATCATCCTAGTGAAGAACTAATTCAGTGTTAAATATAGTTTCATTATGGTGGGGGATACCTCTTCTAATTGGACTTTGTCTCCTTAGGGAATTGCGATTCATTAGTCATTTAGTGGTACCATCGTCTCTGAGGAAGGTGGTGATTCAAGATATCCACTAATATTAGTCGTCCATTCATCTTGGGGATACCAAAATTTATTATTATGTCCATTGGTAGTTTTATGGCTATGTATTATATGAGATGTAGATGATTTTTTGTCAATGTGTTATACATGTCAATTGGTGAAAGCAGACCATCAATGGACCTCTAGTTTTCTTCATCTGTTTCCCATTCCTACCTATTGGTGGGATGATGTCTCTATGGATTTCATTGTTGGATTACCTTCTACACCTCGGGGGTAAGAACTCTATTTGTGTAGTGATTGATTGTCTGATGAAATTGTCCCACTTAATTCTTATCAGATATACAACCATTGAGGATGAGTTTGGACAACTATATATTATTTAGGTGGTAAGGCTTCATGGTGTTCCATCAGTAGTTGTCTCTAATAGAGAACCACATTTCATTTATAGATTGTGTGTGGTCCTTCATAAGGCCTTGGGGTTGTAGATTAAGATGTGCATGTTATACCATCCTCAAAACGATGGCTAGACAGAGTGTCCAAACCATATTCTTGAAGACATTATCTGTTCTTGTGTCATGGAATTCATAGGTTTGTGGGATAACCTTTTGGGATTGGTCGAGTTTTATTATAATAATAGTTACCAATAATTGATTCAAATTGATCCTTTTGAGACTCTCTATATTTTTCCATGTCGTCCCCCCCCATGTTTGGCTGAGGTTGGTGAGACCTCACTGTTGGGGCCGTGCCTTGCGAAAGATACATCTAAGAAGGTCAAAATGATCAGGTAGTGGTTTTTTATATCTCATATAATCCAAAAATTTTATGCTAACAAGATGCATCAAGCCCTTTAGTTATCTGTGGGTGATCGAGTATTCTTGAATATGGAACCTCATTTGGGTCATCATTGTTTGGTAATGTAGGGAAAGCTAATGACAAGGTATTTTGGACCTTTTTAGATCACCAAGAGAATTTTAAAGGTAGAATACTGGTTAAATTTTCCCTCCCACTTGACATCTATTAACAACAAATCCCATGTCTCCAAATTGAAGAAATACAATCCGAATCCATCCCACGTATTGATTTAAGAAGAGTTGGAGAGTGAGCCCAAATTGTCTTTGTCTGGGCATACAGTCAGAATAGTAGTTTCCCGAGAGTATGTGTTTAGGGAAATTTCTTTTCCATGGGTCCGAGTTTTTTGGATTCATGGGAATGATATACACAATAATGGGGAGAAGAATTCATGTATAGATAAATATTACCCATTCCTATTTTCTGATCAAGATTTATGTTAACATTCTAGGGTGGAATGTTTTCATGGTGGGGAGAATTATAACATAAATTTACTTTTTTTCATTTATTTTTCTGGTTATATTATTGGTCTATATTTTACCCCTAGGTCTCCCTTTTAACCCGCATAATTTTGAAGAAAATTGGATCTTTTTTGGTGGACATAATTGGGTGCATAGTTTCGCCGCGCAGTTTACTAATCCATGCTTCCAAACTGCAGACAGGTGTCCAAGTCATAAGAAATGATTTGTTATTACTTGTTTTCCCTTATGGTATTAACCCTATTTTACTCCTTTCAATTCACGTTCAAACCTTACAACCATATATTTCTCCCAATATACATTAGGGGTCTTTTTGAACCGAGTTCTGAAAGGGTGTTTAGTTGTGGAACATCAACAATCATTATGTAAGTGAATTAATCACTTGTTCCTTCTATTTTACTTAGGGGTTTTCCCTCCATGTTGATGTTCGAAATGTCGAGAATCTATAGGATTTTACCTTACATAACATTTTGTGTTTCATGGTCTAATCTTGTGGATTATGGTTGGTTTTCATTTCTTTATGGTGCGGTTGTGTTGTGGTTGAAGTTTCGAACACAGATTTGGGGTTATTAAAATCAAAGGTAGGTTATTCAATGTGTAAGAATTCTTTGATGAGTTAGTTTTCTCTCTTGACCTTCTTATATTTTTTCTTTCTTATTTATTGTGGTGAATAGAATATTTTTGATAGAATTGGTTAATCATTTAATTCCAATGATTCGCTTTTTCCATCAAATTGTTTGTTTTTCATATGTATGTCATGTTTCTTCATTTGAAGGCTTTTTATAATAGATGAAAGTGGTTTATTAAAGGTTTATATGGCTGAAAATTATATTTTTAATGGTATTTGGGTAAATTTGTCCTTGAATGTGGGTGTTGAACTATATTTTCTTTGAAAATCCATGTTTTACTTTTTGAAATTGTTTTTTAAAAATTTTAAATGGTTTATTGATTTACACAAGTGGTGAAAAACATGATTGTTACTATTTGGTGTGTTTATGATTAAAAAATGGTATTTTTATGTGAAAATGGTAATATATAACATGTTTACCTTGTTTGAACACAAAGAAGGATCCCCTGGTATATAGGTGGGAATACTATGACGAGTATGCTAGTGATCTGGTAATGGCATCATCCCTATTTCACATAGAATGTTTCATGATGAAAAAACTAACTAAATTTTATGATTTTGGGGACCACTAGGACATTGGGGTTTCCCCACATAATGTCTTGTGCACGAGAAGGATATTGGGTATGGTAACTTATACACTGAGATACGTTGTACACAGGGCCCCACAGCTAGTTGGTGCCTTGGGGGTGTTCCCATGACTAATGTTCATTGGATATATTTTAATTACCATTAACATATAGTGTGTTTTTTTGTAAAATTCATTATCATGTGTTTTCTATTTAATATAGTTCATTTATCAATTTCTACCTTTTGAAAATGTTTTTCTTTTAAAGTTTCATCTTTAAGAAATTTCTACCATCGTTTCTTGTTTATAATGACTTTCATGATTTTTTGCTTAAAAGGTTTATCAAATGGAATATTCTGGGTGAGGTGTTATTGAGGAGGCTTGGGTGTGATGTCCCATTATCATGTGGTTGATATTCAGTCATACTTGTTTCTCTATTTTATTCGTGTCCCTCTTAGAGATTTGGTCAAAACTACGTAATTAAGTTCAGAATTTTTTTAGACTTGTTTGGTGTGAATTTTCATATCTGGTTCATTTATGATGGTTTGTTGTTTAATGCTTCTATACTCCGGTAATTCATCCCCAAACAAATATTTATGATACCTAGGCACATTTACCAACCCGTGGGGATAAGGAACACCCTTCAGGATATGCCATGGACTGGGTTGGGCACTAGTTTGTATGGCAACCAGATCTGGATCGTGAGATCCCATGTAAACACATTTAATAGTGAAATATGGGTCCTAGATCACTAAATTGATAAGGTGTATAGGGGAATATTTTTTATGGGGGAAATATCTTTAAAAGTACATAATGAAAAGTTATAAAATCATGACACCCATCTGATAAAAAATTATATTGAAGATAACTAGAATCATCATCCACCACATTAAACATTATATATTTCATAGAGAAAGTAAAATTAAATTGAATAATCATTCATGACTTGTATAGAAACATGATAATTGTTCTGAAGTAATAGATGAAATATTATGTAATAGTGTAGCCACATTCTAAGAAATCCATCATGAAGGATATTCCATAAATAATGTTATATAACTATAAAAAGAATATAAAAAACACTATAGGTTTTTAATCGTTTTCTTGTTAACATGGAACTAAATTTTCAAAGACATCATTATTGTATAGAAAATTTCAAAATGATATACCATTTAAAGAATATCTATCAAGAACAAGAAATAAATGAAAGGTATGATGTTTCAAAATCAATTATTTTGATGTAAAATAGCGGAAAAACATTTGTCTCCACCCATTTAGTCAATATGATATGATACATAAATTAATTTGAGGGGCTGGGTTCACCTCTTAATCATGTCATTCAAAATATTTTATTTTTCAATCACTATTAGAAAGGTTCTAGTAGTTTTCAGTTAACTACAACATGAATGAATTCTATTATTGTTTTTGATATTTCCATTACATGTTATGTAATTTTTAGTTAGATATGGGAGGTCCTAGATTATTTACAATTATTATACTAAAATAAAATTTCATGGTTATGGAATGAAATGAAATAAAATATTTCATGAAGGGTTTACACTACAAATTACATTGAATAAGAAAATAAAAAAAATTCTACCATTATGGAAAGAATGGAAATTAGAAGAGAATTTATACTAAATAATAAAATGTAACAAGAAAAAATTAAATAATCTATATCATGTATGAATAATATAAAGTTCAATTTTGTGATTATGATGTGTATATGATAACATATATATAATTAAAAATATATATATAAGAGTTCAGAAGTAGTAATGAATAATTGATGTTTCGAACTTAATGGTATGATGAAATTGTTTTCAGCATGTATTACATAAACATGGGGAGAAATATTAAAATTTACATCTATTTTATAGTTCAATTTTTAATACAATTGGTTTCATTTAATTTAATGCGGTTGTTTAATTGATTCACATTTGATTATACTAAATTTCAAATCTTTATTTTGATATAGATGATCCTATTTTGTTTAGGTTAAATTCTTTATCCATCTATTCTATAAAAACATATAATTCTTTATAAAATATGGAAAAATATTTTTTGTCAAATAGTCATACTAAGTTGAGATAAATGGTTTTTCATAAATCATAAATAAGTTTTCGTGTATCAATGAAGTCTATTTTGAATAGAATATAGTGTCATAGAACCTAGTTATAATTTGTTTTAACTTAGAAAAGTTCATTGATATCAAAAAATTTTTTATCCTATTTAGTTTAAGTGATTATTTACATTATATCATAAATTATTAAGATATTATATAATAAATAAAAAATGTATGTAGTTATATATCACCATTATACCATCTTATTTATAAAGTGAAATTCACATGATTTCCTAATATGTTTAGGTAATAATTGTAAAGATAAATGAAAATGGTTACATGTGGTTACCAAAATGACTTAAATGTCACTTTATCATAAAATAGTTTATGATATACCAGATAAAAATGCACAAAGTTACATTTGGTCATCATAATAATTGAACATCCCTATTCCATAAATTCTTAAACTAGCCAATATGAAATGTTTATCACTTCGAATCCTAAAATTTATTATTGTGTGAAGGTAAAAAGAACCGTAAGTAGTTATTCTAGTTACCATAATAAAATGGATATCACTTTATCCTTAAAAATGATATGATGTGATGGTAAAGTGATAATTTATGTGTTTTCATTATTTAAAAAATATTTAAAGGAAAATGTTTAGTGGAAAATTTTACAAGGATGATGGTGTACATAGAAATAGATTTACTTAGAAAATTGAAAATAACATTATAACATTTGGTATTTTGAATATATGAAGTTTGAATATAAGATCAATAATTGGACATTAAGTAATATGATTCCTATTTGTCACTATTATTCAAACATACATTATCCACAAATTTTCCTCACTAAAAGGTTAGTGGGTTATTTTAACATATGGTCATAAAGGGATCTGATGGAAATGACATATTGATATAATGATTTGAAAATGAATCCATTACTATAGAAACTGCACAAGGGTCATGTTATATCTCTATAAGAGATTAGTTTTAATGGTTGTAAATATATAATGTATTTATAATAAAGTCAATATACTTTTATAATTCATTCATTTTTGTTTCAATTTAATTTACATAATCCATCAAATTATAAATATCCCATCAATGTATAATCATTAAATTTTCCTTAAACAATTTTCATTATGGAGTATAATGGGTTATGATGATATGTAAATGTTATTTCTAATAGATTTTTATATACATTACAGTGGGTTATATGTTATATATTTAATAATATATTCCTAAGGTAACAATTAGAGACTTATAACATGGATTGATTTAATAAATTGTATATCATAGAATGTCATACGGTCCAATATATAGTTAAGGGTTTATGCTTATCATCAATCCCACTTTACAGAGGTTGGATAGATTACTATCATGGGATCCTTCATATTTTATAACATTCATACACAATTCAAAATATGAACATAGCTAATTAGTGGTGGTTGGGTATGTTTTTGATCATGTTATTGGTTGCTGTGCACCTAAGATGTGACTTGTCCACTTGAATTACAAAAAAAACATCTATCCCTTTATTGAATTTGACCGAGAAAAAGAATTTCCATGATGAGTAGTTTCACATATGATGCTTTTATATACTTTTATATGTGACGTGTGATTTGACTATCAGATAAATGAATGACATGTGATGTATTCATCCACTTGGTTAGAATTTTTTAGGAATCCAGAAACTTAATGAGAGGCTTATACTAGATTTACATTTTCTATGTCTAGTGGTTTGTTGATGTCATGGAAAATATTTTTATATATGGTTTATATTATTTATATAGTAAATCATGTAAGGGAAGTTTTTATATGTATATATGAGTATGTTTTATGGAGATCACACCAGAACCCTTCGTAGCATGAATTTCACAGATGTCTTCTAGAGTCCACTTTTTATATACATATATCTAATAGATATTTCATAATTATCATCAATGCTGCTAAGGCCCACATGGTCACACCATTACAAAAATGGATAAAGATAACATATTGGAAAAATATTTGTTTAAAATGAATAGAGTTTGACGAAAAAATATATCCAAATGAGTTTGGATGTATTCAAAAGAGTTGTGATGTTTTTACAAAATAAATTGAGGGATATTATCAGAAATGAGAGATTATTGAATATGTAATAAAATAATCTAATAAAATATTAAATTGAGGTGAATTAGTCTTATATATGGTTTCATTAAAATGATAATTCATTATGAATGGATTGAATGGATTGAATTTTAATTTAATAGGATCTAATGAATTAATAACAATGAAAATAAATGTATAAGGATACATAAATAAGGAGGAAAAGTTTCATTTATTGAAAGTCATTGTAGATGGATATATAAATGGATATGATCTGTAATATTGTGTGAAAATAATTTTGAGGAAGCATAACAGTTCTCTCTTTATATCTTATTGTTGTTCATCGACTGAGATGAAGTCACCAGTACCCCTTCAATATTTAGTTATCCTCACGATACAATTTTGGATTTGTTGTCCCGTGTTGCACCATCAGAGGAAGGGTTCATTATTTCACTTATTAATGATCCTAATCAATCATTATAATTCACCATGGATGAGAAAAACTGCTATTATTGGAATTTTCCATGAAAAATGTTTTTATCCATTTTATTGACATGGTTGTTCTTGAATATAGATCTTCCTATATTTGGATCATCTTCTATTTCATTGGGCATGTGATGATCATACAGAACCCATCACTAATTCGATTTGAAGTACACCTAAAATTTTTTTACCTGATATCCATGTATCTTCCAATGATTAGGTTTAGATGGCAATGAAATATTTAGTTCTTCCTTTTGAAAACATGGATGAATATAAGGGAAAAGTAAAAAATTTTACTACATGTAATATTATATAGGGATGATAAGGCACCTACTCTGCATGAGTAATCACATCCCAAATATGCACTATTGGAGAAACAAATTATTGAAATGATGATTATTATTATTCATGGAATATTAAAATAATCCTCACTATAAATACACAATATAGGATAACCTAGCATGTCAACTAATCAAGACTTCCACTCTTCCCATTGGGCACTCTAGACCCCTGCGGGCAGACAATGAGTACCTAATCAATAAGGGGATCTTTCTTGAGAATGATTTTGAACATCATGTAAATAAAAAACTAAGGAGTTAAACCCAATATTCTTGCGTATCCTTTTATTTAATTTTGATAACCATGCATAAATAAATATTATAAACAAAACAAGACATAAGACCATGAACCTACCTCATAAAAAATAAATTATGAGAATAGAAGGAAATAATATAAATTAATATAATTAAAAACTGGGTCAAAAATAAAAGTATAGAATTAACCAAAAGAGGATTCTTAAATGGAAGTGTAAACATGGAATGATACAATATACGAACCAAGATCCAACATAAACAAAATATACCACCTTAACCCTTCTCCATGCTCTAAGTGAATCACCAACACTTATCATCACAAACACACAAGAATTGAAACATAATGGATCCTATGATACAACTTAGAATAACCTACTAAACATATAATATGATAGGCATGATATAAAATCTTACAAGATATCTTTCCCACACCCCATTAATTACCTTTTAAAGAAAATACATTTTCAAATAGTATTGAAAAAAATATTTATATTTAATTTTCCAAATTCGATTCAAAACTAATAACATGATGTCACCATTTAAAACAAATCACTATAAAATTATATAAGTGATGCATTTTAAAACCACTTACTATTTTTAAACTATTAAAGAGAATAAATAGTTTCTATACAGTGTCCCTTTTCTAAACCATTCCATTTAAAAATCAACATGAAAGAGATGAATATCAATCCTTGTCAAAACATTAAATTTTAAGTAATGGAAAACAATATATCCTTTTCAAATAATGTATTAGAGGTAATAACTATACTGGATTAATCATAAGGAACCCTTCATAAAATAAAAGTTCCATGTCCATCATGACACATTCAAGAACCAAATACCATGGGAATACCAGAGATCTCTACAAAAATCATGTACAATTTTAAATAAAATGTATCATTATTATAATTCTTAATAAAATACAATTTCCATAACATTTGATACCTTATTACCATGCCTAACTAAGGAGAAAACACTCTGAAGTAGAACATAGTCCATCTTGGGTTCACCAGCAAAAGAATAATCAATAAACCCTGATACAAATGTACATATATATACCATATATCTTCTCTTGGTCTCCATTGATATATAAAATGGGAGTGATCCATCAAATAAAGAAAAATATTAATAATACTATATGGAAACCATAACACAAACTCAATGACACGAACCCCCCCAAAGAAGTGGCCCCTTTTCTCAATATGACATATATTTAAAGATATTTCATATAGAAGGGAAAATCCCATCCATTTAATAATAATATAGAATGCAGTACACTCTTTGATTCTATTTAAATTTATAAAAGAAATTTAGAAAGTCCCTTATAGACCTTTAGAGAATTGTTCACCAAAATCATTTCAAACCCCCCTTAAAAATATCTACCCTAAATTCCATAAAATTATTTAAAAAATCAACAAAATAATCACAACCCATATTTTTATAAAAATATACCAACAACATTTTTAATATCAATAAAATTTATAAGGACCCCCTTTAGCATTTAAAATAAGAACAAAGTGTGCCATATCTATATAAAACTAGACTCAGAGAACAAAAATGGGTGGAAACCATCATTGCTAAGTAAAAAATCATTTTATGTAAGTTTTTATAATTTTAAATGAGTCCAAAACTATTGTTAAAACATAAAATTAGTTAATGGATTTAAATATAAAGGATCAAACACAGAGTAACCTACCAAAAAAATGATGCTTCCCGGACACATGAGGCTAAAACCCCATAATGAGGTATCGGGGACTCTCAAAATACTAATGCGAACCATAAATAAAAAAATCACAAATTGAAATAAGTCCTATACAACCCTAGGTCACTGCACTACTCTAGTTATTAGAATAGAAAAGAGATAATGAAGAACAACAAGAGAAGGAGGATTGTAGGAGGGATTTGTGTGATTAACTAACATGAAATATTGAATAAATACTATTAAATCACTAAAGGAAGATTGTAGAATCCCAAGGGAGAGGAATACAGGTAATTGGAGTCAAATTTTGGAGGGGGAGGATGGGTTTGGGGAAAAACTAATGGATTTTAATGTTGTAAAATCCAATTTTCAATGAGATAGATATGTTTTATAGTTTGATACATTTTATACTAACAATGAATTCCTCACTAGATAGACCTGGTCACAAAACATTATTTGAATTCATGATTTATAATTTATGAACCAAAAATGAAAATTAGTTGTTTTAATACATATGACATAAATTCATGGTTTCCACACTATTTATACTAACCATGCATAATCCTAAAACATGGACTATGTTAGAAATTCTCCCAAAAATTAAAATTAAATATACAATAAATTGATGGAAAATAATAAAATATAATATATAAACTATATAATATAGAAAACAGTTTTTAAGTGATAAAATCCCCACCATAATTCATTCTACCCAATAAATTCTTAGACTATTTGGTAGATCAAATGAGGTATGTGGTCCAAATTTCTCATTTATAAATCATGTCTCAAAAACAAAGGAATTCCATAACCATTAAAAAATTTTAGACGCCAACCAAGAAGAATCCTTCAACCAAATATGTACTCATATCTAAAAAAATTATAACAAACATACCATAAAGAATAGATACTCCATCATCAAAACAAATGTCAAGTGTTTCAAAAGCACATAAATATCCTAATAAATGGAAAACCAAAACAGATTCCAAATCAGATCACTAAAAGTACATAAATACAATAATACTATCAATAATCATAGGGCATGGTCATTTTTGAAAATTGATTCATCCTTCTCAGTTTTTAGACACCACTGTATTAACAAAAATGGGCAAGGTAATATCATCCATGGCGTCTCCCAAAAATTTATTAATACCTATAACATACTAATTATCAATGAAAAACTGGCATTCCCGAAATCCTAGAAGAGGAAAAAATATTCCCATAGAATAACAATAAATAATCAAATTAAATTTCTTAAAATAAATCACCAACACCCAAAAAATCCACAACTCTTATCCCAAATGATTTCAAAGAAATCACAAAAAAGAATCACTCTAAAAAAACCACAAACCCTCAACCAAAATGGATTGCTTCAGAAACATATAACCTTAATAGAATAAATCAAGTTAGTCCATATAAATAGGTAGGAAAAAACTGAAAATCCTAATAAAAATAAGTATAAACAAGACCAACCAGGGATCATACCTTAGGTCAAGTGAGAGTAACTTTGGACCTTTCGCCCAAAAAACCCAACTATTTGTGAGACCAATTTAATGAACATAACCTATATAAAATCCCAATAACCATAACCAATATCCAATGATATCCCACGTACAATATCACACCCTTACCTTTATATGATGAGTATTTTATTCAATTAACTATTTTCCTCAAATTTTCTATGTTTCTTTGGAGATTCTAGGGGATCAGGGAAGCATCACTTTTGGACTGTTGTATGTTGTGATTGTGATGAAGGTCATCCATACATGAAGTACACCTAGGTAAAGTAATTCATTTTTATTTCAAACGTTTTCATGAAATGGAAAGGGGGATCACACCACCATGCGGGTTCTAATAGTATACATGTTGTCATAAAAATCTGCATACCAAGATAGAACATGTGAAGACTCTAATTTTTTTTCCAAAATTAAAATATTATTTCTCTTCTAAATAAAACCCTTTGGTTTATCATTTCTATATATTTTGAGAAAATGAGCCCTAAAATGAGTTCCCCTACATTTATCCTCCTTCTTATAGTGATTTCATGGGATTTTTATGGCTGATTTTCCAAGGTAATCCACTCTATACCTCTCCTCATTCTCATTTACTTATTATATCTTGTTGTTATTTTAATATAGAGGTTATGCATACAGAAGTTTCCCCGTGGTTTTATATTAATTTGTTTTATGTTTTGGTGTAGTTCGTTGAAGGTTTTCCTCACATCCTAAGAGTGTATTATCACCTTAATTGGTAGAAGATAGGATTCAAGATTGGGTTTCTTCATGTATTGTTCCTGAATTAATATACCGTTGATTTTTTTATTTTGAAAATTCATTTTTTAGGTATATAATGGTATTATTAAAAATTATTATAAATTTTAAAATAGAAAAATTAGATATTCACTTGGATTTCATTTTTTGTGAAGCTGTTTTCCCTTTTAAATATACAGTTCAAATATATTTTTACTTAACCATGATACCATGGGTTTGATAAAATGACAGAGTGTCCTATATTAATGAATTCCAATATATCATGATGTGTTTTGATCTATAAACAAATTTTTAATTGTTAAATGTTATTTAAAGGTGTCATTAGTTCTTTTAAGAGAGTATTTTTAAATTATAGGAATGATTCATAGATTTCAAAAGATATTTGGTTAGACTTAGAAATTTCTATCATAAAAATTCTTCTATATATGATAACTATAAGTCATTACTATCACTTTAAAAGTGTTTTTTATGAAAACATACCCCTTAAACTCCCTTATCTTATTTAGATTTTGAATGGGTAATAATGTCACTATTATGGGATACACACATTATACTATTGTTCTTATAGGTTAGGGTCTTTTACTTTAGATGGTGCTCAGTGGTGAGGCTTAATGACGGTTTTATTTCTTTGTGATTTTAGAAACATATTTAAATTAATATTTCTTTCATCATTTCTTATTTGATAATCTCTATTTTATGCATCACGGGAACCCAAGATTAACCAGTAAAATTTCGGTATTGCACATGCTTCATGATATTAGGATTAAGCTATGTCTAGTAGCCCTTATCTTCTATTTCTCTGTCCTCTAGTAGTTTTACTAACTATTTTTATAGTTTGAGTAAGAAAAGGTGTTAGGGTTGTTTGATTACTTATATGTGTCTGTTGGAAGTATCTTGGATTAATATATTCTATATTTTTCTCTAATATCATTGGTTCCCATGAAAACTTGTTTTTGGAAATGATATGATACTAATATTGAATGTGTATTTCATAGCTTTCATTTGACCTTGATTTTTAAATTCAAAAATATGTTCATTTTTAGTTTAAATGAATTATCTTTTTAGAAATTATTTCTTTTTCTTTGTTTCCACAATATATGAATGTTTTATAAATGAAAATTTAAAGTAAAATTTCACTTAATAATGATTCAACAACTTATTTCTTTAATATTTATGATACTTTTTTAAATTGAAAATTTCTAACCTATAAGTTATTGTTATGTTGATAAAATTGAAAGATTATATTTTAAATAAATTTCAAACTAACATGAAATTGATCTACTATTAAAAGAAGTGAATGGGTTGTGTATTTAGCATACCTAAAGGTCACTTGTTCTCACACCTATTATATTTTTTATTTCTTTTTTATTTTTTTCTTTCTTGTGAAAATTTATAGATTTGATATTAGATAGTGACTCGAGGAGTCACGTAGAAATATAGTTACGAATTTTTGGTTATTTAATTTATTTTATATTCAAAATATTATCATCACAGTAGGACATTAATATAAAAAATATTTATATATGTTTTATGAGCGTTTTTTTCAATTAGATATTTATTTAACTATTACTACTTACATGGTTCTATTTTTTATTTATCTATTTCTACTTCAACATATGTAACTCTGATTTATATTTTGGTCATGAAAAAATTCCATGGTTAAGATACATTTTTATTTATTATTATTGGGTGAATCATTCACATTGAGTATATTCTAATGCCCTTTTTTACTTTTTACCATCTCATGGGGATTGAGAACACTCCTCAGTTATATCACAGGCTGACTCAGGTGCCCAACTCAGCGGTGTATTATAATGATTCATGAAAAATTGGTATTAGGAAACCCTATGTTCTTTAGTGATTAATGGTTGATTAGATATTGGGTTGTGGGAAACCATGGGCTAGGTGTAAGAAGTTTTTAGCTGGTTCATTATCATTTCGAACATCAAGTTATAATGGGATGTTAGGAAATGAGTCTTGGATTTTGAGATTTCTTTTTTACATTTATGTTATGTTTAGATATATATTGACTACTTTATAAATTATAATAATGTTATATGGATTATTTAAAGGAATTTCTTATCTATTGGGTGATGTGGAAATTGAACATGGGATATATAGTGAGTTTACATGGTATGGAATGTTATGTGGAGCACGTAGGTATAGTTTTGTATAACTGTATATGGATGTTAAATGAATGACACATGGTCCTACAAACCTTGTGGCTAGGTCATTAACTATACCTAACCTCTCTTATGTGAGTTTATTATTGTGTAATGATAATTGATATGATTTTATCAATGTTTTGGTGATGGAAATCCATGGTAAAAAAAATAAAAAGATTATCTTTCTAAATATATGAAGGATATTTCCATGAAAATTGATGTTATTTGTTATGATATTGTAAAGATTTTTTAATCGAGACTTGATTCTTAAAATGGGATGATGTGCATGTTATTTTACAATTTGAGGGCCATTTTGGTAAGGAATGATAATAGTTAACTGGTGATTTTATTTTTAATTATGATAGTGGAATTAAAAACTAATAATGTAAATTTTAGTGATATTTTAGTGTTTTATGATAAGAATTTGTTTGTGTTTTAAAATGAAATCTAGGTTTTATGGGTAAATTTCATCTTTTGAAATCAATATGGTAGATTTTTAAAATGATTTCAAATTAATGTGTCACTATGGATTTCAAGAATGATATCAAAAAATGTTGAGTGAAATTAGACATCAATTTTAAATAAGAGTTTTGATGTAAATATTGAATATTTTAAAGTAATATTTTAAAAATTATAGGAAATTTCAAGAAATAATAATTATTTAATAATAAATTTACAGAGAACTAAAAAAAAATTAAACTGAAAAATTATGGTTTTAATCATGGATGTATGGTTTTGAAATAAATTAATGGTGAATTTTTAATTTTTTTCATGCTTATAAGTTATTCTTTTTGGTTTTCTAGTTATGGTGGGATTTATATTTGATTGTATATGACTCGAGTTTTATTGATTTTAACGGGTTCATATACATATTTTATAATCTGAAGTATTCCACCAAAAATAGGGGATCATAATGATTCAATAACATTGAGTTTCCATCAAAGTAGAATCTTGTAGGATTCAAGTAAAACCTTTCCATGGGTATATCTTACACATATTCAAGTGGAGTGAAAATTCACACAATCTGTTTTTTATCTAGATAGGGGTATTTTTTTACTTATGTGGTGAATATGTTTCTTTCCCTTCAGTTATTCAAATACCGCTCATTCAGAATCTTGATGATTATTACCTTGGAGGCTGGCTGAGATCTCTTCCAGGGTTTAGTTAATTTATTTATAGTAGCTATGATTTAGGAGGTCGCATTTGCGAGCATCATCAACATGTCCTTTCATGTTCCCTTTTTATTTCCACGTTCCTGTATTGATAATTATTTTTTTATTTTTGGGATATTCTAGATTTTGTTCTTATTTTTATAAGAAAACTTTGATTTCATGAGATAATGGATATAACAATGATTAAATTTATTTCAGATACTCTATGATTAAAAATTATTTTTTACTCGATGGTGGTTCTTTTGAATGATATTGTACCCCAAATGCACCATGTTAGAATGTATCTTATATTACAGATAGACCTACCATTAGTCTTATCCTATCTTGGTCAATTACATTGAAACTTTTTTACAGTTTTATAATTTTAATTATATTTAAAACCTTTAAAAGAATATAAATTTTGAGATGTTGTTGATTCGTGATATTTTATAGTTGAGAAATTGACTCTATCCCTACCTATAGCATGAGGATTTTATTTACCTTTATGGGGAAAATATAAATATGTAATTTTCTGTTAATTATATCTTATAAAAGTTATGATTCACCAGTTTTGGTGTTTGGGGTTTGTCTGTTATGTTGATGGTCTCCCACTTAAGAACATTCAAGGACCTATTTGATGATGTTTTTGCTGAATTCCTTCCTTTTTGGATGATCTTTTCATTATTCTTAGAATTTTAGGAGTGTTTGATCATAGATCTAGAATTCAAGTTTTAGAGGAGTATAAAATATGGTAGGGGCTAAAATATTGTATCCCTCTCATTGGGTGTTCCTTATTCATTATAGAGTATCATTTATCATTTTTTCTAACCCATCATTAACTAAATGGGTTTTAGGCTTGTTAAACATTGTATTTTATGAAATATGTTTGGGTAATAACTTTTAATTACCTTATTTTTTGAAGTTCTAAAATTACATTAATCACAAAATTTATGATGTTGGTAGAATACCTAATTTATGGTTGTTTTTAAAGGTTCTCTGAGAAAAGAGTTGAGTCGATTGTCATAATGAAACTTATATAAATTTTTTTCATGGTGCATCATATTTTTATAATATAATATTATTTTATGTTGAAACTCATTAATTCATTGATCAATATATCCATTTGGGTCTATCTAAGGGTAAAAATTGGTTTTTTGGGGTGAAATATCACACCCAAACCATAAATATATAAGAATATGGATTATTTATTAAGCTATAATTTATCTTCTAATTCCTTGGATATTTATGGGTTTTAGGGGGTGGGAATCTATAGTTTTTCACTACAATAAGTCACGGACATGACACTAGTCATCACATCATAACTAACTCCTAAAAAGATTCCCATATTTCTATGTTGTAGTTGTTCATACTCTAATGATGGGTGTAACACTACAAACATGTTGGTTTTGAAATCCATCATGCCATGAAAAAAAATCGTCACACCATGATTTTCCCTTGTAAAAATCTTCATTTTTTTGAAATTAAAGACATAAACCTCTTCAAAATTAAACCATTTAGGGTTTATTTTCACCCAAATTCATTTGAATTGACTCTTTAACCACTTCCCCTTCAGATATTATTCCTCTTTTTATGATTTAAATGGATTTTTTTGTGTTTTATGTATAATTTATTACGTAAATACCCTACTTACCTCTCCTCCCACGTCCTTATTTTTATATATTTTTTATTCTTTAGAGAGGGAAATGAGACTTAGGGAACCCTTAGTTCAACAAGAAATTGGGGGGTTTGCAGATTTTATGGTTTAGTTTGGTTCATTTATGGTTGTTCTCACATCCAAATAGTGGAAAATAACCTCACATAGTGGATGTGATTATTCATGGTAGTTTTTACTTTTCTATTGATATTTAATTTTATATCCAATTATTTCATTCTTTTTGTAATTCATGTTTAAGTTATATAGTGGTAGTGCTAAGTATGATTATGGGTTTTCTATAAAAAATATTTTCTCACTTGGTTTTCATTGAATATGATGGTTTTTTTCATAAGTATAGTTTATTGTTTACAAAACAATGCAAAATTAGGGTTCGAGAAACTTCAAAAATATAAATTTTTAAGGTATTCCAATATTTAATGTGGGTTTTTAAGACACTAACCTGAATTCTAAGTGTTCAATGGGATGTTAAGGGTGTTAATTGTCCTTTTAAAATGTTATTTTAAATTAATAGAATTATTAATAGTTCTCTAACGGAATAAGGTAGTTTTGAAATTTTGGTTTAATAACTCATATGTTTTAAAGAATGATTGTAAGGTCTTGTTGGTATATTGAAATAGGGTTTTCCTGATTACAACACAACCTTGGGAAATTATGTTTAATTTTTCAAATGGTTGAAAGTGTCCCTGAAAAAGGAAACAATTATTATTCTATTATTCTTATAAGTAAGGGGTTGTTTTTATACTGGGTTTTCTAGGGAGGGGATTTATCATGGTTTCTTCTTTTTGTATTTAGAGATTTATTAACATTCATATTTTTTTCATTAATTATTATCTCACCTCAATTTTATGTATCATGGAAAACTGAGAATATGTACTAAAATTTTGAAGATAACATTCTTCACTAGTTTAGTATTATTCTATGGATATTTTACCTTAATATATATTTTTACTCATTGTATGTTTATAATCATTATTTAGGCAATGTAGGTTGATACTGGGTGTTATGGATGTTTTATTGCATTAGTTATGATTATAATATAGATATTGGTTTAGTATTTTCTACATTTTCTCCTAAGAAATTCATTTCATAGAAATGCTGATTTTTCATATGATATGATATTGATATTCTATTTTTGTTTTTTATCAATCATTTTAAAAATAAAAAAATGGTCATATTTGAATTTTAATGAATATTTTTTTTAATATATTCATTGTTTTTCTTTTTTTACTCTGTATGGGATTTTAAAAAAGGAATTTTTTTCTTAACTACTTCCATTAATAAATTTTTATCTAATTCATTATTCATTAATATTTTAAAGGATAATTTTTTCTTTTAAATGATTGTATTTTGTGTTATTTTCTTGTAATAAAATTGAAATATTACTTTTTAAATGTATTTCAAACAAGCTTTAAATGGATGTATTGATATAGGTCAAGTATAGGGTTTAAATTGGGGAAACCAATTCTATACTTGAGCTCGAACCCATTATATTTTAGGTTCGGGTTTTCTTTCTGGATAATAATGGGAAATAATAGATTTTAGATTAAAAAGTAACAAGTTGAGACATATGGTGATATGGTTGGGATATTTTTGTTTTTTTTATTTTAATTTCTTGTTGTATTTATATTGGTCAAGTCAACTATTCATGTAAATGATCTTTCCTTTTATTTTATATGTCTTGAACTAGCTTATGCACTTCTTTAATTGTTATGAATTCCCTAGATCTATTTTTTATTTACATTATCTTTAATCTATATATTTATGTATGATATAAGAAGTATTCATTATGAAATTCCTAGTAGAATCACCATATTAATTTAGGTATATTGTGCAAAATAATTACCATCTATTATATATTGATTACCTTGGTTCTTATCTCCATACCATGGGGATCTAGAATTAAAATTAGTTATGACTGAGGCCTGTATAGATTCCAATTTTTGTGATGACTCGTTTGGATTAATTAGATAGAATCCATCAATACGATAACCATAAAATTAGGGTGGAACCTCATAAAATGAAAATGGTACATATCACACCAAATCTGAATCATCTAAAAAATCAATGTAATGGATATTTTCTAAGGTAACATGAATATAGTGTCTTTAATCAGTTTCATTAGATAATCTAAACTCAACAATCACAAGACTCAAAACTATAATCCATCACAAAACCCAAAAATAGTTTTTAACTAGACAATATAAAACACCCTATAGATTTAGCATCCACCTTTAATCAATAAGTTTCTTGGGAATACTTGATATAGCTAAAAACATGAGTATGCAAATTCATATGTCCAAATCTAAATTAAGTGGATCCGATATAAACCATGATACAACACAAAACACACAAGTTCGACCCAATTATTTTTTTTACAAACCCACTTTTTAAACCATTTTTATAGAATATTGACAATAAAACTTTTTTTTTCAAAAGAACAATACTTTTGAAAAAATTTATGTCCTTGTGAACAATATATAAAAAATTTATTTCACACTTCTTTTTCAATCAAATTATAAATACCCAATCTCCCACCAAAACATATACAACATTATTTTTAAAATTATCCCATATTAGAAATAAATTATAATAATTGAAACCCCATTTTCATATATATTATAAAATTTAATTTCTAAAGTGGGGAAATTTCATGAAACTCCCCTATATTTAAAAATTATTCTTTAAAATGTTATCCATAAAACATATCCAACATTTTTTTAAATCATTAATGTATATAGAAATCCCAAAAACTGTATCACCCAAATTTTTTCCTAAGTGTTATATAAAATAGGTCAAAACCACAAATAAAATTCAGAAAGTCTAAATAATCTTTTAAAAACACCCTCACATTAAGAACCAATAGAATAACTCAAAACAGGTTTTATGAGACTCTCCATCAAATTCATTAAAAAATCACACCCTATTTTTATCAAAATAAGGCCCTACAAAATCCATGTTACACATCAATTTAAATAAAATTATATGCATTTCAAGATAAATTTCGCATATAATATTTTTTAATGATTCAATAAATATTTTTCAAAAATATCAAATAATTTTATTAAAACATTTTTCACACTACTAAGCCTATAAAACATCCGAATTTCTACCCATTTTGATTTCCCCCTTGAAAAACAGGAAACGTGGTCATCCCTTTTCAAAAGAAACATTGAGGATTACGTTAAAAAAATAAAACATTATTTAAACTGAAAACCACTATTAATTTAATAGAAACATTTCAATACATCATAAATACAAATTAAACTATCATGAAGATTGATTAGTGGATTAATTAAAGAAAACTCAAAAAACTACTAAATTTAAAACTGTGCAAGTTTGGGCCACATGGCCTAGAAAACCATGTGATAACTATAAGAGCCACACTAGAAGGATTCCATTACTATATTTATTAGCATTAAAATTGTTTATCAAAATATGAATATTAATACCATTCCACAAGTATTCTTTCTATATCACAGCTGAAGGCATGGAGGTTCACCAAATAACTCATAACTTCTCAATGAATAACAAAAATTCTTCAAAAAATCTCAAAAATAATTGAGAAACACGATCTAATTGGAGACATAATTCTCCCATACATCCATATTAACTAAATAATCTTCCCAAAATGTGGAGATCAGGAACCTACTCATGAAAAACTAGTTTATTTATAATTTCACTATTTCCAACCTATTGAAATCCCCACATAACAAGTGTGACTCTATAACATTATCCTTATTATGAACATAGGCTATAATATAATTTTTTTTTGAACTGAAATAGGATACCCTATCTCATCACCCATCCACATATTCTATTAGTCGCAAAGGGCTCTCTGGATCACCACAGACCAGAAACTAGTGCATGAGCCCTGGGGGAATCATGTATAGGAATGGGTTTTTCAAATAAAGTAACAAAAAAATAAGGATATGTACCTTGAAATCAAACATTCCCATTCTATAAGTAAGATTACCATTAGTATATAAATGATCACGAATGAAATAAGCACAAAAAATTATAATATGAATATAAACATAACTAGTAAGAAAAAATTCATGAAAACATAAGGAACTAACACAACATAGCATAATTAATAAGTAGCTGAATGATACAAGTCAAAAATTAACCAAATTAAAATATTAGACTGGGAGTGATGTCATGGCCCAATAAAACATAACAAAAAATTTGAAATAAATAAAATAACGAAAAAACCATCTCTATGCCCCAATTGAATCATCCTAACCTACTTCCACCAACACACATGGACTGAAACCTAATAGATTATCCACTAAAACAATGGAGAACCTGCTAAACCTATAATATGATAATAATGAGTGAAATCCCAATATGTATCCTCCAATACCCCATGAATATACTTTAGAGGAAAATCATTTTAGGACTGTTTTGAAAATACATATATAAATTTAAACTTCACACTTCAATTACAAACCAATAACATGTTGACACTATTTATGTAAAGACTCGGAATTATCCACATAATTTATTTAATTATATGGGAATATTATGAGCCCGTGTGAATTGACAGCGCGTGATTATAAGGCCCGGTGTTCCCGGAATGAATTTCTAATCATTTTTTCGGGTACATTCATTAAACTCGGAAATGAAATTTTGTAACTATTGAACCGGTGCTTGGAATTAAAATATGAGGGTATCGTTGAACTCACAGCACTAATATTCACTTAAGGAGATCATCACCTCGACCATAGTAGGTCGAAGGTAGAAGTTGATTTTTCAGATTTTTGTGGGAGAATAAAAATAAAATAAAAGAAAACAACCTTTATTTTATTTTTCTGTGAATCCATCAATTTTGAGATTAGAGGTGGGGACCACCCAAGAATGAAACCTCCAATTTGAAATCAGTATTTGGGACCGCCCGACCCTTGAACTCCATCTATTTTATCTGGTGACTCTTGGTCCCCCCGAAAATTAAATGTACCAACTTTTATAAATTAATAAGCTTTTGCTTATTAATTTGGAACCTCACCACTTGTGGGAAAAATATTGGTTAAGGAGGGTATATATTTGGATATTTGGGAAGATCATTCTCGAACAAAGGAGACCCTCCAATGAAGAACAAAATCTGGAATCGAAGAATGAGGAACCCACCTTGGAGCATCTTGCGGGAGTGACGAACATCAACGTCCAACAACTTCTTCTTCTTCCTCGCGCTACCTTTATCAGAAAATCGAGGTAGGGGATTTATTTATATATGATTGAATTTATTTATTGATTCTTCATATTCTAGTTTTGCACAATGACGATGGCCAAACTAACATGGCAATAATACCGCACATATACCATGCCACTTATATTTGATTCTCCATGCATTCTTCATGGGCTCTTCAACACCAAATCGTTATTGATGCTAGAAAAATCAATATTTAGTAAGCACAACATATGGACGCGGAGCCCACGACCCAAGGATCACGAATATGCAATCGTTTTACTTTCCTGGCTTGGAACGAAGCCGCAATGGCTTGCGAAAGAAGGCGAGGTCCGTCACACAGCTGACCGCGAGGAATGAAGGGCAGCATGTGTCTGCACTGCCAGATGATGAGGAAGTCACTTCCCATCGGCCATGGTGATGTAGTTTTCCATCCGTTCATCCACGTGTGGAGTGCCGACACGTGTTTGTGTGGCTGGTGGAGCAGGAGGCCCCGGTCGCTTGGTCACAGCATAGGTCGAAGAGCGGACGGCCATGCTAGCTGCAGTGGAGTAGCAGCGCGCAACCGCGCCACTAAGAGGAGGACCGGCCGGAACATCGGCTGGCTGTTGCAGTACGGAGGGACCCAATCATGTCCCATGGGTGACATGGCACTACTAAAAGGCTCTATTCATTGGTGTTCTGAATTAAAGGGGGGAATCTCCCCCCTTCATCGACAGTTTTGGTGAACCGTGCCACTCAACCCCTCCCCCAGACTGCGCCGCTGGGCTGCGCCACTGGGGTCGCACCACCGGGCCGCGCCACCGGCCATGACACTGGCCACCCCTTTGGGTCGTTACACTGGGACACGCCACTGGGCCGCACCACCGGGCTGCTCCGCCAGGCCGCACCCCTGGGCCACGCCGCTGGACCGTGCCACTAGGTTGTGCTATCGGGGTCGCGCCCGCAGGCCACACCAGCCGGACACGCCGGCGGGCCACACTGGCGGACCAGGCCCACCAAGGTTTAGTCCATTCAATGCGGATCCCTATCGGTTCAGCACAGGCTTAGTCAGTCTGACCCAGTCAGACCAGAGCCTGGCCCATCCATATCCATTTTGTTCACCATTTTGGTCTTATCTTGACAACCGGGCATCCATTTGACGAACCGTCTACGGAAGCGGAATCCATGAATCGAGAAGGTCCTATTGGTATACACCACGTGAATTTTGGACAATTTTGGAGTATAGCCCGGTTGAATCGAACTCCGAATCCAACTGGTCCCTCAGAGTGGAAACACTAATAACTTACAGACCGAGTGTCCGATTGACGCGTCGTCTATTGCATTGAGTCCCTTATGACATGAAGGACCTTTGAGATACTTAATAGTGGGACATCAGAGATGTTGAGGTATGACTGATGGATTTCGGAGTGGTTCTCCCAAGTGTGATACATACACAACCCTATGACAGGGAGAGACTTGACGACTGCAGACCTTTTCACCTTTGAGTGACTCGACATGCCCAGTTGGGATTGTCTCTATATAACGCGGTAGACCCATGTTCGGTAGCACATCTTTGTGACGCAGTAGACCCACGTTACTCAATAGAATGAGTATCTTAGTAGGCCATGAGGGGGAGCACCTCTATGTGACGTGGCAGACCCACGGTGGGGAGTGCCTCTGTGTGACGTGGCAGACCCACAATACTCGACAGGAGGAGTACTATAGCAGTCCAAGATTTGCGGGAACTGTCTCTATGTGATGCGGTACGCCCACTATACTCGTTATAAGAGGAGTTATCTTGCATCAGAGGTGTTCGATATTGTGACTAAGAATGTTAGTTGTTATTATCCCTAGAGGAACCTGTGGTTTGATAATAGTTTTCATAGTGATCATGAGTGGATCAACATCATCATCCTATTTCTCATAGTTTTATACTTGGTTTGAGCTGAGTCATCTTGGTGTACCTTTGTGGTACATTATCTTCATGGTGATACATGTGTGGTAGTCCTACCATTGTGGTATTACCTATGTGGTAATCGTCCCTCATGTGGGAGATGGTAACATTCTAATAACGTAGGTATATATGTGGGTATATAACTAAGTAGGTTTTTCTGATGTTTCTATGTTTTGTGGTTTATCTAGTGTGGATTTGAGAGACCTTCAGGGTCTCAGGGTCCTTACTAAGTATTATTATACTCACCAATACACGGGCTACACCTGCACCTTATTGTGTCTAGTGTAGACGACGGACGATGCAGACTGAGGATGAGGTTACATGGACTAGAGACTTCTCAGAGGTAGACCTCTGGTGAGGGGATCTGTTGAGGCGATCCTTCGAGTGTTGTACATACCATTCAAGAATGATTTTTGATGGGTGTTCACAAGTGTTGTACTCAGTTTTATTTGTATTTTCTAGTTTTTCTTGTACTTTCTTGTTGGGCTTGTATTCTGGCCCCAATACTTTATGTACACACACTGTTTACTATATATTTTACTTTGTGATTTTATCTGGAAGTGTCCCTGGTTTGTGTGATTTTACAGTTTATAATGGAAACACCTTCCCATTTTATGGAATATTCCTTTCGGTGCTTGTCGCTAGCGCATGGGCTATGGAAGGCGGGTTTGGAGTAGCCACGGTGCGGGCCCCATGCGACGGGTCGTGACTAATTCGCATCAGAGGAGTTTGGTTCTACCAATGAAATAAAACTATGATCTTTTCTGTGATGCAATAGTGTTAAGTGTTATGAGTGTGGTTTTCTATTCGGGGAGTCCATTGTTGGTGCGGCGGCCGACGAATCCAGACACCAAGACCATGGCTTCTGATTTCCGACTCAGTTCATGAATACACTGATGGCATATATGTTTTAGAAACGTTTTCTTTGTGATATCTTTGAGTCATCTCATCAGGTATAAACATAATGATTGTGGCACACCTATTTCATTTCATGTTTCATCCACATAGAGAGCTATCTAGGATTCCATTTTGGGTATGTGATGACAGCCCACCGAGTGATGGGGCTTTGGTGCAGGTCCCCCTTATAGCAGTTGTACCATCGGATGTTGTACCAGCAACACCACTACCTGTTGGGCAGTTGATGCCACCAGCACCAGTAGTAGATTATGCACACCGCTTGGGCATGTTTCACAGGTTCTAATGACAGATTCCACTGATGTTCTAGGGTGAGATAGATCAACAGGCAGCTAAGGACTGGATGAAGGCTGTGGTTAGAGTTTTTCATCTGGCAGGGACACTAGCTGATCTCATGGTGATCCTTGTTGCCAGTCTTCTTTAGGCAATAATAGAAAGATGGTGGAGCTTGATGCTACAAGTTCATGATTATGTGACTCTCATATGGGTGAAATTCGAGAGACTTTTCATGGCAGAGTTCATCCTTGCGACCCTATGATCATTAGGTATACATGAGCTTCCCCACTTGCAGTAGGGTATCATGATTGTGGCTCAGTATTCAGCGAGGTTCACTGACCTCTCGCGCTACTCCACTGACATGGTGCATGACCCTTTATTTAGAACTTGTACATTGGAGTAGGGGATCATACCAGATTTTAGAGCTTCGATGCTTTCTCCTAGTATCCCGATGCCGATGGGGGTGTTAGAGAGAGCACTCTTAGTGGGGATATTTCTTGCCGATCAGTCACCGGCAGCGAGACCCACTACCGGACAACACGTAGCAGAGTCATAGATATCTAGAAATAGACAGATGATGTATAAGTCCAAGAGGACCAGACCAACAGGTGGGCGACCACAATATATGTCATTAGTGGTGCGAGGCTCTTGAGGCAATGCAGTACAGGATAGGATCATGTAGTGTTACTCGTGTGGTGGGTCGGGTCACATGTCTCATAACTACCCACACCGCCATACATACGACTAGCAGATAGTCAAAGGACTGCCTGGGCAGAGGCAAAGATTCAACAAAGGAGGTCCCCTGCTAGGAGGCTGAGGTGGCAGAGGAGCAGGTCGTGCAGCAGGTGGTGGGAAGCAATTTGAGGTTTTACTGCCACCACCACCAGGAGGTCCACCCCGAACACAGGGAGTATTTGGCCAGGGATGATCTCAACTCCATGAAGCTGAAGCGTACGACCACATCTCTCCAAGGATGATACGAGGTATGATCTGTGTCTACTCCACCCTTGCTACAGTACTTATAGACACAGGTTCTAGTCACTCTTTTATTTTTCATGACCCAAATTCAGAGATCGAAGAATCCGGTGGAGCTGTTGGCCCGATACATACATCTAGAGACTCCTACTAGAGAAGATTCAATGATTACACACTGGTACTGGCAGTGTGAGAAAACTCTAGGAGGTGAGAACATCGGCTGGGATCTTCTAGTAGCAGTGTCGATGCCTTATGACGTCATCCTGGGTATGGGCTGGTTATCTAATTTCCATTCTCATATTGACTATATTAGGCACAAAGTGCAGTGTGATTGCATGGATGGGAGTAGGTTTTATTTCACTGGTGGGAAGGGAACCATTTTAGTTCATGATGGACTTACCCGAAGTAGGGTGCATCCGATCACACATCAGTTGGCTTGCCTTACCCTCGAAGTAGTTGATGTTGAGAGTTCGTGATATCCTATAGTGGTGGACCAGTACACAGATGTTTTCCCTGAAGATTTTCTGGGTCTACCTCTTCATAGAGAGGTGGACTTTTACATTGACTTGTACCCCAGGTAAGCACTGATATCTACACTAGCATATCAAATGGATACCGTAGAGATTAGATATTTGCGTGTACACATAGAAGACTTTCAGATAAAGGGGTTCATTAGGCTCGGTGTTTCCCCTTAGGTAGCACTATTTTTTTCATCAAATAGGTGGATGGGAGTTTGAGACTATTTGTGGACTATCGGCATCTAAAATAGTTGACCATGAAGAAAATTTACCCACTACCGAGGATTGATGATCTCTTTGATTAGATAAAGGGGCACAATGGTTTTCAAAGATAGAACTCATATCAAAGTATTACCAGATCAGGGTACGAGATGAGGATGTGTAGAAGATGACATTCAGATGTCAGTATGGACACTATGAGTTCTTGGTTGTGGCATTCAGCATGACCAATGCCACAACAGTCTTCATGGGACTCATGAACAGGATATTACAACCATACCTTGATTGCTTTTAGGTAGTCATTATTGAAGACATTCTGATATATTTAGTGACGGAAGAGGAGAATACATTTCATCTGTAGATAGTTCTGGACGCACTCCGAGAGCACTAGCTTTATGGTATGATCTCGAAGATCTTGTTCTGGATTTGAGAGGTTCACTTTTTTGGACACATTTTCTCAGAGGATGGAGTTGTGGTGGATCTAGTGAAGATTGAGGTTGTGCTTTCTTGGGAGCCACCTAGGAGTGTGACGGAGGTGCAATGTTTTCTAGATTTGTCTGGTTACTAACAAAGGTTTGTTCTCGACTATTCCATAGTTGTGAAACCCTTATCAGCATTGAAGAAGAAGGGGAAACCATTCATGTGGTCATAGAGATGCCATTGGATTTTCTCAGAGCTGAGTCAGAGACTGATGAGTTCCCCCATCATGAGGCTACTGGAAGATGGTGTTGGGTATGTAGTCTATGATGATTCATCATGGACCGAGCTTGGATGTGTTCTGATGCAGGAGAGATTAGTGATTTCCTGTGGTTCTCAACAACTGAGACAACATGAGAAGAAGAATGCTACCCATGACCAGGATTTAGAAGTAATGGTCTTCGCATTGAAGATGTGGAAACATTACTTGATGTATGAACGTTTTACAATCTACTCTGATCAGAAGAGTCTTAGGTATATCTTCTCTTAGAATGACATGAACCTGATACAATGACATTTTCATTAGTTCCTCCAGGACTACGACTTCAAGATTTTCTATACTCATGGTAAGGGGAATGTAGTAGCTGATGCACTCCACAAGAGATCTGGTATATAGTTCATGAGTGAGGCGATGGAGCAGCTAGCCACTTTGCGGATATCCTATGTGGATCGAGATGGAGAAACTTATCTTCAGTGTCTGACAATCACTCCCCCACTCCTTATGTGAGTCAGGGAGGCGCAACTTGGGGAAAATGACTGCAAATATTGACGTGCTCAGATGTCCATAGGACATGAACCTGGCTGATTTTCTGAAGGTGGGGAGCAGGTCGTCCTCTTCAGAGGACGTAAAATGGTACCAGTGGCACTATAGGGGGATGTGTTGAGGGAGGTCCATACATCCCCTCTAGTGGCACATCAAGGAGTGAATAATATTTACCATGACCTTTTTCATCAGCATTGGTGGCCGAGAATCAAAAAAGATGTAGAAGAGTTTGTCTCTCGGTTCCTCACATGTCAGCAAGTGAAGGCAGGGCATCAGGTTCCAGCAAGATTAGTTCAGCCAATAGAGGAGACATATTGAAAGTGGGATGGAATTTTCATTGACTTTATGACAGGACTTCCATGCACATCCGAGAATCATGATTCTATCTGGGTGATCGTTGACCGACTCACCTAGTCATCCCACATTCTACCTATCAAAGAGCATGGATCAGTAGAGTGCTTGGGACTCCTCTACGTATAAGATATTGTACATACTCAAGGAGTTCCATATTTAATTTTCTCTGATCATCATGCACATTTACTTCTTGGATATGGAAGGGGATGTAGGAGGCATTAGGGAAACAGTTTCGGTTGAGCACCAACTTCCATACTCAGACAGATGGTCATATAGAGCGGACCATTCAGACCCTCGAGGACATGCTGCCTACTTGCATCCTTGATTTTGGCCTTATCTAGGGGGATCACTTGACTTTTGTGGATTTCATGTACAAAAACATCTATTACCCCATTATAGTTATGGCACAATTTGGGGCGTTGTACATCTGACCTTTCAGATCACCACTATGTTGGACTGGCCCAGATGTGTCATCACTCGTGGGACCAAAGATGGTACAGGCTACCACAGAGAAGGTGTAGATCATCCAGAAGTGGATGAACTCTTCATAGAGTAGGAATATGTCCTATTCCGACCAGAGACAATGACCTCTTGAGTTCAAGGATGGTGATCACATCTTTTTACGGGTCTCACCTCGATGAGGTTTGCAGAGGTTTGGTTGGGGTGGCATGTTACCTCTGAGGTTCATCAGACCCATTCTGGTCCTCAGTGGATTTGGCGAGGTGGCATACCACCTAACTCTTCCACCTTAGTTACACCGGTTGCACGAAGTTTTCCATGTATCATTGCTAAGGAGATACGTACAAGATCCTTTGCACATCATTGACTAGGGAGAGATCGACATCGATGATGGGGTAACATTTTCGGAGGTTCTATTGGATATTGAGGATCAATAATAGTGGTTAATTAGTGGGAGATGATACCTTTGGTGCACATTCGTTGGCAGTATGGGAACCTCCAGGAGATAACATGGGAACGAGAGGTACATATTCGTGTTGACTACCCCGGCTTGTTTCCCTAGATTGTGTTATGGATTTCTGGGACTCAAATCCCTGAGGTGGGGAGAATGTAAAAACCCAAAATTATCCATGTAGTTTTTTTCATTATATGGGAATATTACGAGACTGAAAAAATTAACAGCATGTGATTCTGAGGCCTGCTGTGCTTGGAATGAATTTATGAACTTTTTGCGGGTACCTTCATTATACGTGCGAGTGGAATTTTGTAAATTTCGAACCGGTGCTCAGAATTGAAATTTGAGGGCACTATTGAACTTGCAGTGCCAATATTCACTTAAAGTGACCTTCACCTTGACCACAGTAGGTCGAGGGTAGATGTTGGTTTTTCTCCTTCTTGTGGGGGAGTAAAAATATAATAAAATAAGCTTTTATTTTATTTTTTGTGAAACCTTAATTTTTGGGTTTAAAGGTGGGGACCATCCAATCTTGAAACCTCTCATTTGGAATTAGTGGTCGGGACCACCCAAACCTTGAAATACCTCTTTATTATGGGGTGAATCTTGCCCCCCCCCCCCAAGTTAAATGTTCCAACCATGATCAATTAATAAGCTTAAGCTTATTAACTTGGCACCTCACCTCTCACGGGAAAATAATTGGAAAAGGAGGGAAGAGACTTGGTTATTTGGGAAGATCATTCTCTAACAAAGGATATCCTCCAATAAAGAACAACTTTCGGAATCAGAGAACGAGGAACTGACCTTAGAGCGTCTTGTGGGAGTGATGAACGTCGACGTCCAATGACTTCGTCTTCTTCCTCACTCCACCTCCATCAGAAAATTGAGGTAGGGGATTTATTTATTTATAATTGAATTTATTTTTGGATTCTTCATATTCTGTTTTTCACAATGCCAATGGCCAAACTAACATGGCCATAATCCCACAAATATACCTTTCCACTTATCTTTATTTATACGTGTGTTCTTTATGTGTTCATCATGCGTTCTTCAACACCAATTAATTATTAACATTGGAAACATCAAGATATGTTGAGAAGGGAATATGGATGCGGATCTATCGACCCAAGGATCACGAATATGCGATCATTTTATTTTTTGGGCCTAGAATGAAGCTGTAATGGCTCACAGAAGGTGGTGGCGGCCGACACTCGGTAGGCCACGAGGAAGGAACAGTAACACACGTCTGTGCCGCCGGATGATGAGGAAGATGCGGCCCATCGGCTATGGCGGGGTAGGGTGGAATCCGGAATCTTTCCAACTACATTGCAGAGCGGCAACATGCGTTCGCTCCACCGAAGGTCATGGCCACATTTCCACAACAGAGGCTGAAGAGTGGTCGTCCATGCCAGCCACGGTGGAGTAGCAGCACGCGACTGCACTACTGTGAGGGGGACATGCCGGAAAACTTTCTATCAGTTTCCATTCATCGGGACCTACTTGGGTCCTGTGGGTGATGTGGTAGCACCGGAAGGCACTGCCTTTTGGTTTTATGAATGGAAGGGGGGACACTCCCCTCTTTGGTTTCTGCTCGGGTGGACCGTACCACCGGTCGTGCCTAGTGTTGGTCTGGCCGGGCCGTCCCCTTCATGAGCCATTTTTTGTGTTTTTTCCCTTCTGAAGTTATGGGCCATTGAGATACTTTTTCATTGGACTTTAGGGAGGTTGCGGTACGATCGATGGCTTAGGGAGTGGTTCTCCCAAACATGCTACGTACAGAACCCTGTGACTGTTGAGACTTGACGACTTCTCACCTTTTTGAATATGAGTCACTCGAAAAAACCAGGGGGAGTGCCTCTATGTGAAGCAGAAGAACCACATTGTGGAGTTCCTATGTGTGACATGGAAGAACCACGGTACTCAATAGGAGGCTCACCTCAGCAGGCCACGAGGGGGAGCGCCTCTATGTGACACAACAGACCCATGGTGGGGAGTGCCTCTGTGTGATGTTGTAGACCCATTATACTCAATAAGAGGATTACCTTAGTAGTCCAATACTAGTAGGAAGATCCTCTATGTGTCGCGGAAAACCCGTTGTACTTGTTAGAGGAGGAGTTCTCCAGCAGCCGAGGTGTTCGACGTTGGGACTAGGGATGTTACTTGTTATTATCCCTAGAGAAATGATTGGCTGGCTAATAGCGATCATAGAGATCCTGTGTAGATCATAATCATTATCATTTTTATCATAGTTGTATTCATGGTTGGAGCCGAGTCTTCGTGGTGTACCTGGGTGGTATTTTATCTTCATGGTGATACCTCTGTGGTACTCCTACCTTCATGGTATTACCTGGGTTGTAATCTTCCCTCATGTGTGAGATGGTAATATTATAATAACTTATTTATATTTGTGGGCATATACCTATGTTGGTTTGACTGTTGTTTATATGTTTTTTGGTTTATCCTTTTTGGATTTGAGAGACTTTCCGGGGTCTCGAGGTCCCTAAGGAGTATTGTTTTACTCACCCTTGCACAGGCCATGTCTGCACCTTGTTGTGAGTGGTGCATATGATAGACATTTCTGATTGAGGATGAGGGTACCTGGATATGAGACTACTCAGAGGTCAACTTTGATGAGGTGATCTACCGAGACGATCATTTGAGAGTTTCACCTACCCTTTAGGTAGGATCCATGGCGAGTGTTCATAGTTGTTGTACTCAGTTTTACTTGTATTTTCTAGTTTTTCTTGAACTTTCCAGTTGGGCTTGTATTCTAGACCCTTTACTTTCTATACATACCCTATTTTATATACAATTTACTTTGTGCTTATATCTGGTAGTGTGCTTGGTTGGTGTGATTTTACAGTTTATAAAGGGAACACCTTCCCATTTTAGGAAATAAACCATTTGGTGCTTGTCGCCAACCCCGGGCCTATTGAAGGCAGGCATAGGGTTGTCACGACCTAGGCCCTAGGGGATGGGTCATGAAATATTTAAAACCATTCACTTTAAAAGTGAAGATGACATGTATTTAAAAACCATTCAATATTCCAAACCATTAATGTTTAAAATAATTTCTATAAAAATTACTTTTTTAAATTCATCCTATCAAAAATAATATATAAACGGGGAATAATACTGATCCATGTCCCATCATTCATTTTTATATAAGGTATAACACTTTATCCTTGTAAAAAAATTTATTAATTTAAATATCTGTACAAGACCAATCATAATCCAACCATCATAAAATTAACATGCGACATCCATCATGACACAACAGATAAAACAATAACATGGTCATACCTATAATAAATGAAAAACTCTGGGACAATAAAAAAAAGAATATATCATAATCATCATGACTCATGTAACCTATCTTCCCTAGCAATTCAAATTCCCGACATTGTCTAATCATGTAGAAAACACCTTGATGTTAACATAATTATTATATGGTGTCACTAGAAATAGAATAATCATAAACTATTTTAGTATGTGTTATAGAACATCCCATATAACTCTTCTTTGTGTCCCAAGATATATAAAATGGATATGATCCATCTAAAAAAGGAAAGTAATGATAATACTATATTGAAAACAAAATCAATCTCATCCCCCTGGATCACCCATCATAGAAGCGTTCCCCAATTCTCAAGAACATTTATATATACAAATATATAATATAATAGTGGAAATATCCACCTTTATATAGAAATTAAACATATGTAAGACTCTATGGGTCCATTAATATTTAAAACACATTTTTTGAAAGTTCCAACAAGGCCATTGAAGCATTGTTCATAAAAATCAGTTCTAAAAATCATGTAAAAACTGAATCATATAAAAACCATTAAAACCGTTCAATCAATCAATAAAATAAATAAAAACAATATTTTAATAAGAAATAACCTATACCATTTTTAGTATCAAACCAATTTTGAGGGCGCCTCTTGTACATTTTAAACAAGCACCAAGTGTGCCTTATTTATATAAAAATAGGGTTTGAGGATATAAATAGGTTGAAACAAACATACTTAAGGCAAAAACAATTAAATAATTGGTTTATAATTTTAATGGATTATAAAATGGGTCTCAAAACATATAATCATTTAACATATATTTGAAGGATTTAGTATATAGAAACCTACATCAAACATGGTACATCCGTGGAACACGGTGTTAAAACACCATAATGTGGTATGTGGGACCTTTAATAGACAAAGGGGAATTATGAAAAACAAATAAACAAAAAAATCCATGGAAATACCTAGGTCACCAGATCATTCTAAATTTATAAGGTAATGTATAAAATGAAGAGAAATAATAGAGAGAAAGAGGAGTCTTGGAGGTCTTACTATGAAGAATCGACATGGAGGATTAAATAAACACCGTGAAATCTCCAGAGTAGGGGAGGATAAAACCAGGGTATAAGAACATGAATGGGTAATAATAGTTGAATGGGGTAGGGTAAGGATGGGTTAGGGTAATAATCATGTATGTGTAATGTGGTAAAACCAAATTTCTAATGAGCTTGATAGGTGACATGATTTGGATTCACAGTTTGGAAAGCTATGTGAAAATCATGAAACCCTCACCGGATGAAGCTAGGAACAATGAATTGTTTATTAATATGGTTCATAAAAAATATTTTAATAATTAAAAATGGATCTAGTAAGACTGTTTACACACTCTCATGTATTTCTCTGTAGATTCTACTAACCATGCAGAAATCATGCAACATGATCTGATTTCAATTTTTCACAAAAAATCAAAACAAATAAATTTGAAAATAATAGAAAATAATAAAAATAAATAAACAAGAAAACATAAAATAGATAATAAAGTTATATTAATGAAACTAAACCCCTTAATTCCTTCAATAATTTAACCAGATATAAAAGAGATGTGTTTTAGAAAATGATTTTCTTGATTAAGTGTTGGATTTTATAAATGATGTTCCGTGAGAATATTCTTTAAAGTTAATTGTTGGGAATTATTCTTCCAAGAAGTAACTCATAAAATATAATTCAATGGTTTTTATATTGGATTAATAGTTATCTTCTTACATATAATCTTCACATGATGAAGAAGAGTTGGGATTCAGTTGACTTCTACTTTGACAATTTTCTACCACTGCCTTTGTTTGGTGGTTTGGTTTAGTTTTTGTTATTTCTTGGGTTAGGTTGAAAGAATATATTTTTTATATTTATTTCCTTATACCCAATTTGTGTATCAATGGATATTGAATTAAGGTTGTTTGAAACTAATTATATATAATATTTGTAAGGTCCTCCTTGGATGATTAATTAGTATATGGAATAGGTGAAAGGGGATGATGTTTGTGAAATCATAGTCCTGGATGCCAATCAAGTGTTCCTTGAGCCCAATAGGTCACTAGGCCACAAGCACATCTCCCCTAATTCTAGAGGATTCAGACTAATAGTGTGTTCCTAGGTTGTTTTTGTAGGGAGAAAATTCCAACATTTCTGGAGTGTAGAAAAGTGGATAAATTTGATAATAAAAGGTAAATAGAGGAATAAAAATAGAAATATGACACAATATAATCTAACTGAATAAAAATAATAAACAATAAGTTCAACTTATATAAATATATAAATTGGTATGATGATATATGTCGTGTATCAAGAAAACAGAAAAACAAGAATACAAATAAGAATGAACCACATTCTATAAAAATGCAGAAAAAATGAATCCAATAACTATCCCAAGCATCATGAGACCCGACATAGTCTTTTACAACCATCTCTATCATAATAAATCAAGAAATAAAGTGTCTAATGTAATATGCTTCACTTTATAACCACTTTCATAAAATTAGTCTTCTTGGGTGCTAATAGATGCTTCGATAGGCTGTGTGATAGATCTTAGTAGGCCACCACGAATAGTGTCTATAATATCTTGTTTGTGTAATATAAACTGAACGTTAGAATGCATGAATATATAAAAGTAATGTAGTAAAATGATGAAAATACCCAAGAACATGGTTTATCCCTTGAATGGTTTCTGAAAATGAAACTGTTTCATTATGTGTTTAAGATCCATTTTATACTAATAGTTCACGTGAGGTAATAGTAGCACTAAAAATCTGATATGATAGTAATTGTGAAGGATCCAAGGTGAACAAGGAATCTAAAAAGTTATTTATAGTGAATAGGTTCCATGGTGATAACCAATGAATCCTTGACATCATGGGTCATAACCTCAGTAGTAACCAAAACCTAGCTAGAGATAATAGTATAATCTAAGGATTCTAATTTAGGGAATTCCATAATAAGGAATCTAATCAATTCCTTGGAAAACATCCAACGTAAAATCGGATAATTTATGGCTAGGACTAAGGATGTAACCAAGGCACCTCATGTTTATATAAACCACGTTAGGTCAAGGGAGTGTATCCAATTAATCATAAAATAGAAATTAATGGATCCTTTGTTGTTATAATGGGACTCCAATAATAGAAAAATACTAGGTTGCAAGATGGTCTCACCCTTGGGAACCAACGTCGTTGAATTAGAATGGTGTCCATGAGTGCTCAGTGCATTCCTACGGAAATCCAATAGCCAAATCATGTCTGACCACACCAATAATGATTTCAAAGTTCATATACTAAGATGTACCTTAAATTTGATTCATTTAATTAATTATGGCATGTTATGGTCATGTCATTTAATATGATCATTTGAATGAAACCTTTCCTTTCATTGTCTTGACAAGGCCAAAGGCATATAAAACCATTTAATTCATTACAAATAAGTAAAATAATTTAATAATGGTCTTTATTATTCCTTTCATTATACATGATAAAGGGTGCTATAAATGTTCAACTAATCCACTCAGTTATATTCAATTTTGACAAGTCATATTTATTCAATATACATTCTATTTCTAATTTAGGATGATTTAAGAAATTTATGTACTTAACATAGGTGGTTCACAAGGAAGGAAATATTGGAAACATCATTCATCAATTTACAAATAAATTAATTAAATGGTCTTAACATTAGAGTGGTGAATCCACACACTCGAACAGTGGAGCATGATAACACAAAAACTCTAAAATTGTATAACAATTTAAACACCCTACTTCGTGTTGTCGACATTGTGGAAAAAATCACTAATAATGAAAAACACATATTTTATGCGTCATAGAACATTCTTCTAATGAAAACAATAATGGAATATAAATTATACTGATGACTCTTGAGGAAACAGACAAATGAACATGGGAAATTATAAAAGGACCAAAAATGAAGGATGAGTTATACACCCCTTAAAACATACGCATACGACTATCCTTGTTCAATATCAACCTCTAATTTGGATCAGATTGTAAGAGATATAAAGAATGAGTTAATTCCCTAAATATAATTCATATGATCTTGCATCTAAATAGAACCTTTGATAGTATAAAAAATTAAATAATATTAAAATGTAATTATGATCTTTCCGACATGGACCCAATGAGACTATCAGTGCTTTGATCGGGCTCCAAATAGATGCTTTAGATAAATTCTTATTTTATGCTTGAAATGGGATCTTAAAAGGGATAAATAAGAGGTATTTCCCCGAGAAAACTAATAATGAAGAAATGTGTGATTTAATTAGATCATTTAGGGAAAATTTAATAAAACCACCAAAATTTTTCTTTTGCACGGTTTGTATGAATGATATTCAAAACCATGTTCCCACAATTCATGGTTTATTATAGGAAGGGGAAACCTGCATGGTTAGGATAAATGGTTAGGTAAACTATGTACCAATTTTTTGATTCACCTATTCAATATTTTTATATTTTCTTGCACCATCGTACAACCTAGATTGGAAGGTTAGGTAAAACCATGCTCCATCAAACTACTATTACTCTAGCCTTTCCCTGTTAAAACTAACATTAATTCGTTCCTATTATGGATTCCTATAATACTGAAATAGTCTACCATCTCTAATTGACCATGTTTCCATGCTCTGAACAATCCCCAGACACCCCAAAAATCTTTTTGGACTCATTGTGAATATGTATTTGGTCAAAAATACCAAATCACACCATGATTGAAAGGATCCACACCTGAGTGAAAAATAGTTTTTTATAGTCTTCCCCCAATAAAGGAACTTTTCCTTGAGTTATTCTTCCTCATGAGGTGAAACACTGTCTATGAACTACTCTAGCCACTAGGTATGTACGTTTTCCCCCCACTCCGATGTCTCATCCTATACATGGTCTTTATGACATAGAAACCTTAATATAAGGAAATATTATCCTCTAAGAGCCTTAAAACACTGATTGATGATACATATAGGATACTACTCAAATAAATCATTGATATCTGTTTCAACTTTGACAAGATCAAAATAATGAGAAGGGTTAGCATGATGTCGTTGAAGCTGTGAAACAAGGATGACATCATGCATGGAAGGGTACCTCTAAGGTAACAACCACCAATAGGCTACCAGCCCAACTCTCAATAGAATCTCAATTGGCATTTAACATTATTGTGATAGATTCGCTTGACTTTATATCCATCTATTTACTAGTTAAGGTCATACCATTAAGAAAACACAATCACTGACCTAGAACTCCAGAGGTCGTTGGCAGCAAATGCAAATAGATTTAATCATATACTGAGTAGTATAAAAATGCTTCTTAGTTATCTTAACCTACTCCAAAGTCTCCTTAAATAGAGGAAGACATAGTAGTGCTTACTCACCTGCCTCTAATAAACAAAATCATAAAAAACATGGCCTACCGCAAAAGACCTCAAATGAGGTGATATAAATTTTCACATGAAAGATATAATAATATGGGAACTCAATGAGAGGTATATTATTCTCCCAAAAACCACTGATGTCAAGGAAACATGCTCAGAGAATTTCCTATAAAACTTGTATCGTCTATTCCAATTCCTTATTGGTCTAAGGGTGAAAGGTAGTTTTCAGAAACACCAGTGCACTGATAGACTTTTGTTACCGATATCATAACTGTGACATGAAATGTGTGTCCCTATATAAATTGATATTATAGGGTGCCATGTAGTTCGATGATCTCATAGAAAAAAAATCATCTTATCTCATCAATTGAGAAAGTCTCCCAGATATGGAGGAAGTGAGCTGCTTTCATTAGTAAGTCAATAACTACCCATAAAACATTTCTACCTCTAAGAAACCTAGTTATGATAAATACAATGTCTATGGAAAAAACTTACCATTTCCATTCCAAGACTATAATCAGCATTATCAAGATAGTATGTCATTGGTGCTCCACGATCACCTGTTTATAAGGGGAACACCTGGTGGAAAAGACTGTTATCTAAAATTTCCTCTTATCCCACCAATACCAGAATTTAATATCTATGTACATCATGGAAATTTCTATATGTAATTCCCACTGAGAGTCATGGGAATCTTGGATAAATTCATATCTTATATATATAGGATCCAAGTCATGTCCATGTGTACATAAGATTTCGTCTCTATGCACAAACCAATCCGGAGGTCGGTCATCTCCTAAAATACTCTCATGGAGAACCAACATCCCGTGGTCTAAAAATTTCTTTCTCTTCATCTTCTCTTGGAGGGAATAGGTAAATGTCTTGTCAAGTAGATATGACTTATTATTTATGTCATTAAACTATACATTCATCTCAAGGAAGAGAGAAATCGATTACTATTCATCATAGTATTCTTTTATGGACAATGCCTGAGTTTTTTTAACTCAACACATCTGCTACTACATTTCCCATTCTAGGCATATATGAATGCTCAAAATAGAATGGCAAAAAAGATTCAACTGATCTTAACTATTTTTGGTTTAAGTCATGTTGTGTACAGATATATTTGTTACACTTGTGGTATGTATACAACACAATGTCATCACCCATAAGATAGTGTCTCTAAAAAAATAAGGCATTGAAAACGACTTCCAGATAAACGTCATGTGTTTTTTAGTTTCTTTTATCAGTGTTCCGCTATCTATATCTGTGCCCAATAACTCTATCGTATTGCATCTACACATTTCCCAAGATAATTTATAATTCATTATATATATCTATATAGCCTCTTTTAAGATCTAAAATAATTATAATAGGTGGAGAGAAAAGTCTCCCTTTTTCTCCTTAATGTATTTATCAAACTCTTCTATCCACAAGAACCTAAAAACCTTATTCATAATACTAGTAGTACATGAATCATGGCATGATTTTTCTTGTATGAAATGCATGTAGTATCAATCCCACCCCAAGAAACTCGGTATGTCAAAAACATTATTCAGATGCTCCTAGGAAAATACCTCACTCACCATCTCTAGGTCAATAGAGACTCCTTATACTGAGATAATATAACCCAAGATGTGAACATTATCTATCCATAAGTGAAACTTACAAATCATGGAATAAAGATGACGCTCTCTCTATGTACTCAGAATGATATCAAGGTACTTGCATGGTATCTCTGAGTGTGAGAGTACACTGAGATTTCTTCAACAAAGTCAATGAAAATAGAATCAAAATAAGGGTGTAAAAACATATTCATCATAGCCATGAAAATGGAGGGTGCATTCATATGACTGAATGAAATAATGAGACACTAATACAGACCATACATGTTACAGAATTGTTTCTATGGTACGTCTGATGAAATGAATAACACTTGATGATATACTGATATTAGTTCATTAATATAAATTACCCTAGTACCTCGATGTTGTTCAAAAAGATCATATATCAAAGGTAGGGGGAAACAGTTCTTAACATTAAGCCGATTCAGTTGTCTATAATCCATGATAAGAAAATGTTTCCCATCTACCTTCTTGGATAATAACAATGGTGAACCCCAAGAGGATGTAGTAGGTGATATAAAACCATTGGCCTCAATATCCACTTGTTTCTTCATGAGAACCTAGATATCAGTAGGTTTTATCCTATATGGGAAATGGACATGAGATCTTCTCTTAGAATTAGATTATTCATAAAATATATCTCTCTATCTCTATCTCATGAGGAAATTCAAAAAAAAAATTGAGAAAAACATCCCTACAACTGGATAAAACTAGAGGAAATTTGTCTTGATGTAAACCATGGTCTCTATGATGAGACTAGAAATCTTGTCATTTAGTCCACCTAGCCAGTGATGCCCTAGTTTAGTTTATATAGCATGGTCATCCTACTCACCATTATATAGAAAACAAATTCCCTTTAGTGATGTAAAATACACCATGCAATGATAGAATTTTACAAAGGCTTGATATAGAACCAACAAATCCATTGCATGAATGTGGTTGAATCCAGTCCTCTCGAGAACAAAGAGGTCACATAAAAAATTTAACTGATTACTTCAAGGGGAAATCCCCACATTGGCGTATTCCCTTTGACCATACACATAATGATGTATCTAGAGACATTACACCATAGTAATATTGTATTCTGGTTCTGATAATTTCCATGATATATAAGGAGATGATGGAATGTTAATCACATGTTTCAAATAAAGATGCTACTATAATGGAATCTACTAGAAGAGTACCTCATTCTATAGAAGGGAATGTTTCCTGATCCTTGATCTCAACTATAGTGCATGCAACTGACCTGATCCACACACTTGTGCAATAGTTCGACTACCGTGATCAAGATAGATCTGCTGCTGCTTCTGATAATTTTATGTCGAGATACTATGACCATGACCTCCTCCTCAGTCAGTCCTACCGGTGAAACTCCATCTCCATGCACGGAACATCATAAAAGAACCGTCCCATGAAGGTGGAGCTAATACAGAACATCTTATACTATATGTTGATGGAAAGGTCCAAAAAATATTTAAAGGTGCCCAAGAATCCACAAACCTGCCACTCAATAGGGTATCTATCACACTAAGGCATCTAGTTCCATTATCATCCACAGTAGTGGAACACCATAAAGCTAATAACATGGGTACTCTGGATACCACTTCCCTGACAAGAAACCTCAAGGGATCACTTTTTTCTACTGGAAGAACTACTTTTTTATGAGAGTACTGATCCTCTATACTGAGTATTGTCACCTTCGCCCAGGTTTTTCATAGTGACATGTTCCTGATTTATTATTTCTAAGAATTTTGAAAGGCTAAAGACATTAACCAAACTATAGGTGAGATATAAGATCGCATCCTTGAAGCGTCTTGCACACGAATTCTCATCACTGGCTAGAATTGATGAAAAGAATAGAAAACTAATGATACATAATGAATACTCAATAACTAACATAGAACCCTTCTCAAGATGCATGAACTCAATGGTTTGGTTAACTCTCTATATATGAGGAGAGTTGTACTTGTAGAAGGTAGTCTTGAAATCAGGACATACCATGACCTGAAAGAAACCAGCTTGGGAAATTATATCCCATCAACACATGGATGAATCAAATAGAATATAAGTAACAAGATTTAACATCCAATCGGGAGGCATCTTCATATTTTCAATGATATACAAGGTAGACTCTATCCAAGACTCTATATGTAACACCCCGAGATTTTATGAAAATTATTCTTTTTAATTTCATTAATGTCTTGTGTTGTACGCTACACCAAAAGGAGCTTGCACAACACGCATCCTTGACTTGCCTTTCATTACACTCAATCGCGACCTTCCTTGATAGCGTGTGTAGTACGCAATACCGAGTTTCACTAAACAACGATATGCTATTAAAATATTATTAAAACTAGCCGTTATGAATAGTAATAACCACTTTTTGAAATTTTGTAAATTATATTTTTCAAAATGGATTTCATTTTTTGATTCGGAATATCGAAATTAGCTTAGGGTGAAATTTTGGTAATTTTCGGATAACTTTCATATTTTGATGAATAGTGGAAATTACTAAATTTTAATTAAAAACAACTTTTTAAATCGAAATAATTAATAGTGATAAATTATTAATTTTTGTGGTTTTAAAGTATATTTAGAATATATTTTTACAATTTAATAAAACTTTGGTCATTGGATGTAATTTCACATATAAACCAGTTATAAACAAGTGTCAATCTTTTGATAGTTATTATCTCTTAAAAACACGCCTTTTGTTTTGACGACGGGAATTAATTTTTAAATTAATTAATGCAATTGATATTTTTTGAATTTGGAAAAATAGAAATAATTTTTGAGTTCATAATATCAAATATATCTTAGGCCTAATTTTTGGAATTTTTCTGAAAACTCTCAATTTTTGATGAATAGTGAAACCACTAAATTGTAGTTAAAAAAAACTGAATTTTTCATAAAACATAATTTTACCGCTTCTGTGAGTGGAATTTCGAAAATCCGAGAGACACGGTTAATATCAAGGACTAAAATTTGGTTCAATGTGATGAAAATAATTTTTGGTGAATAGTAACTTTTTAATTTTTTTTACCACGGTAAAAAGTAAATAGCATAATTAAGGGTAAAGATGATATTATTATTACCCTAAAACATGTCATAATTATATTAGATAAGTGTAATTCTACCAAAAACAAACTTAGAAATAAAATATGACCATTTATCCCAACTTGGATTAGATTAGGACATTTATTATTAATTTATTTAAAGAAGGGTTAAAATAGTTAAAATCAAAGTTTAATAAGTAAATAATTTTTAATATGGGTCTATACATAAGATAAATTAGACTATAAATATTAATTAGAAATATAAAACGATTTCCTACATAATGATATTTTATTTATAATTTTTAGACTTTAAATAAATTAATTTATTTATGACACAACGATGACACAGTAATTACCCTTTTAAGGAAATGTTAACATAATTGATGTTATAAATGCTCAAAATAAATGTAATTTGAGACTTTTTATGAATTCCACTAATTTTATAGGTTACTATGATATATTAGTGTTGATTTAATAAACTTTTTTTGAACATATAATTCTGTTATTACTTTCACAAAAAACAGTTACTAAATAGTGTCAAAATTGAGATAACATAGTTTTTAAAACAAATTTTATATTATTAATTGTTATTTTATTATTACAAATCTTAGGATCGGCCAAATTACTTAGATAAGGATATATATATTAATAATAAACAACTTGGGGTTTGTTTGGCATGTTATAGTAAGTGTATTAACCATATAGTGTAAGAAAACAAAAAGTCACGGTAAAAGTTAAATTATTTAACTTAGAGTTAAATCTAATTGATAAGGTTAAAATAATAACCTAAACTTGTATAAATCCTATTGGTTGATAGTATTTCGACCCATCCCCACTTTACCTTCGAAATAAGTCCCTTTGGAACCATTATAAACCGATTTGGACTTTAATATATAATAATATTTTGAGATATTCCTAAGGTGCCCCTCTCCTCCCTTATAAAAGGGAACCTCCTCCCCCTCCTCCTCACACCAATTTGAGAACTCAAGCTCGACCAACCCCTCCCAAAATCCCTTCTCCACTTCCCTAGAATAATCCTAGAGGTCCTGGTATTCTTCAAAGACCAATCTTAGTTCTCTAAGTGGAGGATTCAAAGAGGCGTTTCAAAGAAGAGGTAATATCCATTACCGATCTTTTCAATTTATTTCTTTTTCAACTTCTTCTTCTTTAGTTGTTTCATGATAAAGTAATAACATCAGTATTAATTACATACTTATATGTTATTATAGATATGAAACAACTCAAATACAACTTCTACCCATCCTACGGAAAAATGAAATCACCGCGCGTGCGTACGTACGGAATACCGTCTCCACGCCGTGGTGTAATCTGTTTTCCACCACCACCTTACTTGGATGGGTATAATGGTGTAAATAATGACTATATATGACTATTATAAAGTGATATTGATTCTGAAATAGTATACATATACTTCAATACAATTCCATGATCATAGGAATGATATCATCACTCGTGTGTACGTACGGAATACCGTCTCCACGATGTGATGCGACTCGTTCTACATGATCTTCATTTCATAATGATTATATAAATGAATTGAATTTAATGAATAGAATATATATTACACTAATACCATTATGGAAATGATGTATCTATAACCTAAAGAAAAGAATAAGAATTTATTCGACAAAACACGCATAAGAACAAAAAGTTATAAACACCCGAATAACAAGTAGCAATGAAATATTACTACTAAGAAGCTAATAATATGACCATATATGATATCATAAAAATAAGTATGATTCTGGAATATGTCAATAACATTATTTAAATCATTATACAGGGGGTTCGGACACTTACAAAGCAAGTCGGACCTAAGGTAAGGGAAATATCACAATCTCATTTTTATCCGAGATTGTTTATACTTTAGTATTTACTAGGGTGTATTTTATCATCCACATCCATGTTTCCTAAATATGTAATATTATTTCCATTATCCTACAATTTTTTAAATCATATTTTTCCCTTCGGTGAGTTTTTAGTAAAAGATATGAAAGGAATGTTTTGTCGTTTTTCGTACGAGGTACTTTTTGACTTTTCCGACAAAAGTACAAAGAATGTTTTTTTAACTTATACAGCCTGAATGGATTTTTAAAACATTATTTCCAAGTAGATTCCTTTACAAGTTTTAATGTTGATTTTTAATCAACTTCTTTTAGTTTAGAATTGTATGACATGATAAGAAATGAAAGTGTTTTTGAAGCAGAAAGGATATTTTCATCAAGAATGGAGTTCAAATGTTTTATCAAAATTATTTTCCATCTAAGATAATAAAGGGTTCTGTTTCTATCCCTATTGTTACATTGATTTAACTATGTTGTAATGGAATTATATTTTTATGAATCCCTTTATCTTATATGAATTGTTTTATGATGTCACAATGTTTAAGATTCCCATTTTTGTTACATGGGTTATGCTATGATGTATGGTTTATGATTTTGTGGCACACATAAGAATGGTATCATTATGAGATGGGTGGGAACTATATCTCCCTCCAATGCATTGGGTAAAGATTTTATATCTCATTAGATTAACATGTCTGGAATGGTAGGTGATACCGGTTCAGTGAAACAGGACTGAAACGAGGGTGACTCGGTTCGGAAAGGGACTTTGTCTATTAAGATAGTCTTGGCAATGAGTCTTGACTAACAAGAAATGATTCTATATGATTATGTGTGTATGCCACAATGTTAATGTTTTAAGTTATGATTATTGTGAATACATTTCACTGCCATGAGTTATCCCAGGTTATGATATTATGGTCTCTTTTACAGGTTAAGATTTCCAAAAGTTATGTGCTTATGTATATGATGTGATTGATATTTCTTTTGTTTACCCTTACTGAGCATTTGAGCTCACCCTTTTATGTTTTCTTTTCCCCAGGATATAAAGAAAGGTTTTAGGTATAAAATAAAGGAAGCTCTTTATGGGAGATGTTGAAGATCTTCCACTAGGATTAGAAGATTATATTCCGAGTTTCAAAAGACACTAAACTATTACGATCCTTGTGTGTGTGTTTTTGTTATGTACCAAGTATTCCGCAAATGTAATGTAATGTTCATGTACGTCAAGCTTCGGGTCTCTACAGTTGGTATCAGAGGAAAGTTTTAGTCAACCTTTGGAAACTAGGATGCGAAAATGTTAGTAAGATCCCTAGAGATATTTCTAAGGTATGTCTAGGGATGTCCCTAAGGTTAAGTATACATATAGGTTATAGTACTAGAATTATGCTAACGATCATAGAATTAAACCTAAGATATTAGATATTGAATATAAGCCCCAGCCTTAAACCTTACTTAAACTTGAGTTATTACAAGATTACACATTGAGGATCTTTTCAGGTTTAGAGTTTTAGATAATTAGATCATGAAACTTGCCTTACATTCCACATTTAAACAAAGTGGTTACATAAAAGACAATATTCATTCTTCCCATCAATGGAAACCTATTTAAAACAAAACACGGATTATTTCTTGACACATCCTTGACACTATCGTCACATCATGTACCTTTCCCTTGACCTGTGAAAAACATTTCAAAAACATGGGATGAGCATAAAAAGCTCAGTAAGGGTTATAAAAATATGGAAAGGAAACATGAGTTAATATATACATAAGAATGAAATCATACTTTACCCATAAAACATAGGCATATCAAATCATGAATAAATCATAGAAAACATAAGACATAAAGGTAACTTGAGGCATTCATAACATTCTTACGTAGGGAGTAACCCTCTTGGTTACGTTTGGAATACCCATCACAGTATATTCCTTAAATCTCTTCGGAGAAACCTTAACATTTCACTCCTTCGCGTTACCCAATGCATTGGAGAGCTATATCGGGCTCACCCGCCCTTAGTTTATCACGGAACCACCCGTTCTTCATAACAATGCCCAAGAACCATAACATAATCGTATCACATAAAACATGAATAAAGGAAACATAACATTTCCACATTTAAATCACAATATAACATTTTAGGATATTGAAATAATGAATCCATTCAAAAAGAAACCATTTCCAAAACCATTTAAAACATTTAATAAAGAGATTTTTGAATCAAAGTGTCCCATACCACCTTGATGCTTTTAACATTTTAAACCATTAATATCCATATAAATAAATCCTTAAAACCATTTTGAAAACATGGATATTAATAAGAACAAATAATTAAAACATTTAAAACGATATTTTGGTTAAAGGGGTTTTACCAAAATTAGAGACACTTGAATACAATAATCGAGGAATAACATTCAGTCAGAACTTTATAATATCATGAGAATAAAAGGATTCATGATATAATACTCCAAAGGACAGTATATACACCATATAAGAGTGAATTGGTGCATAACAACAATGAACCCTCAATAGAAATGTCAAATGTGATGAAATCCCTTATAAAAAAGGTATCCTTAAATTAAGGACAAATCAATCTCAAAATATGTGTGACAAATATAAATACACCCAATATAAGTGGATATTAAGTGTAAAACAATAAAAAGGTAATTCACACATATTCAATGGATGACATATTCAATGACTACATGTTGAACCCAAAGAAATCGAAATTGGGTTAAGAAGTTCCCTTGACAGCCTAAAGGCGTCACATCAAAATGAGTTGATGAGAGATAAAAAGTGTATCTCATCACTTGGACATAAAATTTACATCAATAAGGATATATGAGAACATATCCCAACATAAAAATATGTAAATTAAAAGACCCAACAAAAGAAGTCTTTTAAAAAAGAGGAGGGTGAAAGGTTCCCTTACCGACTTGGGTATCTTTCAAAACATACACCCCATGAAAGAAGGAAAATAGATCATTGATGTAAATACTCATAAACGAAAGTATATTACACAAAGAGTAGAATAATGGGCAGTACATACACCACTCAATGGAATTTGTGGAAAATGTAGCATAAATCTCATGGGAATAAAAGTGAGATTAAAAATCCCTTACGAAAACTCGGCAGCCTAACGACGCCACATAAAACTTCTGAATTTGGATTGATGAGATCAAATAGGGTATCTCATCACATTACAATAAAATGTAAAACAAGAGGAAAATAAAATAACGTCCCCCAACATTAAAAATATGAGTTTAAAAGAAGTGACATAAAGGAGAGTACTTAAAAAGAAAGAGAGAGGTTAGATCTCTTACGAAAGTTCGGCTGCCTAACGGCGCCACTCAAAACTTCCAAAATGGATTTATGAGAGAGAATAGGGTCTCTCATCACATGAACATAAAATTTAAAGTATGTTTAACATAAAAGGTCATCCCAATAACAAGAAAGATGAGCTTTAAAAGGAATGACATAAAAGTGTGTACTTAAAAAGAAAGAGAGGAGTAAGATCCCTTACCTCGGGTCTGACTTGACTCGATCATTCTTTAATCTCTTGAATAATAAACTTGAGTTAATTTATACTTCCTTAAGAACCTTTTTAAAGTTCATTATTCCTTTTATATCACTTATTACCATGTTATAAACATTATTTAATCATTTAAGTTAATCTTGTTTGTTTTGTCGATATTTGGTTCTTAAGTCGAAAGTGGACTTCTTACAATTACATGTTGTTCGTGTGGTCAAAGGTTCTTCATATCCAAAAATGACATTCCTGATTTGGATATCACATATATCATATATATCCAGCATATACATGTATTTATAAAATCACATAATCATTTAGAGGAAAGAAATGAAATGCACCGTTCATGGAGACGGTAAGCCGTACGTACGCATGAACGCTACTTTCATTTCTATGTCGTATTAATGGAATTAAAACTATATGAGAGGTATGTATAGTTTAATTCCAGAATTATATTAATCATTTATATTTATCATACATCATATATATCCATTATATATATGTACTTATAATAGTACATTACATTTGGGGATAAGAAATGAAATGCACCGTTCATGGAGACGGTAAGCCATACGTACGCATGAACGCTACTTTCATTTCTATATCATACTTTAATGGAAAGAAATAATAATGATATATAGGTAAATAATAATTCCTGTATAATATCATATATAATAACATGAAATCCATCCTTTATACGTCCCACGTATGGCATTAACGAATCACATCACTTTGAGGGGGCGGTAGTCCGCACTTCCTAAAATGAAGATATCGCGTATACCCATAATGGAAGCCATAAAGGTAAGACAAAAATGAAAAATAAAGAAGCATAAGTAAAACATAAACATATTATATATCATATATAAAAATAGTGACATCATAATGTCCACCTTTGAAGGTGTTAAATGAGTATTGAACAATCATCGTCTCGGGAGGCACAATTTCGCCATCCACAGAAACAGTATATTCTTTAACCATTTGATGTAGTTGTGTGAGAGTGTAGCTCGAATAAATCTTATAAAAACATCCTAGTATATTGAAGATACTGGTGTTGTTACAAAAGAAATAAATAAAAAGAGTTTAGGGGGTTGGAGAAGCAAAATAAAACAAATGAACATGAGAGAATGAATTACCTTTAAAAGTGTAACTCCTTTTGATTTGAGCCTAAAGGCTTCCTTTGAAAGGATTCTGCCAAAAGGGAATCCTCTAGGATGAGGAGAGGGATGTGGAGAGAGTAAATGGGCAGGGTTTGGCCGAGAAAAAGGCTTGAGGAGTGTGTGAAATGAGGTAGAGGTGGGGGCCTTTTATAAGAGGAGAGGAGGGGCACTTTTGGAATGTAAAGAAATATTACATTATTTGAAAATGTGTTTCGGTTTCAAAAGGTCCCACATTGATATAATTCGTGGATAAGGAGATAAGGCTTCGAAATCCACTCATCCAATAAGTTTTGGACATGTGTAGTTCATATATTTTACATTATCTTTCCATTTTATTTAAATCGTCAAATAATGATGTCATCGCTGCATCATTATTATGTCATAAATAATTTAATTTATATAATGTCTAAAAATTATAAAAAAAATACTATGACGTATGAAATCTTGTTATATTTCCAATGAATATTTATAATAAAAAATATGACTTGTATAACCCCACTTAAAAATTGTTTTAGTAAAACATATCATGTTTGTTTCATTTTTACTTTTACATTAAATAAAAAGTTATTTATGTCATTTCCCAACCAAAATGTCTCCATGGGGTCCCCAAGTTGACCCATGGCTTTTCTTGGTCGGCCATGACACAAACAATAAGGTTGGGACATGTGTCTAGGTCATTTCATATTATTAAAGCATTATTTATACCTTAAACTACACTAATTACCACTAATCGCGATTAAAAACTTAATAAGTTACTATTCACCAAAATATTATTTTTATCCCATTGAACCACATTTTACTTCTTAAGGACAACCATGTATGTCGGATTTTTGAAATTCAAAACACATAAGTGGTAAAATTTCATTTAAACGAAAAATCAGCTTTTATAAGTACCACTTAGTGGTATCACTATTCATTAAAAATTGATGTTTTTCAGAAAAATCCCAAAAATTCACCCTAAGCTATATTTGATATTCCGAATTCAAAAATGAAGTCCGTTTTAAAAAATTCAAAACATATTAGTCACATTAATTAATTTAATAATTAATTCCCATTGTCAGAGCAAATAGCGTGTTTTTATAAAACAATAAGTATCAAAAGATTGACACTAGTTTAAGTCTGATTTCAAAGTGAAATTGATTCCAACGACCACTATTGGATTTAATGGTAAAAATATTTTCTAATTTCACTTTAAAACCAATTCAAAATATAATCTAATCATATAAATAAATTAGATTAAAAAGTATTTTTGAATTAAAATACAACATTTTACACTATTCATTAAAAAAAATGAACTTTATCGGAAAGATACCAAAAAAATTACACAAAGTAAAATTTGATGTCCCAATTCCTAATAAGAGTTTTATTTGGTCCAAAAGAATGTTTAAGAGTGAACAAAACTATATTTAATGACAGTTCTCCATTAAAAGGCGATAAGTGAACCTTTAGTGAAAACTAGGGTATATACGCCTAAAATTGAATTCTTTCCGTATTTTAAGCCTTTTAGCTTTTATTGGATAAATGTAAAAACATTTAAAAAACATATATAATCATATTTTAGTTATTTCTATCCATTCCCTCCAATACAATGGCTACATGTTAACTACCATTTGAAATAATATTATTTTATTATTAGAGTGCAACGTAAGATTCCCAAGAAACTCGTTGTTGCGTGTTGGGTATGCCATCAAGCATAGCGTCCCCTTTAAAGTCATATTAATATTTTATTCACAAATATGGATAAATATGAAAATGTCATATTCTTTATTTACCTGGGGTGTTACATTGAAGGTACTCCCCCTTTATTATGTTGTTTTCCCTAGAATGATTTTTGCCTCTCACACTATTCTTTTTGGGTTTTAGACGATGGCTGGAACCCGAAGGAACCGTGTTGATCAATGCAATGGAAAATGAAATGATTGTCCTCCTGAACAAACAAATCTTATGGGAGATGGAGTGAAACATCTTATTGCTATACTTACACAGGCTATGAATCATTCTGGACATCCAATTGAGCGGAGAAGGGAACAATATTCTATTGAGTCCTTCATGAGGCAACATCCACCTTCTTTCAGTGGGACTTCCAATCCACTTGTTGCTGAACAATAGATCAGTACCACTGAAAAGATATTTGCAGTTCTTCAATGTTCTGAACATGATAGAGTCATCTTAGCAGTGTATCGTTTGGAAGGTGATGCTGATCAATGGTGGAATCTTATCAAGAATACGAGGCCAAGAGATGAAATTGATTCCATGGAATGGGATGAGTTCAAGAACTTGTTTTTCAGTAAGTACATCCCTCATATTCTTCGAACGAAGATGGAAAACGAGTTTCTTGAGCTGAAGTAGAAGGATGATGAATCTGTTGGTATATACGAAGAAAATTTTACAAGACATGCAAGGTATGCATCTAGCATTATCATCCAACCTGAAAGTAAAGTTGATCGATTTTTCAGTGGCTTAAAACCAAGTCATCGAAGGGCATTAGGTATAAGAGACTTCAGTAGCTATGAAGAAATTGTGCGTTGTTCTATCAAGGTAGAAATGGAAGTTGGTGTTACATATCCATCTCATGGTTTTGACAAGAAACGAAAGATGGAGTTCAAGGAGAAATCTCAGATTAATGGTGAAAAGAAGATGAATGTTTCCTTATGCACAAAGTACGGAAAGAATCATGGTGGAGATTGTCTTAAAGGGACTAAAAAATGTTTTATGTGTGGAAAAGAAGGTCATCGAGGAGCTGAGTGTCGAAGTAATGTAAAAAGGGTTTCTAATGATGTGAATAAAGAAAACACTGCAGAGAACGCACCACCAACACTTCAATTCTTCAAGTGCAAGGAAATGGGGCATTATGCTAATAAATGCCCTAATCCAAGGGTTAGTGATGATCAACATGAGCAACCACATAAGGCAAAGGACAAAGGGAAGTTACATGCGATCACTATTGGCGATGTTGAATATGACAAGATGTGGTGGAATGATTAAGTGTTTATGTAATGGGATTCCAAAATAATGTTGTATCATGATGTATTGGAATATTTATGTGTTGGTCTAATGTGGTATTCAAAGTGCTTGAGATATTTTTGGAAATACGATGATATGCGCATAATGAAGGGAAAACAAGAAAACGAAATGTTTAACAGTATTCATGTGTTCATGATTGATATAAGTACAAAGTGATATCATGGTTTGAGTATATAGAATTTTGAGGATTTTGGTATCTGGAAAGTGTTAACTTTTAACTGCATTCATTTTTTCACTAAAGTTCAATGGGTATTCAAGAGAATACATGATTAAGGACTTTGAATGTTTGGAATGTGACCAACAAAACATATCTTATGATATATGGGGATCAACGATGGTATTAAATCTCTGGTAATCATTTTCACTATGTTATGAGAGTGGAATGAAGTATTATGGATAAGACTAAAGGTTGTAATGGATTATGTTGGACATAAGTTAGTATTGTTTAAGGATAGATGTTTTTTCGATATTATTGATGGGATGTTATGGTAATATAGTTTTAGAAAAAGTACAACCTGCAGGACGGGCGACAACCCATCGCGTCGGACAAGGCTGTGGGAATCGAACCCACAACCGAAGTGCGACTGGCCTTTATAGCCTATCATTGGCCTACAGGAAGTCCCTGGTTAGTAGAAAATAGTTTTATTTTATTACGAGGTATGATATATGAAGTATAAATTCATTTTTGGAACCATATATGATTAACCATAAGATGGACTTATAACTTTTGCTAACCTTTTGTTTGAAAGAGATGGAATGACCCATCATTCTATCACATGATCTTCTAACACATCACGAATGACATATTCAACTTCATTTATTTAAGATATGAAGTGGAAATTGTCCAAATAACGACAAACGGTGAGACTATACCAAAATCACGAAAGTAGTTCTTCTAATTCCAATTTTATCAACTTTAGGGAAATTATCTTTAAAACCAAAAATGTTGTCTTAGTGCTCTTATATCTGATGAATCAGATGGTACCTTAGATCATCACAAACTTATGGCTTTGTGATTGCTAGCTTTTCCATAGCCATGTTCTCTACCACTCTCCATCAAAACATGATGGTTAGATTTCTCTTCCATATCCATATTTTCACCTATGTTGAAACCCAGTGATTAGTTTATTTGGCTAACCGTTACGTTTCATACATTTGTTTTTAAAAATTGGTTTTGGTATTCCTTTTTACGACGTGGGTTTCGATAAAAGAAAATTTCGAATAGTAAAACATTTATAACCCCGACGAATTTCGAGGGCGAAATTCATTTTAAGTGGGGTAGAATGTAACACCCCGAGATTTTATGAAAAATATTCTTTTTAATTTCATTAATGTCTTGTGTTGTACGCTACACCAAAAGGAGCTTGCACAACACACATCCTTGACTTGCCTTTCATTACACGCAATCGCGACCTTCCTTGATAGCGTGTGTAGTACGCAATACCGAGTTTCACTAAACAACGATATGCTATTAAAATATTATTAAAACTAGCCGTTATGAATAGTAATAACCACTTTTTGAAATTTTGTAAATTTTATTTTTCAAAATGGATTTCATTTTTGGATTCGCAATATCGAAATTAGTTTAGGGTGAAATTTTGGTAATTTTCGGATAACTTTCATATTTTGATGAATAGTGGAAATTACTAAATTTTAATTAAAAACAACTTTTTCAATCGAAATAATTAATAGTGATAAATTATTAATTTGTGTGGTTTTAAAGTATATTTAGAATATATTTTTACAATTTAATACAATGTTGGTCATTGGATGTAATTTCACATTTAAACCAGTTATAAACAAGTGTAAATCTTTTGATAGTTATTATCTCTTAATAACACGCCTTTTGTTTTGACGACGGGAATTAATTTTTAAATTGATTAATGCAACTGATATTTTTTGAATTTGGTAAAATATAAATCATTTTTGAGTTCATAATATCAAATATATCTTAGGACTAATTTTTGGCATTTTTCTGAAAACTTTCAATTTTTGATGAATAGTGAAACCACTAAATGGTAGTAAAAAAACTGAATTTTCCATAAAACATAATTTACCGCTTCTGTGAGTGGAATTTTGAAAATCCGAGAGACACGGTTAATATCAAGGACTAAAATTTGGTTAAATGAGATGAAAATAATTTTTGGTGAATAGTAACTTTGTACTTTTTTTTACCACGGTAAAAAGTAAATTGGGTAATTAAGGGTAAAGATGATATTATTATTACCCTAACACATGTCATAATTCTATTGGATAAGTGTAATTCGACCAAAAACAAACTTAGAAATAAAATATAACCATTTAGGCCCACTTGGATTATATTAGGACATTTATTATTAATTTATTTAAAGAAGGGTTAAAATAGTTAAAATCAAAGTTTAATAAGTAAATAATTTTTAATATGGGGATATACATAAGATAAATTCGACTATAAATATTCATTATAAATCTAAAAAGATTTCATACATAATGATATTTTATTTATAATTTTTAGACTTTAAATAAATTAATTTATTTATGACACAACGTTGACGCAGTAATTACCCTTTTAGGGAAATGTTAACATAATTGATGTTATAAATGCTCAAATAAATGTAATTTGAGACTTTTTATGAATTACACTAATTTTATAGGTTACTATGATATATTAATGTTGATTTAATCAACTTGGTTCGAACATATAATTCTGTTATGATTTTCACAAAAATCAATTACTAAATAGTGTCAAAATTGACATAAAATAGTTTTAAAAAAATTATTATATTATTAATTGTTATTTTATTCCTAAAAGTCTACGGTTCTGCCAAATCACTTAGATAAGGATATATATATTAATAATAAACAACTTGGGGTTCGTTTGACATGTTATAGTAATTGTATTAACCATATAGTGTAAGAAAACAAAAAGTCACGGTAAAAGTTAAATTATATAACTTAGAGTTAAATCTAATTGATAAGGTTAAAATAATAACATAACTAGTCTAAATCCTATTGGTTGATATTATTTCGACCCATCCCCACTTTAAATTCAAAATAAGTCCCTTTGGAACCATTATAAACCGATTTGGACTTTAATATAAAATAATATTTTGAGATATTCCTAAGGTGTCCCTCTCCTCCCTTATAAAAGGGAACCTCCTCCCCCTCCTCCTCACACCAATTTGAGCACTCAAGATCGGAAAACCCCTAAAAAATCCATTCTCCACTTCCCTAGAATAATCCTAGAGGTCCTGGTCTTCTTCAAAGACCAGTCTTAGTTCCCTAAGTGGAGGATTCAAAGAGGCGTTTCAAAGAAGAGGTAATATCCATTACTGATCTTTTCAATTTCTTTCTTCTTCAACTTCTTCTTCTTTAGTTGTTTCATGATAAAGTAATAATATCAGTATTAATTACAAACTGATATGTTATTATAAATATGAAACAACACTAATACACCTTCTATCCATCCTACGGAAAAATGAAATCACTGTGTGTGCGTACGTACGGAATACCGTCTCCACACCGTGGAGTAATATGTTTTCCACCACCACCTTACTTGGATGGGTATAATGGTGTAAATAATGACTATATATGACAATTATAAAGTGATATGGATTCTGAAATAGTATACATATACTCCAATACAATTCCACCATCATAGGAATGATATCATCACTCGTGCGTACGTACGGAATACCGTCTCCACGATGTGATGCGACTCGTTCTACATGATCTTCATTTCATAATGATTATATAAATGAATTTAATTGAATGAATAAGATATATATTACACTAATATCATTATGTAAATGAGGTATCTATAACCTAAAGAAAAGAATAAGAATTTATTTGACAAAACACGCATAAGAATAAAAAGTTATAAACACCCGAATAACAAGTAGCAATGAAATATTACTACTAAGAACCTAAGAATATGACCATATATGATATCATAAAAATAATTATGATTCTAGAATAATTCAATAACATTATTTAAATCATTATACAGGAGGTTCAGACACTTACAAAGCAAGTCGGACCTAAGGTAAGGGAAATATCACAATCTCATTTTTATCCGAGATTGTTTATACTTTAGTATTTACTGGGGTGTATTTTATCATCCACATCCATGTTTCCTAAATATGTAATATTATTTCCATTCTACTAAAAAATTTTAAATCCTATTTTACCCTTCGGTGAGTTTTTAGTAAAAGATATGAAAGGAATCTTTTGTCGTTTTTCGTACGAGGTACTTTTTGTCTTTTCCGACAAAAGTACAAAGAATGTTTTTTTAACTTATACGGCATGAATGGATTTTTAAAACATTATTTCCAAGAAGCTTCCTTTACAAGTTTTCATGATTATTTTTAATCAACTTCTTTTAGTTTAGAATTGTATGTCATGATAAGAAAGGAAAAGTGTTTTTGAATCAGAAAGGATATTTTCCTCAAGAATGGATTTCAAATGTTTTATCAAAATTATTTTCCATCTAAGATAATAAAGGGTTCTGTTTCTATCCCGATTGATACATTGATTTGACTATGTTGTAATGGAATTATATTTTTATGAATCCCTTTATCTTATATTAATTGTTTTATGATGTCGCGATGTTTAAGATTCCCATTTTTGTTACATGGGTTATGCTATGATGTATGGTTTATGATTTTGTGGCACACATAACAATGGTATCATTATGAGATGGGTGGGACCTATATCTCCCTCCAATGAATTGGGTAAAGATTTTATATCTCATGAGATAGACATGGCTGGAATGGTAGGTTACACCGGTTCAGTGAAACAGGACTGAAACGAGGGTGACTCGGTTCAGAAAGGGACTTTGTCCATTAAGATAATCTTGGAAATAAGTCTTGAATAACAAGAAATGATTCTCTATAATTATGTGTATCTTCCACAAAGTTTAATGTTTTAAGTTATGATTATTTTGAATACATTTCACTGCCATGAGTTATCCCAGGTTATGAAATTATGATCTCTTTTACAGGTTAAGATTTCCAAAAGTTATGTGCTTATGTATATGATGTGATTGATATTTCTTTTGTTTACCCTTACTGAGCATTTGAGCACACCCTTTTATTTTTTATTTTCCCCAGGATATAAAGAAAGGTTTTAGGTATAAAAAATGGAAGATCTTTATGGGAGATGTTGAAGATCTTTAACTAGGATTGGAAGATTATATTCCAAGTTTCCAAAGACACTAAACTATTATGATCCTTGTGTGTGTGTTTTTGTTATGTACTTAGTATTCCGCAAATGTAATGTAATGTTCATGTACGTCAAGATTCGGGTCTCTACAATGTAGACCATGAACCACCATCCCTCGAGAATATAGGAGGATCCTTCTTTTGGAATTCGAGAGTAAGACTAGCAATTATAGGTGCGGGACATAGAGCACCTTTCATGGACTGTTTCAAACACAAGAAACTAAAATGAAACTGAGGGTCTGTTCCCAGATCATGTTCAAATATGTGGTTCCTCATGTAGAACTTTTAGGGTGTAATACTGGAATGATAGGACCGAAAACATCTATATCATGGTCATTTCACCATCCTAGCACATGAAATGAGGATTTCATGGTGGAATTGGTCTACAAATTCTAAGAAAATGCCTTAGAACAAGACTAAATATGATAGATAACAAATTAGTGGAAGTATAATTAATGGAAAGGCATCATTACCCCTAGAATAATACCCCAACTAGCCAATTAGAATGATAGGTATTGGTAAGTTTTCATGTTTACCTTTTAGTGGTTCCAGAAGATGAAGGGTCAACTATATCTTTCCCCCTCATTTAATGGAAACCAATGCACAATACAAGTCAGTATTTCAATTGTTAATTGTATTATGTTATATTCATATATCAAGGTTCATTTAAAATGAGTTTTGGTATTTTAATGAATTAGGGACCATTCTGTTTATCACTGATACCAACACCCATTTAAACTATAATTATGGATTGACATAGTAAATTAGTCATTTCAACCAACAAAATCCCATAACATATCATGAATTGAAACTAAAAATCACTCAATAATAGCCATGGAACAATATAAGTATAGTATAACTACCATATCATTACACAATAATCACAGGGGTATCATGAAATCTAAGAAGATAAATGCACCTATATGGTATAAAATTATTAATGTGAAGTGAATTCTAGGAGGCTACGATGATTCATTTAACAATTCTATTTTTTTCCCATATCAACAAGCCAAGTATGAACAAAATCCTCAATCATAATAATAATAATAACCAAGAAACAATATTTTTGTCACCCAATGATTAAAGGATATCAACTATAATAGAAAAAAATAGAACAAAACCCATAATTCAAGAAACTTGACATCTACCCAAAACATGGGTTAGCAATACCCAAGCACGACATATAACCGAGTTCCATTCCGCTCATAATATCCTGACCAATATCTCCAAATTGTAAAGTAATAATGGGACCACTATGATTCCACTTTATGAAATCCTAGACCCATATTCAACTTAGGTGTCTTGAAGTCCTATTGGCCACATGGACTCTAGTGAATCCGCCTAAACGCTAAGGCTTCCAACTAGCACCAAAGTCCTATGGTGTGTCTGTGGGGAGACTATGCCTTCATTACTAGAGTAATGCACAGTAGAGAAATATAATAAGGAAGATAAACGGTTAAATAAACATATAGAGAAAGCACAACTGAAGCATACTAAATAACAATAAAAATCAATAGTTCAACTGATATAAATATAAAAAATATGATGATGATATATGTGATGTCCCTAGAAAATATGAAAACAAGGATACAATTTAGCACAAAATGAAATCTATCAAAATGATGAAAAAACGAATCCCAGAACTATCTCAAGCATTCTGAGATCCTTCTTGGTCATATTCGCCCATTTATGTCCTAAGAAATAAATAAATCAAGTGTTTGAAGTGATAGACATCCCGTTATAAATAGTTTCATACATGTAGTCCATCTTGGTGCCAATGTAATTCTATATAGGGAGTGAGATAAATCTTAGTATCCCAGTACCAATGGTTTCCATAACATCATATCCATGTAATATAAACTAAAATAGTGTTCAATCATTCATATATAAAAGTAATGTTTTATAGTAACATAAATACACAAGTTCATACTTCATCCCTCCTTTGGTGTCTAAACATGTAAATATTTCATTGATTAATTATGTTCTAGTTTATAATAATAGTTCATTTAAGGTAATACCATTGTTAACAATATGATATGATAGTAATAGTGAAGATCCAAGTTGAACAAGGAATTTATAATGTTATTTCTAATGAAGAGGGTCCATGCTGATAACCAAATCAACCTTGACCATAGGGATCATTAAATCAATAGTAACTGCATGCTGGATAAGGGTAACCGTGTAATCTAAGGGTCATCATCTGAGGATTTCAACAATCCTAAATCTAACCGAGTCCAATGAAAACATCCAAGGTAAAATGGGACAAGCTATGGAAAGTCCCAAGGATGTATCCATGGAACATAATGTCTATAAAAAACATTTTGGATCCTGTGAGGGTATCCAATTCATCCAATAATTGTAATAGGGGTATCTTATAATGTCATACAAGGAATCCACAAATAGAAAAAGATCATGTTCTTTGATGGGTCTTACCCTTGGAAACCCACATATATGAATCAGAATGGTGTCCAAGAGTTCTCAAGGCATTCCATTGGGAATCCAAAAGAAAACTCTAGTGTGAACACTCTTGTAATGATGGTATGCTCTATATACAATTACTTACTTTATATTTGATTCATTTAATTAATTAATCCAATTAATGGTCATGTAATTTAAAACGTTCATTTGGTTAAAGCCTTGAATTTCATTAGTGAGATTAGAACAAGGGGAATTCAGCCATTTAATTCACTTCATATAAGTCAAATCATATTATAAGAATCAATGTGATACCTTTTATTAGACATGGAATGTGGTGTTATGGAAGTGTATAAAATCTATTTGGTTGTATTCAATTACGCAATGATATATATATACAGTATACATTCTATTTCTATTTAATAATGATTTATTAAATTTAAGCACCTACATTAGTTGGGTTAAGTGAAATGAAATATGGTTCAAGGAATTCAGTAATTTTTAATTCAATTAATTAATGGGGATTACTAATATAATGGTCATTCCACACACCTTATGGTGGAATAGATTGACATGACAAAACTAAAATGGCCAAACTATGGAAACACACTACTTGGGGTGGTTATCATTATCTTCATTACCACTAATGATGAATAAGATTTATGTAATAGGTATTAGAATATGGTTATAATAAATACAAGAATGTTATTAAATAAAATAGTTGATTCCATAAGAAATTGATGTGATCCCATGAGAAATTTAAAAAAACAACAAGATTGAGGTACAAGTTATAGACCACCTACCACATACTCATATAGACCTCTTTAGCCTGTATCAGCCTTCGATTTGGCCTGTATAGGAAGAGTCCTAAAGAAGATATCAATTACCTAAATATAGTTAATATTAACCTATATATAAATAGCATCGTTAATTGAAATAATAATGATGAAATATAAATGGGAATTAGTATATTACCTAAATGGATTCACTGAGACTGACTGTTCTTCGATCAGCCCTGGACGGACACTTAAGATCAATTCCATGTTTAGGTTTGAAGACGGATCTCAAAATGGGGAAGAGGAGGTGATATCTGCCAGAAATTAAATAACAAATTTGGGTTTGATTTAATTAGATAATTTAGTGTAATTTTTTAAAAAATCTTATTTCTAATTTTTAGGGTTTGGTCAGATGGTTTTCTAAACCATGTGCCAATTGTGCATGATCTGTAGTAGGAAGGGGGAACCAACATGATTTGGCCACTCAGATAGGGAACCCATGCTCTAATCATGTGAATCACCTACACAATTTGTATTTGGTTTATTTCACGGTCTTGTGGCCCATATCACATGAATCGGGAAAACTATGAACCCTCTAGCCACTCTATATCCATACATACATGTTCAAAACTGACCACACAGCTTACCTCGCACAGTTTCCTCTTACTGTGTGAAATGGCATTTTCACCAACAATGTAGGGTTTTATCTTGAAAAAAGACCCCGACACCCTTAAGACCTTTGTGAACTCATTAATAATCCTTATTAGGTCCAAAATAAATAATTAGACAAAAATTAATATGATCTATGCCTATGTGAAAAATTGGGTTCTTATACAATTGATTCATGTTTATGTTTTCTTTCACATTTCTAGAAGTGTAGGACCAATTTCTTTACTTTGTAGTATTTATTGGTTATTTTATTACAAATAAAAAAAATAATTTATTTTTTAAGCATAGGATAATGGAATCACAAGGTCAACTGTGTTACATAATTTTCATGATGAAATGGAAAAATATGTATAGGATGAGTCAAAATAAAAAGAATCGAAGAACGTGAAATCATAATTTATATATTCTCATATGAATAATTCTAGATGCATAAAAAAGGTTATAAAACATAAATAATCTAATACAACCATAATTATTATATGTAGAATAAAATAGTTAAATAGGGTGTATACAAATAGATTAACATGAAAAATGGAAGAGTTTTTATAATATGATTATAAATACTCTATGTAGAATTTAAATATATCTAGAATAATCAAAATATAAGGGATGTTCAGTATTCAAGATTTAAAACTAAAAGGAATGTTGAAATGAAAATGAAAATGGATGTCAATAAAACACGTAAGGAATTACATGTTTTGACTATTTTTCATAAGTTCTTAAGTTAGGATAATCACATGCATTCACTATGGATGAATTAGGAATATATGGAATATGAGAGACATGAAGAAATATAGAAAAAATATAAACAATGCACATGATGAAAAAAAGTATAATTCACAAGGCATGAAAAAAAGGAAAAAGGATGTACAAGACAAAATCAGCATTGAAACTCTCCCTCCCACCATTGTTGATGAAGATGTTTATTTCTTGGAAATAAATTCATTACCAACTAGTCCTATACATTTTTCATTTATGTTCATAACCCTACAGATCCAAGATTCAGAACCATATGCTTTATCTTTTTCTATATGAAGTCTCTACCACATCATATACTTAAATCAATAATAAAATATTTTTACATTATATGACTATATACCCTACTTATAATTATTATTCTCTATCAAACTGAATGCGGACGATTTATCTCCCCTCAACCATGACACCTCAACCCATAGAACACTCCACAGTAGATTAGGCTATGGATCCACCAGACATGAATTGTGTGTACCTATATATAAAAGGAAATTGATGATAAGGGAAGTACTAATCCTTAAAATTGGATGAATATGTCCTTGAATTAGAGTTAAGCCCATGAAAAATAACTAAACAATTTCCATCATAGGCATGAATGTAAAAATAAATAAAATAACAAAAATGCAATAAAAAACATACAGTGTGGAAATATATGACATTCGATAACTTATCATCTGCTAGAACAATCACATCTATAAAATAAAAAAAAAACAAAAAAAATAAAAAAAAACAAGTTCCCTACTTCCAGATTCAGGCCTAGACAACCCTATCTCTAAGTACATGTTGATTTCTACATCCCAATCTTCACCAGATCATATTATAACCCTAAAAGAATGCATACACTCTACACACTCACCAAATATCCCATATAGGGTGTGAGAAATACATCTTAGAAGGGTCTCACCATGAACACCAATAATATTTCATAATATTAATCATTATGGATGAGTAAAGTAAACACGAAGATAAAAATTCACATCCGGTCCTTAGGTGCTAACTATAAAACCATTCATCCTGATAAGGGATACATGCCCATCGGGACACTGTGTACTAACCAAGAAACCATGGTGATCAATAGTACCTATATTTCTTCTAACCCATACTTTATTCACCACATTCAATCAATCTCAAACCCATGATGGTACCTTAATACATAGTGTAGGGAATTTCATTGAGTCCCAACTACTACAAGAAGGTATCGGGTAGGGTCTTGTAACAAAGCCCATGACCAACCATCTTCAATCAATGGAGGTTATCCACAAAATCTACAAACACTACCTTATGAAACAATATTTCCCTACTCATCCAATGAAAAATAAATCCCCATCCCCTAACTTAGGACATGCTTAACGATACCTTCACACTAACGGTATGGACTCTTCCACAAAAAAAACTTATCAATCGTGGTATGGAGAAACTAAGCATCGTGGCTAGAGAAATATTCTCTAATAATGTTATCCTTCATCCGGACCACTAAATTTTCACTCATGGTAGGGTCCAATACTAGGAGGGAATCCAACCACTACCTTCTCACTCAAGGTACGCTTAAACCGACACCTTCTCACTCAAGAGTAGGCCATAGACTCTCAATCCAAACCTTCTCACTCAACATAGGGTAAAAATTCTAGAACATCAGGATCCAACAACTCCAATAGTGATCCTACCAATTCCATCACATTCACAGGGGGTCATGCCGGAGGATACATATCCCACACCAGAGTCAATCTCCTATCATAAGCACATGCAACAACATGCATGGAATATATCCCATCACATAACTCACTAGCTCGACATGAAGGTGTACTCAGTCGAGACATAACCCCTCATATCCATATATCATCAGTAACTAACATCATTCAACCCATAGTGACCTCGCAACATGTAGGCTCAACCTGACCGGAAATCCAATAGGAATGGTCTAATCCAAATCTGAAACCATGTTGGCATGCTATTTTAATATCCTCAAGAACATGCTATACCACATTCCTGGATCACAACTCACATCTCAAAAGGGTGATCCCTCAACTCACTATCAAGAGGGAACCCCACTCTGTCACACAAGTAATGTCTCTAAACACTCTTTGTACTCTTCACGCATGATAAAACTATTATCTAATCATATAAGGGTGTTCCTAATCGCTTGAAATATGTATGAACATATAACTCACAACTCATCAGACCCAAGACTCTAATTTCCTGACATTATCACATTAGATACATAGTCACTGGATGATCCATATTTATGTAAGTGCATAAAAATTCATTTTACAAGCATTGATGTTCCAACCTTATCCTATCCATTTCTCTAGGGATATATTAGTGAATTGTGGTCTAGCATGAACATTATATTATATGTTTACCTCCATGCTAATAAATAAGCATGTATATGAATTTTCATCATAAAATCAAACTATCTCTATAACAGAGTTAACGCCTTGCTAAAATTCACTATTCCTTGGCCATACTCTTCCACACCTCTCCCAAAATCATTCCACTACCAAAAAACCAAAATCATTCCATATAACAAAAATAATTAATTATTAAAAAATTAATTAATATTCCACCTTAATTTATATATGTATGAATTCCTAAAAACTCAAAATTCACTGTCACTTTACCAAAACTACTTCAATGGGGTGTGATCATCCTTTCAAGACCTCATCTATCCAAATTCAATACCCATAATCCTTGGACTATTCCACCTTCATCTTATGGAATATACACAAAAACAGAAGACTAAACCACATTGAAAATAAAGAACTACCAAGGGGGAATCAAAATGAAGTAATAATGGAATAAAATATATTAGATAACAACTAAAAATAAACTAAAATCATCCCATAAAATCGGGTCATTATGTGGGAAGGAAAGATTGAGGGTTAATTAAATTGACCCTCTCCTGACACAAATTCCCTCAAAAATCCCATGGAGGGAGACCAACAAATGACCTATCAACCCTTATTTAAAAAAACTCTAGATTTAGCCACGATGTGACAAGAAGTTTCATGGAACAACAAGAACCATAAACTAAATAATTCAATATTTTACTAGAAGGTCGATGTGTGATTATCCTTATTCATATGAAACCAATCTAAAAAACACTATCAAAGTTTAACCAAACTTTTAAGGATTCTGGTCGCTTCTTGACCACCCCTGTTAGTTAGTGACCTATCTTTATATAGTTTATACTTTTTCCATACATATAAATCTCACCATGCTATAAACCATTCAACCATAGCACACCAACTCATCATTAAAGTGTATAATGTCGTGATTTATTACTCGAGGAATGACTTACAACTGTATTAGTATTTCAGAAAGGACTCAAGGAATTGATTCAATTCCTAATAAAAAAACTAAAATCTTTATCTTGGACTTGTTACATTTCCAAAAACATGTTTATGAAAAGTTTAAAAAACTAAAATTCAATATCAAAACCCTGATTCATGAATCAATCCCTATTACGAATAAGATTTTTCACTGTGAAATCTAAGGAATATCTTCCATAAAAAGACTCATATTGGTCCCCAAAAATAGATATAGTGGACACAAATATCCCCTATTATATGACATTTCATCTCTGAAAAAATAAATAGGGAAGGTATATATCCCATAAATACATTATCTCTTTCCATATGTCAATATATACATAGTGTCAAGCCATGTGAATAACGTTTTGATGATATTGATGTACTTAATGACATTCTTAGTTGATTATAAAAATGAAATCAGGTGCATCTTCAAATGATATAGGCTATATAGTGGTAACAAAAAATGAGGATAGGGATGGATTCAAAGAGACAGACATCAATGATAGATATATTACCCAGAAGGGGATACTGATAAATCCATAATTAATGTCATAAAAAAGAACATCCAGGAGTGGAATACTAGTGTCCTGGTCATCCAAATCAATAAATTAATAAAACCAACAATGTTTCATGTAAAAATATATTCAATGTTGGACAAGAGGATCTAAAAAATGGAAAATGTTTTTTAGTCCAAATGTAAAATTCCCAATGAAATCACGTCCAAAAAATAAAATGATAATTAAAATATAGAATTAAATGATGTGGATATGTATATTCACATGGAATTAAATAAATATGTAAAAATAGTCACAAATTAATGTTAATTAATAATTCATATTAAATTAATGAATTTAATTAACAACACAGTGGATATATAATTCTTTGAAGGTGAGATGATATAGTGTTGTTTGGAATTATGGATGTAACTATAATTCTAATAAGTATGAAATTTCTAACATGAAAAGTTGGTTGGTATGATTTTCAGTTATCACTAATACCAATATTTACAAAATTATTATTTTTTTATACTTTTTTTAATTTAAATAATCAGTTTAATTCCTTTCTATTATGGTTAAAAATTTAATATAAATATTTGACTGAAAATTTCATTTTTATTATAGAAACAAATGGTGGACACAAAACACCACCCAACCAAAAACCATTAAGGAGGTAGAAAATGATTCAAACCAAGGGAATCCTCTTTAAGAAAATTCCTTAAATTCAAAGGGAAGAAACCCCAATATATTATAAATAAAATTATCCTCCTCTTGTCTACCAACGTGGGAAAGCGCATCCGTAGAAAAGTTGGCCTTTCTCCAACAGTTCTTAACAATCCTCCCTAGATCAGTTTTGAGTGCACATCTACAGATCAAATAAACCAGGTCCCTTGATGGCTCATAAACTCCTTGAATCAAGATAACCAGAATTTTAGAATCTGACTCCACCTCGACCACATGGAAATTGGACCTTTGGAAAACCATGATTCTCTTGGAATGTTTTTCAGGCTTCGCACCCAAATAACATCACAGAACAAAGAATGCGCTAAACGCCTCTAACATCGAAACACATGAATCACACAGCACCCCGCCACCTCTCATGATCCCATTCATTAGAGAACCGCCCAAATTAAGTATTCAAAATTTTAGAGGTGGATACCATCTGACCCAATGACCTATCAAACTGCAATGCAAGAGATGAATATTGACAAATCTATAACCCAAGAGTGACTGACCCCCTTTCGATAAAGATCATGGTTAAAAAATGAGAGCCTTTAACCAAATCTAGAGATAATGAAGGGACTACCAGTCACCCAACTAAGACTGGTTATGCACCTACCAAATGACCCAATAAATGGAGGAGATAATAACACGCCTAACCTTGCATTCCATGGCCCTAACCTTCGACCCTTGAAACCATGCCCCCAGAAATTCATGGAAGGAAAACTGATTGGAGTAGAGGCATGGGTGGGGATTGAAGTGCACCTAAAATAGAATGTTAAGTACTTTTGTGAATGAAATATTTAGACCAATAAAATATTTGAACATTTTTACTACAATGAATTAAATTAATGATGAAAAAAGACTTTATACTATAAATGAATCTTTAATTTTTATGGATAAAACATTTTTTAATATATAATTAATTATTTAATAATAAATATTTTGTATATTGGAAGATGGTAAAAAAAGTATAGTTTATTAAAAAAATTATACTATTAAAAATTTGATAAATTTTTGGGTTTTTAGTTATTAAATATATTAGCCAACATATAATAGAAACTTTTACATTAATACTCCAACCATTTATATGTGATTGGAGTTTTATAACCCCTTGAAAACAAATTCCCTTGATGAAACAAATATTATTACACCACTAGTGCTAAATGATCACAAATGATAAGTGTTCACATTAAATATTGTAGGACCATGTATTCCTGAAAGGATTGTAACTAATTAGTGACATTTTATATCTACAACCTGACATGGTTATTCAAAGATAAAAACAACATGATTTCCTAGGCAAACTTCAAATCCTCTTAGGGATTTCCATTCCACAATCACTTATATACCCATCTATCCAAACTATGATCATTCCATTAGAAATTATAATAACTTTATCACTTTCTCATTACTACCAAACATTCATTTATCAACCAAGAAATATAATCTTTATTGGTGATAAACAAAAACAAAAATAAATATTTTGTTTTATCAGTTATATATTCTAGTTTAGATAAAGGATTATTTATAAAAAAAGATATATTAAAAAAGAAACTAATCAGATGAAAATAGAAACTAAATTAAAAAATTGGAGAAAATAAAGAACAAATTGTTACTGATGAATAACATGGAAAAAATTCTGAATTATATAAGAGGATGTAAAATATAGAGTAAAAGACCATAATAAATATTGATTTAAAAACCTCTATCACCAATTAATTTTTTTATAAAAACCATGATCCGATAGATTCTATTTTTTATTATTCAAAATTTGAATTATCATCAACTTTTTGTCATTGAGATATCCAGCACTACGAAGAAGGTTCCTTTATTGATTCTAAAAAATCACTGAGAATGGATCCATTACTCAACACTATATAATAATCAAGAAAGTTAGAATTTAACATTACATGTATTTAATTGAGGCATAATTATCATACAAAACACATATCTAGTTTCGAGTAATGGATTATTTATCAACGTGTTCAATGCAATGAGAAGTGATCTATAAAACGATTGTATCAATTATTTAGTGTTTCAAAAATCCAAATAATATAAATATATATGGTTTAATAATATGTGAGATCAATATGATGAATGTAAGTGTATAAAAAGTAAATAAATATATTAATAATGTAGTGACCCAGTCCAAGATTTCCTAGAGCTACTGTCTTCTACTAAATATAGTGGCATGATTACATGGAATATAGCCTTAAAGGACTGATCAATTTAGTGGTCTTGGTAAACTAGATACATATATGAGTATTTCATTACAAAAGGATACACTAATCAAAACAAATTATTTTTCTTCTAAACATCTAAAAACATAAGGATAACACTAATAGATATAGTATAATACTACATTTCATTCATAGTATGCTTGATGGATTCCTGGGGAAAGATACATATTAATGGTGAGCTCAAATGATCAGTAAGTAAATAATATGGAGTGCAATAAATAATAAATCAATTAGAATATCCAATATGGAAATGTAAATAAATGAACACACATATCATGTTATCAATAAAATGAATGAAAGTACGTAATAAATAAGGAAATTTAATAACTAGAACCACATGTAATTCAAATAACTAGATAAGAGAAAACAAATATGGAAAGGTGAGAAGCTAAAACACATACCATTAATCAATGAACTGAAATTAAATGTTTCCAAATATATATGGATGAAAAATATCATGGATGAATAATAACTAAAACTACTATGAGGGAAATTCTTCTTCAATGTATGTCATTTCTAAGGAACATAATAACCTATTACTCTCTAGATCTATCATCACGAATGTTTAAAACTATGGATCTATCATTTGTTTAATTTTACACACTATTTTGTCTCAATAGAATATATTGATGCATCAAGGAGCTATATAATGTCTTAGATCCACCAATCACTACAATACAAAATAATTATTCATCTTGAATAATAAAAATCAATAATTTTACTTTTCAAGTATTAGTATTGAATGAAGAATATATTTTTACAAATATTTCCAAAAATTATCAAACAACTGTCAATGTAGCCACCGTATGTGTGTAGGTATACAGTTTGGGAAATAAAAATATCCATGATAAATTAAGTGGATAACTAAGGGGAAATTAAATGATAAATTATAATGATAGTTTTAATATTTCAAGCATAATAAAAAATAAATAAAGTAAGTGAATGTGAATATTATCATTATCCAAATCAATAATAAACCATATAGAGGAAAATATGGATGGTATTAATATAACAAATACCAGGTGGAGAAAAATAGAGGGATGTTGTCATTGATGAAATAAAAGATTAAATTTTAAATATATTATTCATGAAAATATCCTTTTCTTTTTAAAATAAATTTTAATTTAATATCCCATTAAAAACATTTATTATGAGGCTTTATATAAATTATGCCGGATAAACCCAGACATGTCATATGACGTAAAAATAATATTCCTTTTATATGGAAAAAGTTTATAAAATGGATTTTTTGGAAGCAAATATGAATATTCCTTATAATAGATTGGTAAAAGACAAAAAGGGTAAAAGTTAATTTACCAAATCATTTTAAAATAATTTTTGAACAAATTTTAATAAAACATGATTTTTAGAAGAAAACAGATTCTCTTACTTAAGAGAGAAATAAAGTTGGGTTTTATTAAAAACATTTTCCAAAACACTTATAGTACTAATGAGTGGTAAAAGGGTACTAATACATGAAAATGGTCATGGATAGCTATATAAAAATGAAATTTATTAATGAAATTTGGTTATATAATTTCCTTTAATGAAAATTCAATTGAATTATCATTAGGATTAGTCTTGAGGAATATAATCTTGAAGCATTCCAAAGAGTCCCATACCACTTTGAAATATTTGAAAGCATAGTAATCATGAAGGAATACAATTATATGAATGATTAAAATATCATGAGAGTGGTGATATTCATGATATATCATGTAAACGGTAGTATATACCCCATGTAAAAGAAAATAGGGGCATAATAAAAATTAAGCATTAATTGAAGGTAAATTGAGACAAAAATCCCTTAAAATGTGTTTCCATTCTGGTTAACGTCCTTTAACATAATGTATAATAATCATATGTTAATTTGATAAATTTTTAAGAATCTATTTCATGTTTATAATTTCTTTTATTTCACTTATTACAATATGTGTACAACTACTTAAACAAATTAGTTTACGTCAGGTGTTTTTGACCAAATTCAGTTTATGTGTCAAAAGAACTATTGTTGGTCATAAATGGTCAAAGGGATCATTATATAACATCTATAGAATAATAAAAATTATATAATTATCAAAAAATTTACATAATTTAAAATTTTTAAATAAATAATTAAATTGGGTTATGAAAAATGAATCAATGTTAGAATCATGGAGACGATAGGATAGACATACGAATGAGTAACATTCCCATTTTTAAATGATCATTATGGAAAGAATGTAAGAAACTAACATAATTTAATAATGATTATTGTATAAAAATTAAAAAATTATTTAATCACATATACTTATTTATATAATTCTATGGTGAAAATTAATCACATCTTGTCGAGGAGGTGGTAGTCCACCCATCCACAGATGATGTTACCTCTTTGAAGTGTATGAAAAGGTAATAAAGAAAATGATAGATAGATGTATATTTAAAGAAATTTAATTATGTCATGAATTATATATATATATATGTTATTTAGGTCTCATATTTTTAATTATAACCATAATTTATACATTCCATGTATTGTATGAACAAATCACATCGCTTTGTGGGGGTGGTGGTTTACACTTTCTCAAACGATGTTATCTTAATAAAGTAAAATGTATTGTAATAAATTAATGTATTATAAACTATTTAAATACGTATAAAAACATAATAAATTTCATATAATACATATATAAACATTTTTCACATCATATTGCCCACCGTGAGAGGCAGTACTGGAAGATTGCACAATCATCGTTTCGTAAGGTAGTAGTTCACCATCCAGAGAATCATTATGTTCGTTACCAATTAGATTGTTGTGTGTACAAGTTCTGGAAAAACTATAATCATAAAAAATTACTAGTATATTAAGTATACTGGTGCTTTTATATAATAACATAGTAAAAATATTGTTGGGTTTGGAGAATCGAAATGATACTAGAGAGATTGAGAAAAGACATTACCTTTTGATCGGGTAATTTCTTTTAGTGTATAGAAAAATATTTCTTGGATTTATTTTTGACAAAAGGGAGGCTTATAATATGTGGGTATAGATGTTGGGAGATAATTTGTTTAGGTATTGGATGATAATAAGATCCTTGAGAGGTGTGATGAATTAGTATAGGTGGTGGTGTTTTATAGGGAAGGAAAATGACTCACATGGTATTCTAGAAAGGATGTTAGGTGTGCACATGTTTTTACTTAAATAAAAGTAATAAAAAACTAAAAAAATATTGAATGTAATGTGAATATCCCTAATATATCCATACAATGGTTTTTGGACATGTTTTTAGGTCATTTGGGCACATAAACATAAGGTTTTAATCTATTTTATGCCTAATTACACCTTAATCATTGTAATTAATTTTAACCACTTCCACTAATAATTTTTATGAAAAAGTAGATTGGTATTATTATACCAACAACATAATATTGATATATATTTTTTATGTATAATTTTAAAAATTTAAATCATAGAAGTGGAAAAATTACGATTAATGATAATCCCGAAGACAAATGGATTAACTAATTTTAGTAGAAAAATGTTCAAAAGATTATTATGTTTTTATATTCAACTTAAAATTTATATTGATTATAATGAATTAAATTATATTAATATATGTATAATTTATTCATTGTGTCTTTAAAAAAATTATAATATAATTTAACATTAATACTTATTTAACTGAAAGGACAGTTTATAACTAAAACGCAATACTTTTCACTATTCACTAAAAGAATGATGTTTCTCAGAGAAATCCCAAAAAATCATCTTAAGATCGTTTTTATATTATTAATTCAAAAATTATGTTTATTCAATCAAAATAAATTCCTAATTTTTTTTCCATATTAACATTTAAAATAGGTTCTCCATTAAATGGTTGTTTAAAATGCTTGAATGAAAATATAGGATTTATATGTGAAAAGTTGGGTTTGATCATATCTAATTCTTAAAAAATATTATGGATGAATATAAAAAATAATATATTGAATATGTAACATATTTATTAAATTAATATCACTCTCTAATTGTAGTTAATTTAACCTATTAGGGGAAAACAACATTGTGAGTAAAAAAATGATTTATATACAATTAATCTTTTAATATTCAATTGGTTCTTATATTAATTTCTAATTTATTTTTTACCAATTATTTAGTTTCATAAAGAATATATTTTCATTATTTATTTAATAATATTCATAAAATCTCGTCTAAATATGATTATATTTAATAATAATGTTTTATGTGTATATTTTCTCTCGTTAAGACTCAGTATTGCGTATAGCGCAAGCCGTCAAAGAAGGTTGATTTTGGTTGTAACACAATATATAGAGGAAGGTATTTGTTGAGTATGATTTACACTTTCACAGTTTCATATTCATTTTATTCTCTCCCAATGTTTCATGCATTGAAATATATGGAATATATTTTAAATAGTAAATATTTTATAAGGTATATAGATATTATATTACATTTTGTACTTGCTGGCACGTTTCATTGATGGTATTAAATAAAAGGTTATTACTTATGTTTTTTAGGGTGTTGCAAATAAATACAATTGTTAAATAAAAAAATCATATATTTAGTTAATATTAAAAAAATTATATAAGAAGAACAGTCTCAAAATAGTGGGTCAATTATGTAACAATCATTTGACATCTAATCAAACTAATAATTTTATATATACATGAAATGAGTTATATATATTGAATAATAAGAAATATTATCATTCATAATAGTAGTTAATAAAATTGGATCTCACTAAAAATAGAAAAAAATATGCTTTAGGACATTGTCACTGAACCAGAATTCAAAATTATTTATAGTTCACTCCTATATTAATAAAATAAATAAAAGATCATTGTTCAGTAATTTCCTAAAAATATAGTCTTTTTTTAAAATATTGAGCTTGTGTTAATTTTTTTACTAAAAGTTCACTATTATATTAAAAATAATTAATCATTCTGACAAAACCATGTATCAGATTGATAGGTGGTTTTTCTTACATGTAAAAAATAGATCAAATATTACATTCCTAGAGTTTTATTAAAATTTTAGCATTTATTATTGGAATTGAACATGTGATGTGATGTAAACAGGTTTTACAAATATTTTATAATTTTTAACATAATTTAAATTAATCAGTTTAAATAATTTTACTAATTTCAGTATATTTTAAAATAACCATAGAGTTTTAGTTAATTTTATAAATTTTAATAAAATATATGTTAACATAAATTAAAATTATTGTTATATATTAATTATAATTTTTTTTATCATAAAATTTTTAACACTATAATTAATTACTATTCTTAGATTTTTGAGTATTAGTATCATTAATTTTATTATTATTATTAATAAATTATATTATAATTTATTATTACTACTATTAGTAGTAGTAATAAAATATATTAACCGTTATTTTATTGTTATACTTTTATTTTTCTTCATGAGTATAATTACAATTCTAACTTTAATTATATTTTTGTTCTTTTTATATCTAATTACATATATATTCTGATAATTTTTCCTAACAATTATATTTATATCTATAATAATTATTATTAATGTAATTAATTTTAAAAATATATTATATTTATTATAAATGTTATTATTATTTGAATACTAATTATTAGTAACATTATATTCCCATAAATGAATTTTTGAATTTTTGAATTTTTTGAATTTTTATTATGTTTTTGTATTCTAGAAATTTTTAATTCCCATGCATGAATACCAATAACTCAAAAAGTGACCTTCTTAATGCCTGAGATCCTTCATCTTTAAGACACCAGTGCACCTATGTATTCCTCATCCTTTATTACATAAACTAATGAGCATCACATCCACTATATATTTAGTGCACAGTGAGCCTGTACCCCTCTTTGTTAAAGAACCCTTAAACAAACAACAACATGATTCTTATTTCCTTACATGTTGACGCACTAGGCTTCACTAAGTAGTAGAAATTATTTACAAACGATATTAGGTACTTTAGATATAATTTTTCTTTGATTGAAAATCTATCAAACTTAGTTTTCATTTTTTTTCAAGTCGAGCTTGATCTTGAGATACCAAGGTACTAACTTAATCCCTGAATGATTTTTATAAAAAAAAATTGAGTAGCAAAAAATCATAATCATTAATATAATTTTTTAATATATTATTTTTATTCATTATATATGTATTTAATTTAGAGCTCATGATATTGATCTCAGGTAAAAATTCAAGCTTCACCTCAAACTTGTGCTGCATTTTATAATAGAAATTTTGGAAAAGTATCTTAATCAAATAGAGAGAGCCTAGTCAAGTAGCTTAATTGATTCCCATTTTATCTAGATCTCATTTCAGGAAGTCTATACTTAGTATATCATTTATTTGTAGCTAATTATCGATTTTAAGTATCGAGTTTGAGATAAAGAATATAGATACTTGACTCATCTCAACTCGATTACAATCAAGAAATATCTATATCTTGTCCTATCAAATTTCCTCCTATCAACCTCATACATTTCAATACATGAAATAACCATTCACCCATAATCCACCCAAAATTAAGTATCTCATAAACAATAGTTCATCAACTTATCCTCCACACAAATATATAGTGAGAACCCACCCATGTTTATCTTCTCCTTGAGAGCCCAGCATGAGCCCTATTACAAAGAATCTACATCACCACTAATGTGCCCCCATCATATCCCCCCTCTATGGTGATCTTTCCCATAATATATTTCATGATAAACTACCCCTATATTAGTATGTGATTTCTAGATATAACCGACCTCCGACCATCCATTTTCACTATTCTATCATCATCTACAATCTATACAATGTAAATAATGTTGAAATTTATGGTGAGTGTTACTAATGTTCATTTATGTCATTCATGTTTGGACTATTATTAACAATAAATTTTAGTTTTAAACCATTAAAAACATGCCCATTGGTTTTTATTAGCATTACTGTGATTGACGGAGAAATGTTTATCATGTCATGGTCATTACCATCTGGTTGTAGAGATATTTTCATTGAAACATGCTTGGTGATTTCTATTCATAATTATTTATCTAATGTTTTCAAGATGGAATACTAATTCCATTATGTTATAGTTATGATGAATGTGACAATAATTTCATGAATTTATTTAAGTTCAATATTTTATTTGTAATTAGTTCATTTTAATTGAATTTTTATTCATTAAATTATATTTATGTTTGATTAAATTAATATGATATTTTAAAACAAGCTTTGGTGTCATTATTGGGATACATAATAAATAATCATGGTTGGAGAAATTTAAATAAGTAATTTAAAAAAAAATTGATCATTTATATGTGACAATCATAAGTCATACAAAATTGAATAATATATATATATATAGTGGGAAATTGATTTTTTCTGTGATTTATATATATAATTTAACGGTAAATATTAAAAAATATAACTTATGTGAGAAAACCCATCACAGATAGGTATCATGACTTTGTAAGAAATGGTCTTGGTATATCACCGAGTGACTCAGCACTGAAATGTTTAATAAATTATGCATTACAACAGAGAATGGGACATTTTAAAAGATTTTAGAAAAATTAGATTACATTTTTTATATAAAATAATGATGCTTAATAGTTTATTAGTTAATTTGGGAATTCATGATGAATAAATAAATAAATATTTATATGCAGGAGTCAGATAAATTTAATCACTTTCACTTAAATTGGAATCCCAACTCTGACACACCCATCCCCACTATATAGCCTCCATGAGATTAGTTTCAGTTCATTTAAATAGTTGTTTTATTTTTAAAATATTTAGTTCTGAATCACATAAAAATTCATCAACTTATAAATTCATTGTAAATTGTAGGTCTAGAACCGATAGATATTCCCCCTATAGGGTCAAACCTACCATGATTGCTACAGTAGGTGTACATTTTATGAATTTTTTAATTCTATGAGACTTATAAATGTGTTTAATATTTTCAACATCATTATTGAGGATAATTGTGGTGTCATGAGGCCTTACAAGGAAAGTGATTTCTGATAAACAAAATAGAAAAAAAAAATCATATTACTACTATTGTAGAGACCCGAGGCTTGACATACATGGACAACACATTACTTTTTCGGAATACTTAATACATAAAAAAATTCAAAACTCAAGGACCGTAATAGTTTAGTGTCTTTGGAAACTTGGAATGTAATCTTCCAATCATGGTGAAAGATCTTTAACATCTCCCATAAAGATCTTCCCCTTATGTTTTCTTACCTAAAACATTCTTTATATCCTGGGGAAAAGAAAACATATAATGGGTGAGCTCAAATGCTCAGTAAGGGTAAGCATGGATAAATTAAAACAAACCATATACATTTGAACTTAAAAACATGAACACAATGATTAAATATAAAGATATTGAGAAATGAAATAAAACATGGAAATACGTAAGGCATAGATCATAAAGGAACATTAACCATAAAAAAATATAATGGGAATAAAACTTGTAATTGTGGCAAAACATTATGATTTCCATACTAAGAATTAGGGCGATTCCAAATAAAAATTATATCATGATTTTAATTACATATCTCTGATCTCACAACAAATGTATGAGAAATTACTAAATGAATTTATTATGAGAAGTGGAAGATGTTTGTCGATATTAAAAATGATGCATCTTAGAAGATAATTTCATATTTTATAGTATTTTAATAACAAAAAAATAATTAAATTATAATTTTTATTTAGTTCTATATTATTTTATGTGATTATCTAATAAAATATTGGGAAATGTGATAAACATTTCATTCCTCATATGGGTCTGTATCAATGTTTTTGAGAGAAAGGAAAATATTAGTTATATTTTATCCATCATTAATTATATTATTTTAAAAAAATTCAAGAATTTTTTATCACCTGTATATATATTTATATTTATAAAGGTTAATGAATTACATCACTTCATTGGTTGGAAATTGATGTGGTGTAATATTCATAGGAAACCTAATGGATGTTTTGTGAATAATCCTACTAGATACATTTGAGTATGTACTTTTCATTACTATTTAATGTTATTTCATTTCTATAAGAACATAATAATGAATGATATGTTATAAAAAAATTCATAAACCAAATTAAATGGGCCTATCTATATTGATCACATGAAAACACTTTACCCTATTTCCTCCATTTGATCTATATATATGGACCCATTTAAAATTTTGTATGGTGTTTTTGTTGTTATAACATATTTTCATTATTATCATTTTATTTTATGGAAATAAAATTAAATTTTAATAAAAATATGGGGAAATAAATAATATTATTAAAATCATATAATTTTAAAATTTATTGTTTATATTGTTTTATTAAAGATCAAAATTTAAAAAATCTTGGACGAAAACCCTTTACAATCATCATCGGTATCCTAGAAAAATATTGTTGTAATCATTTTAGGGAAGAAGCATCTTGGGGATGTACGAGTAATGGGTTCAATTCCAACATCATCAGTTATATTTGGTAGGGTGTCATTATTATTTACTACAAAACTGTGTGTGGGTTCTAGTAGTTTCGTTGATCAAGAAGCATAATGATAAATTGAAAAGTTAAACGAAAAATTACATGAACATGAACCTTTTAGGAAAACACAGGATCATTGGTAGTTGGAAATGAAAAATGCATTAGTGTTTGTATTTGAATGGATGAAGGGTGTGATCCCATGGTAAATCTGCAGCCATATATCACAACCTATTAATGTAAATTTTGAACTCCTTTTATCATTCACACATTTGCAAAGGAAACATACAATTTAAATGAATAAAACAAAAATCAGAATTCTATATTTAGAATAGAAACATCAAATCCTACCAACCAATTCATTGGTTAGAATGACAAAATGTCGATCCCTACATATCCAAAATGGATTATGGATCATTTTTATAAATTTTAAAAATGATATGACATCGTTTTATTGGTTCTGGTTATGTTATAGTCATTTTATAAGTAAAATGAAACTAATATAGAACACACACACCTCAAGTCATACTTAACACTTTCTATGTCTGATTGACATAGAGTAAATTCTTATACATAATAAATGAATTATAGATCATTTTAATAATTATTGAAAGCAATATGAGAATGTTTTATAATATATTTCTATGTTACATGTGTTTTAAAGATAAATGGATTTTAAATTGATAACACACTTCCTGTCATATGACTCACTTTTTATGTCTGATTGTTATTTGGTCACTGTTTATACATAAAAAACCAATTATGGATCATTTTAATAAATTTTCAAAATAATCCACCATTATTTTATTATTTTTTTCTTTGTGATAAGAGTTTTAAATTAAAATATAACTTATATTGAAGACACTCACTTTGAGTCATACTTCCTATTTGGTGTCTCTGATTGACATATTTTCAATTGCAACACATAAAAAGGATCTATGGACGATTTTCTCATCATTTTAAAATAATCCAATATTATTTTCTTATCTTTTAAATTGTGATAGATAATTAAAACTAAAATGACACTTTTATATTAAAAACATACACCTTGATTAATGTTCACCAAATTGTGTGTCATATTGATGTGTAGTAAATTCCTACACATCAAAAGATTATTATAGATAGTTTTCCAAATTTTGAAAACAATTTGATCTCATTTGCTCGGTTTGAGATATGTAACAAAGGTTTAAATGTTAAAATGAAATTTTTATATTGAAAAAAATACGTTGAGTCATACTTACCACTTTAAGTATCTAATGACAATTATGTCATTGGAAAATATGTATAAATTAATTTTTGGAATTTAGGAATTGACAACAAGTTAATTAGAGTTACGATATTCCTATGATTTCCATAAATGTGTTCTTATATTTTAAAACACCAAAACTTTTGTGTTATAATCAAAATTATTGAAAATGACTTCATATTGATGTGAAATCATGGTAAAACACCCATTGAATTAAATTTTGTGTGTAAATAGAGAAAACACATATGTATGTTATGTAGTGTTCTTTGAATAACCCAATAAACAATTTTTAAAGATACCAAAGTCTTATATAATGTGACTCATGGAGTAAAACCCACGAAAATGATGTCCGATTAATGATAAATAATTTTAAAATGAAATTAGAATTAATTTTTATGTTTAGAAATGAATTACTTGTCGTTCAATGTTAGATTTTTTTCGGGATGCAAATAAATGCATTTTTAGTGTTTTGAATCCGGAAAACATGAATACAAATGATTAAACCATGTATAATGACCTCATATTTATATAAAATATCGTGGAAACCACCATTGATTTATTTTTGACTTGTATACAATGAAAACATGTTCATTTGATGTAAGGTGTGCTCAAAATGACACAATAAACAGTTTTTAAAGATACTAGTGTCTTCCAAAACGTGTGTCAGGGGGTCAAAACCAAGAAAATAGTGTTAGATGGCTATGAAATCATAGTAAATTGATTATATATTGATTTATAGAATATTTTAACAGTTGAAAGTTCATTCTCACTTATTTTTATTCAAGGATTGTTATAAACACATATTTAGGGTTTTAAAACATAAAAACAAGCATGTAATGGTAAAAAATTAAAAAGAACAAAAATTGATGTGAAATCATGGGGAAAAACTATTGAATTATTTTTTATGTGTAAACATAGGAAACACATCCATATGATGTGTGATGAACTCCGAATGACTTAATAAACTTTTTTTAAAGACGCCAATGTCTTTATAAACGCGTGTTAGGGTCAAAACCTTTCAACTGATGTTGGTTGTCCATGGAATCATATGGAAATGATGTTATAATTATTTTAGAAATTTAGGAAATTAATGTACATGATTTTGATTTATGGTTTCTTTGTGATAAATGAAAGAACAATATTAGTGTTTTAGACCACTAAAACTTGTTTTTAATTTTCAAAACCGATGAAAATGACATCAGATTGATGTGAAATCTTGGGAAACCCATTATTGATTTTTTTTATAACATGTATGAATTGAATACATTCCCATTAAATTCACCATATTCTCTGAATGACTCAAAAAAATAGAGATGCCAAATTCCTAAAAACCATGTGCGAGGGGCACACAGAAAAAATTAGATGGTCATGAAATCATAGAAAAATGACTTTAGAATGATTTTTGAAATATAGGAGCAAATGAAACACAATCTTGAGATATGGTTTTCTAAAGATTTTTGTAAACATTTTTATAGTTTTTTAGAGCATGAAAAGCTTTGCCCAATGGTCAAAACCATAAAAAATATTTTAGATTGATGTGAAATTTGAGAAAACATCAATTTAATTATTTTTGTCTTGTATGTATAGATAAAAAATCCATCTGAGATGTGGTGTTCTTGGGATGAACCAATAAATATATTTATAAGATAAAGATGACTAAAAAACAAGTGATAGTAGGTCAATATAGGTTAAATGATGTTTAATGTCTATGAAATCATATTTAAATGAACGTATATTTAATTTTAAAATTTATGGACTAACCACACATCATTCGGAGTTACAGTTTTCCCAAGATTCTCGTAAATGTTTTTTTGCGTTTTAAAGAACCAAATTTTGCTTGTAACAATAAAAACCATTGTAAAAGGCCTCATATAAAGGTGAAATCATGGAAAAAATACCATTTGATGGTCTTTAATGTTTATTCCTAGGCAACTCATCCATCTGACACGTGATGTGCTCGGAAAGACTCGATAAATAGTTTTAAAAGATGTCAAAGAGATTAAAAATATGTATTAGGAGGTCAAAAACATGAAAATGATGTTGTATGTCTATGAAATAATAGGATAATGACTTTATATTGATTTTTAATCATTGTAATTGATTAAATGTCCTTCTGAGTTATGGTTTTCCTTGGATGCCCTAAAATGTATTGTTAGTGTTTAAAATAAGAAAATATGCATGTAACTATTAAAGAAAAAAAAAGTAACTCAGATTTATGTGAAATCATAGGAAAACAACTATTGAATTATTTTTGACATTAATTCAAATTGAAACTATTCATCGGATTTGTGTTGTACTCATACTGACTCACTAAGCATATTTTAAATATACCATATTCTTTAAAAACATGTGTGAGGGTGTCAAAACCAAAATTAAACATTGGATGTCTATGAAATAATATTATAATGGCCATATAATTATTTATAAAATTTATTAACTGAAGAAATTTTATTATGAGTGTTGATTTTCTAACGATTCTTATAGATGCATTGCTAGTGTTATAAAACACCAAAACATGCATGTAATGATCAAGACCATATCAAATGACATCAAATTGATCTGAAATCATGGGAAAACTACTACTAAATAATTTTTTTATGTATACGCATAGAAAAAAATACATAAAATGTATTTTTTTCTCATAATTTCTCATTAAACTGTTTTAACGATACTGAAATCTTTAAAAGCTTGTGTTATGTGGTCAAAATCAGCTAAATGATGTCATATAGTTATGAAATCATAGTAAAATGACCATAGATTTCTCTTTAAATATAGGAACCGATGACACATCAATCTATGTTAATTTTTTGGGGATGAATATAAACGTGTTTTTAGGGTTTTAAAACACTAAACTGTCTATGTGAATTTCACAATAATAGAAAAAATGTCATATTGAAGTGAAATCAAGGGAGAACCAGTGTTCAATTGTTTTTGACATGTATAAGTATAAAAAATTCCCATTAGACATGTTGTGTTCTCAAAATGATAGAATAAATAGTTCAAATGATACCAATGTATCAAAAATGCATGTCATGTGGCCAAACTAATGGAAATGACATCAGATGGTAGTGAAGTCATAGGAAAATGACTATAGATTGATTTGTAAAAATTTGGAACCAAGTTAAAATTATTATGAGTTATTGTTTTCCTGGGATTCTTGAAAATGTGTTTCTAGTGATTTCAAATTTTAAAACATGTGTTTAACACTCAAGATCATAGTAAATGGCCTCATATTGACATAAATTTATGAGACAAAATCCATTGAATTATTTTTAAAATATAAGAAATTTTTCAATATCAAGGTCTTTTAAAAAAAGTATTTTGTAAATTACAAGGAGACCACATTTCAATTTAGAAAATTAAAATATTTTTATATTCTTTTCCCTTTTCAGTTCCAAATTTTGAATCATATTATAAATAGGTATGTTTATATTTTCAAAATTTTGTGCATGATAAATTAATTTTTAGGTTCAAATTTATCTTCTTTGATTAGAAAATAACATGTGTTATGTGAATCATTTTAAATATATTTTATGTCTATTTAATTTCGCATTACATTTCATAAATGTTCTATTTTTTATTATAGGTGAGATATGTTGTAACTAGGTAGGAATTTTACTATTCGGATCCATGAAATTATTCAGAAGACAGTTGTGATGGTTGTCAATTTCTATGGTATATTTAAATATTATAAATGAATCTACTATAATTATAATGTATTATATTTATATATTATTTCTTTATTATTATTTTTATGTTTGATGACATGGTGTGGCCAGTTCCATTTGAGAACATGATGTGGAGGTAGATAGTTACAATGGAGGTCATGGAATTGATGTATATTACCCATGGGTTGTTATTGTTAGAAATATATATACATACCGATGACTAATGTTACGAGGTAACAGAAGTTATTGGTTGAATAATGATGTATAAATAGGACTATGAATATACGATGGAGTATGTATGATGATATTATTTTGAATTTCTGGTTTAGTCTATTTTTTGTAAAAGTGTTTATAAGAATATTTTCTAAAAAAAATTTAAAAACTATTTTTTAATATATTTAGAGGTGGTTTATCATAACCACTACAAAATAGTTACGTTAAAATATATTTATCAGTGTTGCATGAAAAACACCACAAAATATAAATGTTGCTAAAGTATATAGCGGTGGGTATCTGAATTTACCATATTTAATTTTTGGTAGAATTTTTTAAAAAACAAACCATCGTGAAATTAATTAGAAGCTACTGCTAAGTGATCTATAATGACAAATATAAATACAACTTCTAAATGATTTACATCCATGAAATAGGTTGTGGTTTTTGTATAAGCCACTAAATCATGTAGTAGGGGTCTAAATCGACACCAGTAGTAAAAACCCACTAATAATATATTCATTCTTTGAAGTGAATAACTTATAGAAATTTTAATTTTCTATTGTAGTTTCGTAAGGTTATTCTTATTTTTATAATTTCTTGTTAATTACATATTAATTTATTATTATTTTTATAATTATAATTTATATATATTAATTATATATTCATTATTGTCAAATAATTTTTAACAATATAAATTTTTTTATATTATAATTATTTTTATTAGTATTCTTAATTGTATTATTATTATTATTATTATTATTTAATAATATTAAAATTTATTATTATTATTATTATTACTATTAATTATTATTACCATTTTATTGACTTGGGGTCCATCAAGTTGTATTGTATAAGGCATCCACTCCCTAGAAATAGAACTGAGTTATGTCAAAGTCCTTCCATGCTTGAAATTAGGTAGTGTAAGATGATGCATTAGTGCTAGGAGAGGTGCAGGAAGGGCATGGTGTGGCACCCGTTAATGCCTTACATACTAATACTCTATTTTTAAACCATCATATACATTAATGGCACACAATCTTATTAGGAATCCCTAAGTTTGATAGTTCAACCATGGACAGATGTATTTACTATAGTACCGTACAATTTCACTACTCTAGAAGCCATGCATACTATTTATTTGTTGGATTATTAGAAATTTATTGGTTCTTTTGGACATTCATGTTACACCATTGATTCATCAATAGATGTTAAATAAGGAACATGTTTATATACAAGGACACTTGGTATACAAAACATGCATTGTGGCATGTATACACTATTGGGTGGGTTCCCTGGAAGGAGGAATATGTGTGTTGATTCATATCAACCATTCAAACCAATATGATGCATTTGATTTGCTAGGGGGAAACATCCATTAATGTTAAAACATTTTCAATGAATCTTATAGGGGGGTGGATAATATTTTATGGAATGAAATGTTCTTTTTTATTTCCCTAGAATGATCCTTGAAGTTGTTGGACACACATTTATTTTCAATAGGTTTATCATATAATGTGCATTGATGAAATCATGAATGCTTCTTTAAGTAACCACTGTAAATGGATATAAATCCCATTTTACCTCTTTAAGATTTTATGTAATGTTGATTGAAATAATGTTTCACATATATGTATGATTTTTCATTATGGTGTGTATTCCCTTATAGTTCATCAATGCATTTTGTAATGTTAATGTCTCAGGAGATGTTATGTATGGGATTAGAGAGTGAACCTAATACTTTTTAGGGACAACGAAGTAATATTTGGAATATTATAATTCCTCAGGTAGTAATATTTGTACTATTATGATGATAGAATAGGTTTTATCTTTGGAATATACTTAGAAAATTAGGTTTATGTTGTTCCCAGATTCCTATAGCGACATGATATTATGTTTTGATCATTTATTCATATGTGTATTTAAGATATCATCCCTTTATTCCATGATCTCAATATTAGGATCATTATAATTATGTTATCATTATATGCCTCATGTCTCTCATGTTATTATTTATTATTAGGTTTACAAATATAGATAATTTTATCTCACCACCTCTAATGTTTCCCTTTCATTAGTTTATGAATGAAAGTATTATGTATGATAAGCTATGAAGTGTGTCTTAGGTGGATAAATTTAATGTTATATTTAAGATGAATTATGGATTTGAATGTTTCTTATATAGTAGAAATATTTCCAATTTGATGTGAAGTCTTGATATTTATTAGTTTTTTATTTTCTATAACTCACCAAAACTCTAAACATAAAGGTCCTTGGTTTGTAAATGTGAACAGGATATTGTCATCATGGATTTGAATCAATGATAGTGTATTATGTTATTTTTTATGAAATATATTTGGGAACATGATTCTTAGGTTGTTATCATTTTTATCAGACTTTTTAGAAAAATTTATAGGATGTGATTATAATGGTTGGCGGTGATTTACGGTTTAGGAATGAAATCGTGGGTGATGAGTTAAGGATGTATTGATTTCAATTTTATAGATAACCCTTTTGGTTCAATGTTCTGAATAATTTTCTATTAGTTATGGATTATTATAAGAGTGTTTTTATGAATACCCTAAGTATAAGAATATGTACAGGAGAACGTCTTAAAATAACTATATAATTACAAATTTCTCGATTGTCTAGCAATATATCACTGTCTGAATACTATAAGTGGATATTTTTATGGAATAGATATATCAAGGTTTAAAAACCCTTAACTGAGTTGGTAGGTTATGTATCATCCATAATTCCAGTTCATATTGAATAGTACCTTACCATGCACCTACTTTGACACTCATGGAGGATATTCATGGGTTAATTAACATTCCATTTACAAACCATTATGATCGGTTTTTCATTTTGTTTTACTGAAGTTAACTGGATTAGGGTACCTAAATTTAAAAAGGCCTTTGAAAACCCATTTGGAATCTAAAGACTTATAAATTTGGATATGCAAATCATTTATGAATTATTTTATTTAATATTATAGTTTTCTCTTTGTATGTTTAGTTATTTATGAATTTTCACCCCTAAAGGTTATGTTAATGTAATTTTTAAAGTAATTAAGAATCCAGTTATTGATGTGTGTAGTAGAAAATACATTGAATATACCATCCTAAAATCTAATAGTACATCAAACTATATTAGATATCTGGTTATAATTCCTAATTAAATATCATGAATTACGATTAATGCAGTGAACTCAATTTAATTTCTTATCACACTAATGAACCAAAGGATGGATTCTCATGAAAAATAAGTTGATGAATATGATGAAAGAAAAAATATAAAATTTCATCCATGTTAAAAATTCCGAAAGAAAGATACTGGGAAATGTATCAAAAAAACTAGAAAATATTTTATTTTTTAGAAAAGTGCGAAATAATGAATCAAGCTTCTCAGATAAAGTGATGAATATAGTTAACTTGATAGATGATGAAGATTTGTTTTCTTTTTTACATAATATATTAATTTATGAATTTCATTTGAAATTTTATCTTAATTCATTTATTTATTTTTAATGTCTGGAAGTACTTTTTTGTTAAAAATATTGTGATGGTGTAATTTATTTATGGGGGAGAGAATGTAATATTTCAAGATTTCAATACAAATATTTTCTATTAAATAATAACAAATGTAATATATTTCTTCACTTGGGAAAAAATGATGTTTGCGATAAAATATTAAATAAGAATAATAATATCTAAAATATAATTATGATAACATGTACTATACCAACATACGATATAAAATATTTAAATTCTCTAAATTAGAAAATGTTTATGAAATAATATTATAAGTACATAATGTTTTAGAAGGTATTTCAAATAAAAAATGATTATCTCTAAATTTTTTCATATTTATTGTTAATTATATATTTTTTTGAAATATAATTTAATAAATTTAACATTAATTTTGAATTTATAATATGAAAAATTACTTATTATGAATATTTGGGAATTTTATAAAAATTTCAATTTTGTATAAAATGTGGTTTTTATGAAAAATAAAATTCTAATGAATTTATCAATATAAAATAATGAATTATAAGTTCATAATACCATTTATTTGAAAAAATATTAAATTAATTACTAAATTTATTCATTTTAAAATATGATTTTAAATTAGAATATCCCTGGCCAATATTTTTGAACTAATGTAAAAAAAGACATTTTAATAATGACAACTATTTTATAACCTTTTTTTAATAAATTAATATTTCTCCAAATTTGGTTATCAATATATTTTAATGTAACATAGAAATAATTTTTTATAATAAATCAATCCCTTTCATGAAAATTGGAAACCATAATCAGTTTCACTTATACATAAGTTTGAACATTAAAAACAATCTTCGGTTTAAAAAAAATTATTTGTTATGTGTATTTAATTAAAAATATTATTTTTTATTTTTGAGTAATTAATTAAATTAAATGGATCCAAAATTTTAATTTTAATGTCAAAATTTGGTAATAATTTTCTATTTATATTTTTATTAATAAAATAATTGACATGATTAATATTTAATTAAAATTAATATTTTTTACTTGACTAATCTAATGTGGCTAGAATTTTCCAAAGTTTTCATGACCTTTAGACCTCCTAGAAAAATATTTTAGGGTTTAATGTCATACCCACATTTCCAAAAAATCATTACACATCTAAATCCACTAAAATTAATATCTTTACATTCCTTTCCCTTATATACCAAGCTTTTCCATAGAAAAGCCCCTCTTCCTCTCTCACAAAGGGGGGGGGGCAATTCCACCATTATAATATTACACTGCTATATCAGGAATTCATGGAAAAAAACATAAATTTCCTCTCATAAATGCAATTTACACAACCAAATTCCTTTTGTTACAAAATATATCCCAAGATCCCCAAATATAAGGCTTTAATCGAGAGGATGTTCAATATCTCAACATTGGCCTCACATATTTTTTAATATTTTTATATTATTATTTCCTATATAAAAAGACCATTAATACATAATAATAATAAAATTATATTCTATATAGTGTTGATATTTTATCATAACAATGGAAAAACAAGTATTTATTTTCTTCCATATAATATAAAAAACAAGAATCATTATTAGGGCATTTGTGTGGATTATCTCTTCCACAAAGCGACCTTTTCAGTTTTTCATCACCACCCCTCATGGATGGTATTAATGATGGTATTGGTGAAGGAATATTATTTATATATATTAATTATTATTATTAAGTGATTTATTAAAATCCACTTTCACCCCTATCATTTTTTGAATAATAGAACCACTAAACTAGTGTTATTCATATTCACACATCCACAAAGAATCATTTTTTCATCTTTATTATATTATTTCATTATTTTTTCCAAAAATATATAAATATGGTTGGACATCATAAAAATATAATTAATATAATTATTCATGTTTTATATCGATATTATTTCAATACAAAAATCTTCTTAACCATGCTCACCAATTAAGTTAAAGCATGTTCAAGTTTGGGTTGTGTTGACCACATACATGAACAATGCTTTAAAATTATGTAATGGAAAATTTAGAAAACATAATTATAGGTTTTATAAGATATAAATATATTAATAAATATTTTTACTGGTTTTTGAATGTATAAAACAATATTTTTCACATTAATTAAGAAAAAATTATTCGTTGGTTAAAAATCACTGAAAAATGTTTGTTGTTATTTTCATCTTATTGGATAAAGATTAAAGAACTTATTAAAGGAAATTTTAACATAATTAATCATTATAAGTAATAAATTACATTAAATATAATTAAATTTTAATTATTAACTTTTTAATAATGACAGATTCTGAAACCCCTCCTTTGAAACTACTACAAATAGTCTAAACTATAAACATCTAATCTGGGATAATAGGGGAAAAATAAATAATATATATAGTAAATTATTATAAATTTATATTATAAATAGTGGTAGGTATTAATATGATTCTAAAAATAGTAATTATGATATTTTTTTCTAGGACTATAGAGTGCATCTAACTAGAAGAGATAAAAGGTAAGGGTTTCATCTTACAACATCCATCTTTGAGATACATGCACATTTATTAACCTAATTTCATTTAAATTGTATATATAATACAAATTGTATATTTTAAGTCATGTGTTATCATTATTTAGGTTATTTTACGTAGAGACCTAGAAATTCCATGGAAATTTTTTATATACATAGGAATTTTACGAGTTTGTGAAAACTGAAGGGGCATGATTCCATGGCCCGGTGTGCCCGGAATCAATTTCTGAAGATTTGTTTGGGTACGTTCAGAAAACGTACAAGAAGGTTTTTATAACTTTTGAACTGGTGCTCATAATTGAAATCTGCGGGCAGCATTGAACTCACAACGCCATTATTAGATTAAGAAGTCTTACTCTTTGACGGTAGTGGGTCGAGATTAAAAGTTAGTTTTGGGCTTTCGTGGAAAATAACAAAATAAAGTGAGATTCACTTTATTTCTTATTTGAGCTTCCATGTGGATGTTTGGAGGTGGGTCCCACTTGATCTATAACCTCTTTGTGGAGTTGGGAGTGGGGACCACCAGGCCATAACCTCCCATGAGAGGTTATGGTGGTGGGAACACCACGCCTCAACCACCCATTTGAGGATTAATGTGGTTGGGATCACTCGAGACCACATAACCTCCCATTTTGAATATTAGGGGCGGGGACCACTCGACCCTTATTAAATGAGAGGATAGGAAAAGCTCTCAACCCCACCTCATTAATGTGGAAGAGCCTCTTGAGATTCTTCCACATTAAAGTTTCCAACACACCCAATTAATGGGTCCAAATTCTCTCATTAATTTTTATGTGCCAACAACTGTTTAGTTTTTCTTTTTGAAATCTTGATAATGAAATAACAGATTTTATAATCTATTATTTCACACATATTTTCTTTTTGGGAAGTGAGAACTTGGGAGAAAAGGTGTTCTCCAACGTCGAACCTCATCATCCAATAATGAACTAAGAATGTGTTCTTCCAACAAATAATGACGGCAAAGATCTTCTTAGAACTTCTTCCCCAGACACCTACCGACATGGAGTGTCTTCCACAACCGATGTGAGAGCTCGGGATTGGATGTGTGAAGAAGATGTGATGAATAGAGACAAAACTGTTTCTTCTTCCCTGTGACTATGTAGACGAATGATGAACAATTATAGGGATTGTTTTCATTTATGTTCCATGTTCTTCTTTTCATTAAAAATGAAGAACAAGGTTATGATTCTTTTTGTGGGTGATTTTTTGTTCATCATTCTCCTACCATGATGAGCCAAGTGTTACCACCCTAAATGCAGAGAGTGTGGGAAAAACAACATGGCCCGACATCTCCGTCGTTCTTGTTTGTGATGATCATCGGCACGACGATGAAGGCTTTGAAAAAAAAGGCCATGCTACCCGTGGCCACCGTGATCTGTTCCACCCCCACGGCGTCCTGCATAGCCACCAGACGAACCGGCACCTACCGAGCCCCCCCCCCCCTCGGCCTGCAACGCCACCGGCCTCCGGCATGGCACGGACGAACCCCGCCAGCCTCCCGCGCGCACCGACCGAACCCCTCCAGCCCGCGCCAGCCTGAGCCACACCAAACCGTGCCATCTCGGCCTCCCGGTATCCCAGCTCCTGGACGCACCCAACATGGGTGCCCGCCAGCCTGCCTTACGGCCTAGCCGCACCCTGCCTGGCAACCTCCCAGTCTGGCCGACCACCTACCGTTCGCCCGACCAAAACATGCCAGCCTGTGCGCCCCATGCACCCCATGTGCCCACACATCCCATGTGCCCTGTGCCACCCGGGCTACTTCCATGTGGTACTCCGGGCCAAACTCACCCCGAGCCCGGGGCGAACCGCCCATGCGGTCGGCTGGGTTAGGCTCAGCGTGCCGCGCCGAACCTAACAATATGGCCAACCTAATAGGCCGGGCTAGACCCAACAGTTCTTAATGGGTCGACTCAGACTGGGTCAGCCTATACCGGGTCGGACCGGGTCGGTCTGACTAGGTCGGACTGGACCCCGGCCCACTACCGACCCTTTACTTTCTTTGGCAATATCTTTGGCACCGGACAAACATTTGATGAACTATTAGTGGTGATAGTATTCTTGTAGCGTGAAGGTTCATTTGAGTTCACCCCACTGGAGTTCGGTGTAATATTGATATTCGGTCAGGTTGGATCGTGCACGAATCTAACCAGGCCCCCAGGACTAAAAGGAAAATAAATCACAGACCGGGCATCTGATTGACACACCGTCTGTTGAGTTGAGACCCCTATGATGTGGCCTAAATTTGAGATACTTCTACATAGGATTTCATGTTAGTTGGAGCATCAACTAGTATCTTGTGGAGAAGATATTCCAGAGACGAGTGGGCATTTGTGTGGGAACCTAGTCGTTGGATGAGACCTGACGACTGCTGACCGTTTGACTCAGAGTGACTATGCTGGCCTAGTGGGGAGTGCCTTGGTGTCGCGGAAGCCCCACAGTGGTGAGCGCCTTGGTGACGCAATAGACATACATTACTCGACAGGAGGAGTTCCTTAGAAAGATATTAGGGGGAGCATCTCTGTGTGGCATAGGAGACCCACGGTGGGGAGCGCCTTTGTGTGACACCGCAGACCCATGGTACTCAATAGGAGTAGTACCTCAGTAGTCCATGGTTAGAGGGAAGTGCCTCTGTGTAACACGAAAAGCCCACTGTACTCGATAGGGGAGGAGTTCTCCAGCAGGCGAGGGTTCATAATGATACTACCCCTAGACTAAAATCATGGTTGAGCGGAGTCAGTTACTTTTGTGTTTAACTCATGATTGAGATGGATTACATGATAACTTAGATATATTTAAGGGAATATAACTAAGTGAGGTTATCTATTGAATTCAAACTTTTTGGTTCTCCTTGTTAGATTTTGTGACACCATGAGGGTCTCAGGGTCCATACTGAGTATCATATTACTCACCCCTCCATAGGCTATGCCTGTACCTCATTCCATTGGTTGCAGACGACAGACAGTGCTGACTGAGGCTGAGTGTACCCAGACTAGATGGTAACTAGATGCAGACCACATGGTGTGATGGTACATGGAGGAGATGGACGGACGTGGAGTGCTTTGGAGGCTATCTGTACCTACCCTTTTGGTAGGATCTATGGTGGATGATCTAGGAGCTACTTTTCACCCATCTTCTATTGTACTTGTATTTCAGTTGTACCTGTACATTACAGTTGGGATTGTATTTCTAGCCCCCTTTACAATTTAGAACGCTCTTGTTATATAGTATTACATTAGTTTTTTATCTCATACTCTGTTGTGTGTGTTTTCAAGTTTTAAAGGCAATGCCTTCCCAGTTTAAGGATTTACGCCTTTGGTGCTAGTCGCCAGCCTCTGGCCTATGGAAGGCGGGATTGGGGTAGTCACGGCATGGGCCCCGGGGGATAGTTCTTGACAAATTGGTATCAGAGGAATCAGTTCTACAGTAGAACTTATAACACTTCTTTTTTCTATGAAACAATAGTGTTAAGGGTAATGAGTGTGGTTTTCAGTTCAGGGAGTCTAGTATTTCTGTGGCGGCCCACATACGCATACACCAGGACCTTGACTACTGATTTACGACTCGGTGCATGAAAACACTGATTGCGTGTGTTTTTTCAAAAGTTTTCTCTATGTTAGCACAACCAGGTCAGCTCACCAGAGTTAATCTTTGACCATGTCGCATTTGTTTCTTTCAGTATGCCTCCCCGCGGATGACCAATGAAAATCCCGAGAGTAGTATGCACAGATAGCCCACTGAGTGATGAGGCCTCGGTGCAGGACCCTTTTCCAGCAGAGGCACAAGCGATACCACTACCAATTGGGCCACCTATGTCACCATCCCTAGTAGCAGACGATGCATGCCGCTTGAGCGCATTGCATGAGTTTTAGTGCCAGAGTCCACCTAGGTTTAGGGGATAGATGGACCCACAGGTGATTGAGGATTGGCTGGAGTCTTGGGTGAGATTCTTCAGACTGGTAGGGACACCAGCAAACCTTATGGTGATCCTTGTCGTGAGTCTCCTTCAGGCAGCAGCGGGCAGATGGTGGAGCATGATTCTCCAAGTGCATGATGAGGTGACATTTCTCTGGGTAGACTTCGAGAGCCTATTTCGAGCGGACATTGTCCCAGCCACCCTACGTGTAGTGCAGATACAGGAGCTACTTCACCTGCAATAGGGAAGCATGGAGGTGGAACAATACTCAGCGACGTTCACAGACCTCACACGCTACTCCACAGATATGGTACGAGACCCATTCTTTAGGGCCCAGACCATCAAGCATGGGATCAGGCGAGAGATTGAGATTTCAATGATCTTCCTCCGCATCTCGACGTAGATAAGGGTGTTGGATAGAGTCCTCTGAGTGGAGATTTTCCTTGTCTAGAAGTCTCTAGTAGTGTGACGTACCACTAGTCAACATGCAGCGGAATCTTTTGTAGCTGGCTGTAGACATATGTCACAGAGGTCCAAGAGGACCAGACCCATGGGTGGATGACCGCAGGACATAGAATCAGTTGTGCGGGGCACCCAGGGTAGAGACATACATGCAAAGATAGGGCAGTGTTACTCATGCGGCGGGTAGGGTCACATGGCTCGTGATTGTCTGACCCGCCATTCGGATGATCAGAAGATGGTCGATGGACCGCCCAGGCAGAGACATGGATTCGATCGAGGTGGTCTCTAGGGCGCATGCAGACATGTCAGAAGAGCTGGTCGAGTTGATGGGGGTGGGGGAATATTCATGGTGTTACCACCACCACCACAAAGAGGTCCACCCAGATCGCAAGGAGCAGGTGGACAGGTGAGAACTCCGCTCTAGGTAGCTGAGGCTTACGATCGTGGTGCTCCAGAGATGATTCGAGGTATGATCTGTGTCTACTCAACCATAGTTGTAGTTCTCATAGACATAGGTTCTAGTCACGATTTCATTTACACTGCCCTCGTTCGGAGCTTGGAGATTTTCATGGAGCCATTGACTCGATCCTTACAACTAGAGACACATAATGGAGAAAACTAGATGGTTACACACTGGTGCTGGTAGTGAGAGCTTACTCTAGGAGGTGAGAGATTTATCTGAGATCTCCTAGTAGTGGCGTCGAGGCCTTATAATGCCATCATGGGTATGGAGTAGTTATCTACATTCCATGACTAGATCAACTATATTAGGAGCAATGTGTGGTGTGTCTGCACGGATGGGATGAGGTTCACCTTCACCAGTGAGAAGGGAGCCTTTACAGCAGAAGGTGGACTTTCCCGGAGGAGAGTACAACTGATAACCAATTAGTTGGATTTACTTACCCTCAGAGTAGTTGATGTGGAGAGTCAGACTTATTATGTAGTGGTGGACCAGTATGCGGATGTTTTACCTGATGATGTCCTAAGTCTACCTCCTCAAAAAGAAGTGGACTTCTACATTGACATGTACCCCTGTATGACACCGATATCTACACCATCATATTGGATGGCTCCCGCTGAGCTTCATGAGTTGTGGGTACTACTAGAGGACTTGAAGGGGAAGGGATTCATCTATTCCAGCATTTCTACCTGGGCAGCCCCGATTCTATTCACTAAAAAGGCGGATGCAAGCTTGAGGCTTTGTGTCGACTACCGTCGCCCGAAACAGGTGACCGCGAAGAATTTGTACCTACTCTTGAGGATTGAAGACCACTTTGAAATACTGAAGGGATCATGGTGGTTCTCAAAGATAGACCTCATATCAGGATATCACCAGCTCAGAGTTCGAGATGAGGATGTGTAGAAGATGGAATTCAGATTTCAGTACGGCCACTACAAGTTTTTGGTTATGCCCTTCGGCATAACCAACACCCCAATAGTGCTCATGGGACTCGTGTACAAGATTTTTTTTCTATACCTCGATCGCTTTGACATATTCATCATCAACGACATTATGATCTACTTGACAACTGAGGAAGAGCATGCCTACCATTTGCATGTAGTATTGGACACACTCTAAGAGCACCGGCTTTATGGAAAGTCCTCGAAGTGCCAGTTTTGGATCCAAGAGGTTCAACTTTTAAGTCATGTCATCTCAGAGTCTAGATTTGCAGTGGATCTAGAAAATATTGAGGCAGTAATTTCTTGGGATCCACCCAGAAATGTGATGGTGGTACATAGTTTTTTGGGTTTCGCTGGTTACTATCAGAGGTTCATTCTAGAATTCTACAGAGTTTCACCACCACTATCAGCCTTGAAAAAGAAGGGGAAACCCTTCATGTGGTCTGAGATATGCCAGCAGAGCTTTCAAGAGTTTAAGCAGAGGCTAACTAGTGCCCTCATCTTGAGGCTTCCATAGGAAGGTGTAGGGTACGTAGTCTACTACGACACATCAGGGACCGAACTTAGGTGTGTCCTGATGTAGGAGTGAGTAGTGATTGTGTATGGTTCTTGGCAGCTGAAAAACATGAGCATAACTACACTACCGATTACATGGAGTTAGCAGCAATGGTCTTCACCTTGAAGATGTGGCGACACTATCTAATGGGTGAACATTTTACCGTGTACTCTGATCATAACAGTCTCAGGTATATCTTATCTTAGAAGGACCTGAACCTAGGATAGTAGTGATGGCTTGAGTTCCTCCAGGATTATGACTTCAAGATTGTCTATACACCTAGAAAGGGGAACTTTGTAGTAGATTCACCCAGAAACAGATCTGGTATACAGCTATTAGGAGAAGCGACAGAGAATCTAGCCTCTTTGTGGATATCCTCTATGGATAGATATGGAGCAGCATTTCTTCAGTCTCTTATAGTCACTCCTCCACTTTTTCAGTGAGTCAGGGAGGCACAGTGTGGTGATGGTGACTGAGAGACATGACGTGCTCAGATATCAACAGGGCAAGCACCTAATGGATTTTATGATGGTAGGGAGCACGTCATCCTCTTCCAAGGATGTACTGTGGTACTAGTGTTACTTCAAGGGGAAGTTCTGAGGGAGTTCCACACATCCCCTTTATTGGGACATCCAGAAGTGGAAAAGATGTACCTGGACCATTGATGATTGCACTGGTGGCCAGGTATGAAGAAGGAAGTAGTGGATTTTGTCTCCTGATCCTCACTTGTCAACAAGTAATGGCAGAGCAACAGGTACCAGCAGGCATGGTTCATTTTTTAGAGGTCCCATAGTGGAAGTGGGATGGGATTTCCATGGACTTCGAGATGGGTCATCCTCGTACATGTAGGTGTCACGACTCGATTTGGGTGATCATAGACCGAATCACCAAGTTGGCCCACTTCCTACTGATTAGGGAGTAGGGTTTAGTAAAGAGCTTGGGATGCCTCTATGTGCAGGAGAATGGGCGGATACATGGAGTACCTTCTTCTTTTTTCTCTGATATTGACACGCGGTTTACTTCCTGGATATGGAAGGGGTTGCAGGAGGCTTTCAGGATGCAACTTCGTCTGAGAACCACCTTCTATCCTTAGATGGATGGTCAGACTGAGAAGAATATTTAGACCCTCGAGGACATGCTCTGATCTGGTTTCCTCGACTTAGATTGTAGCTGGGAGGATCACTTTCCTTTGGTGATGTTTGTGTACAAAAATAGCTATCACTCCACCATAGGGATGGAACCTTTTGAGGCATATACGAGAAAACTTACAGACCACCCTTGTGCTGGAATGACCCAGGGGAATCATTACTAGTGGGACAAGAGATGGTACGAGATACATTGAAGAAGGTTTAGATCATCCTGGAGTAGATGAAGACTGCACAGAGTAGGAAAAAGTCCTATGCTGAGAGGAGATGAAGACCTCGGTAGTTTGAGGATGGAAACTACATCTTTCTATGGGTCTCACCTCGACAAGTTCTATAGAGATTTGGATGAGGCGGAAATTTATCTCCGAGCATCATCAGACCTTTCTAGGTCCTCAGCAGAGTTGGCGAGGTGGATTACCACATAGTTCTTCCACCTCAGTTGCACCGGGAGCACTATGTCTTCCACGTATCTCAGCTGAGGAGATACGTGCACGACCCTTCTCACATCATTGGCCATGGAGAGATAGACATCGACTATGGGGCGACTTTCACGGAGGTTCGAATGAAGATTGGGGATCGACATGAGCGGGTCCAACATGGACGGTTGATACCTCTGGTGCATGTTTGCTGGAAGCATGGGAACCTCTAGGAGAGCACATAGGAGAAGGAGGCTAAGATGAATGCTCAATAACCCAACTTGATCCCTTAGTACGAGTTGTAGCTTATGGGAATGTAAATCTTTTTGGTGGGGAGAATTTAAAGAACTAGAAATTATGTAGATTTTTTATATACATGGGAATTTTACGAGTCCGCGAAAACTGACGGCGTGTGATTCTAAGGCCGGGTGTGCCCGGAATAATTTTTTGAAGTTTTGTTCAGGTACTTTCAGTAAACATACAGGCAGGTTTTTATAACATTTGAATAGGTTCTCAGAATTGAAATCGGAAGGCACCGTTGAACTTGCAGAGCTTGTATTCGCTTAAGGATTCTTACTCTTCGATGATAGTAGGTTGACATTAATAGATAGTTATTTGGTTTTTTGGTGGAAAATAATAAAATAAAGTGATCTTCACTTTATTGTTTATTTGAGCCGCCATGTGGGTGTTTGGAGGTGGGTCCCCCTGGATCTATAACCTCCTTGTGGAGGTTGGGAGTGGGGACCACCAGGCCATAACGTCTCATGAGAGGTTATAGTGGTGGGGATCATCACGCCTCAACCTTCCATGTGAAGATTAATGTTGTTGGGACCACCTGAGACCACATAACCTCCCATTTTGAATATTAGGGGTGGGGACCACCCGACCCTTATTAAATGAAAGGAGAGGAAAACCTCTCAACCAACCACTTTAATGTGGAGGAGCCTCTTGATCTTCCACCACATTAAAGTTTCCAACACACCCAATTATTGGGGCCATATCCTCCCATTAATTTTAATGTGCCAACAAATGTTTAGTTTTCTTTTTCAAATATTTCCAATGAAATAATATATTTTATAATATATTATTTGGAACATATTTTATTTTTGGGAGGGAAGAGATTGGGAGAAAAGGAGTTCTCCAATGAAGACCCGCATCTTCCAACGAAGAATGAAGAACACGTTCTTCCAACAAAGAATGCCAGCAACAAACTTCTTCGAACTTCTTTCCCGGACACCTATTGACGTGGAGTGTTTTATACAACCGACGTGTGATCTTGGGATTAAAAGTGTGTGGTGGATGCGATGAACAATGAAACATTGTTTCTTCTTACCCACGACTCCGTCGATGAATGACGAACAAAGGTAGTAGTTTTATTCTTTTATGTGCCATGTTCTTCTTTTCTTTCAAAATGAAGAACGAGGTTATGCTTATTTTTGCAGGTGATTTGTTTTTCATTATTCTCTTACCATGATGGTACATGTGTTACCACCATAAACACGAAGGGTGTGGGCCAAATCAACATGGCATGATCCCTTTGTCGTTCTTGTTTGTGATGATCATCAGCATGGAGATGAAGCAACAAGGTGAAGAAGGCGGCAAAGACAAAGGTCATGCTACCAGTGGCCTCCATGTTCTGTGCTGCCCCCTCGGAATCCGGCACTACCGCCAGCTAAGCCACCCCGGCCCGCACAGCCACTGACCTTCCGTGCAACCCGGCTGAACCCCACTGGCCCGACCTCTCAGAATTTCGGCTCCCGGCCACCCGTTGGCCCACCTGGTGCCCTGCCTGGCTGCCTGCCAGCTTGGCCGCACCCTACCCGGCCACCCCCGGCCCGCCTGCCGGCTTGGACGTGCCTTGTTCGGCTACCTCCTGGCCTTCCCGACCACCTCCTATGTGCTCGGCCGAACTGTGTCAGCCCACGCATCCCACGCACAACGCACGCTTTATGATGCCTGAGCCTCACCCTTGTAGTGCTCCTGGATGAAGTAGACCCAAGCATAGGACAAACCTCCCATGTGCATGGCTAGGATGGCCTGGCCCCAGTGATCCGGGAAAAACCTAATGGGCTGGCCTAGACCCAACATGTCTGGCCGGGTCAACTTATAACGGGTCGGCCCGTACACGGGCCCACTACTGACCCTTTACTTTCTTTGGCCATATATTTGGAACCAGAAAAATGTTTGACAAAACATCAGAGGAACTGGTATTATTTGATCACAATGGTCCCTTCTATTTTACCCCACTGGAATACAAGGTAATGTTGAGATACAGTCTGGTTGGATCATGCACGAATCCAACTAGGCCTCTGGGACTAAAAGTCTAATAACTCACAGACTGAGCGTCTGATGAACGTGCCATCTATTGCGTTGAGACCCATATGACATTGTAGAAAATTGAGATACTTCTACATTGGACTTTTTCGTAGTTGGAGAATTGACCAGTAGCTTGTGGAGAGGATCTTCCAGAGATGAGAGAGAATTTGTGCGGGAACCTAGTCGCTGGATGAGACCTGAATACTGCTGATCGTTTGACTCGAAGTGACTCTACTGGCCCAGTGGGGAGTGCATGGGTGTCGTGGTAGAACAACAGTGGGGAGTGCCTTGGTGATGTAGTAGACTCACAATACTCGATAGGAGGAGTACCTTAGCAGGCTTTGAGGGGGTGCGCCTCTATGTGACACAGCAGACCCACAGTGGGGAGCGTCTCTGTGTGACATGGTAGACCCACGGTACTCGATAGTAGGAGTACCTCAGTAGTCCAAGAGTAGTGAGAAGAACATCTTTGTGATGCATCATGCCCACTGTACTTGATAGAGGAGGAGTTCTTCTGTAGGTGAGGGTTCGAGATGATATTACCCAAAGAATAAAATCTTGGTTGAGCTGAGTCAGTAAGTTCTGTGTTTACCTATTGATTGAGATAGATTACCTGATAACGTAGGTATATGTATGGGCATATACCTATGTGAGGATATATGTTTAATTCATACATTGTGGTTATCCTTGTTGGATTTTGTGATACCTTTAGGGTCTCGGGGTCCCTACTGAGTATCTTTATACTCACCCATGCACGGCCTATGCCCGCACCTTATTGTGTTGGTTGCAGACGATGGACAACGCTGACTGAGGCTGAGTATACCAGGACTGGATGGTACCCAGAGGTGGACCACACAGTGTGATGGTACACAGAGGAGATGGGCGTACGTGGAGTGTTTTGGAGGCTATTTGTACCTACCCTTCAGGTAGGTTCTGTGGTGGATGATATAGAAGCTGCTTTTCACCTTTCTTCTTTTTTACTTGTTTTTCAATTGTACTTGTACATTAATGCCTGACTTGTATTTCCATCCCCCATTAATTTTCAGCAATATCTTATTATATGGATTTAATTTTGTGTTTTTTCTAGCTCATACCCTATGTTGTGAGTTTTCTAGTTTTAAAGGCAATGCCTTCCCAGTTTAGAAATTTACGCCTTTGGTGGTAGTCGCCAGCCCCTGGCCTATAGAATGCAGGCATGGGGTAGTCATAGCACGGGCCCCGAGGGACAGGTTGTGACATTTTAGGTTCATTTTCATTCCCTTTCACTATAAATATATTTGGTTAAAATGCTACTCAAGTCATTATTATTTTCTCGACCCAAGTCCTTTTTCTCGCGAGTAATGAAATTTATTCATGATTTTTATTTTTCAAGTTCATATTTAATACCATTATATTTTAAAAGAAATATATATTTTTTTTCTTCAAGGATAATATTTCTTTTCATTAATATTATTCCCTTTGATGAGTCACATCCCCAAATAGAAGCATGATGTTGATAAGAATAACCTGTATACTTTCCCATCAATATTTTTATTGCATGCCATAATTTCATCTATCAAAAATAAGATATATAACCCAAATATGATTTATATAAATATATCAAGATGATTCCATTAAACTATATTCAAATTAATTATTTATTATATTTTTTATTATGTGGGATTCAGAATAAGGATTTGATGTATTTTATTTATGTCTTTCCATGGTAAGTTTTGAAAAAAGGGGTTCCGTCAAAGTAATGATACAAATGTTTCTAAATTATTTAGTAAATATGATTTTAATGTTATTTTAAATGAAAATGAATTTATTTATTAATATCTCAAATTATTTTTTCAACATCTTCCACATGGTTCATTTTTATGGAATAATTAACTTATACATGTTTCCATCTAAATGTATATTTCCACCGTCTTTATATTTTTATATGAGACTTACTCCCTACACATTTGAGTCTTGAAAAATAAATACATAATCTCATTGTTAAATATAATATTAATTTTTTATATTTTTTCAATAGAAAATAAATAAATTTATTTTCAATGAAATTTTCACAATTCTTAAAAGAGTGGTATTCATCTATATCATATGTTTGATCAAGGGTATTCCTTAAATGATACAATAGACCTTATATATCTGGAAAACATATGAAGATATCATTTAAATATATTTAATGACCCATAGGTACTTTTTTATTCGTTAGTCATCCACTTATATTGGCATGACATACTTCCAATTATTTTCCTCAATGAATTCCTAATGTTTCATTACTAGATTGAAGGGTGTTCACGTAGATTCTAAATACATTGATTAATTAGGGAAATTGATGAGGTAACCAAATTTCCATTTCTATATGGTTAAAACTATATTCATAATCATATTTTTTGTGCGGTATTTACCTATAATTATTCGTAAATTCATTTCATACCCATTTATTTTCAATTGGATTATCACGTCATTTTTATTGATGAAATTGTGAATACTTCCTTTGGGAACCGTACTAAGTGGATATAAAACCCATTTTAACTCATTGATCTTTTATGATATCTGAATTGAAATGATTTTTCATATATATGTATTATTTTTATCATTATTGGTTCACCCAGATTGTTTCCAATGTATTTTGTAATGTTATTGTCTCATAGAAATCTATGTGTGGGGTTATGGAGGGAACCAAATAATTTTTTGATGGCTTATGGATAAATCCTTTGCATATGATAATGACCTTGGGATTACTAATTATCATATGATGATAATTATGGACTATGGGTTAATCCATGTAATATTGTTATGATATCATGTTTATGTTTTTTTGACAATCATGTGATTCAATGCCCTTTTGTTCTGATCATAGATAATCCATTTATTTTTTATATAATCTCTATATTATATGATATAAATATTAAGATCATTTTTTATAATATCATGATATTCCTCACATATACCAGGTTATGATTTATTAACATGTTTTTCCTTTACTGAGAATTTAAGATCACCCCTTATTGAGTACCCATTTCCCCGTGTTATGAATGAATGTATTATGTTTTATAAACCTAAAAGAGTGTATTGGGTAGTGAATTTTTTAGATAAGTTGAAAACTCAATATATATTTACTAACATCATATATACTGGAAAAAAATTTCCATTTGATGAGAATGCATGAGATTTATTAGTTAGATACATTTCTTTACACTCTGAATCTCTAAAATACAATGTATTTGATTTTTAAATTTGATATTAATATTGTAATAATTGATTCTTATCAATACTAGTATTTAAATTTATGAGTTTTAGCACTAGATTCCGTAGCACGGGTCTAGGGGAACTACAATAGCATCCATGTACTATAGAAGGTATTGTATCATTGTGGTGGATTATTATAGAAGTAGATACTATAAAATTTGGATATTATATTAGACATGGTACTATATAAGGGAGTACTATTCACCAAGTTGGGCATTGAAATTTGAATGAAATTAAATCCACACGAGTCTCCAATGTCCCTACTAAACATGTCTATGTGTTTTTGTTATCTATTTTTTATATTCTTCACACTTTTGGAACCTCAGTCCATGTATTGTTTGGACTTATGGGAAATATTAGTGTTCACACTAATCCTGATTAAAAATAAGTTTATTTCGTTAATAAAGGGGCATGAAGAAAACATGTTTTGATATTATTATTATTTAAGATATTATAATTCTAACTAAAATTAAAATTTATTGTTTGTGTACCTAATTTTAGACATTCATACATATATATATATAATAGTAAATATTTGTATAATTATGACTAATAATTATATTTATATCTATAATAATAATTATTAACTTTCTTAAATTCACTAATAATTAACATTTTTTATCTTTTACTATCATTAGTGTATTCATTAGTAGTATTTTTATCACTTCATAGTTACAATTATAAATTTTTGAATTCTTTTTTTATTTTATAAAAATTTTCATTTCTAATTTATAAAATTTCATGCATGTAGTTGAATAACCTTGAGGGTTACTTATATCATGCAGAGTATCCTACTTCAAGACACGAACACACCTAATGTACACTCGTCCTTTGTTGCATGAACCATGGATCGTCTAATCGATTATCTCTCTGGTTTGCAATGAGTGAATTTTTTAATATACTTGTTTTGAAAAAAAAAGGTAATACTAGTGTGATTTTTTTAAATGTTATATGGAATGGTGGGAGATTCCTCAATGAATTTCAGTTTAAAATGAAAATAATTATGGAATATAAAATCATTACATTTTTCTAACCTAGATTAATAACATGTAAAGACGAGAGAATTGAATAATATAGAAAATTCCTTCAACCTTAAATTAAGAAAAACAATTATGTGAAAATGTATTTTTCAAAAATTTAAGGCAGAATAATTTTCCAAAGGTATTGAATTTTCCTCAATCCCCCTATTAAAATATGCCCCCACAATTTTTCCTCACTCAATTCATTCCAACATTCTATAATTTCCACTCCCTTTGTTTTTATGATTCTCCTTGTTTTTCTCCCTTATGCACATTTTTTTTGGGGGCCTTAAACAAATGTGGAATTTTAAAATCATCATTTATGGGTATTTTTTCTTATTTATTTTATAGTCAATAATTTATTTAGTTTTTTTAATTGAAATATTTTTTTAATTATAGCATAACATTATATCCATTCAGTTATTACATGACCCTTGTTTTGATATCCATTTTGTTGGATCTTGTCTTGGGGTGTCTTGGGTGAAATTAGAAGGATTTTAGAATCCCAATGTGGTTTTTAAATATAGGTTCATAGTTCAGAAAATACATGTGGTTTGGACTAGAAAATTGTGTTCCCATTTGTGAGCCACTAGAAGGGGGAACACAGTTTTTCTAAACCAAGTGACCATCCACTCCAAACCTTGAAACCTAAAACAATGATGGTTTTCAGGGTTGGTGAATGTTTTTTTAAAACTGTGTTCATAATAGGAAAAGTCATGAATCTTACCATAAGAGCCTCCAATTATAGCCCCAATCACCAAATCTCAACCCAAACTCGAAGAATTGGTCATTAATGTCACTTAATAGGTGATTTTTACTCTTTAAACCACTTTTATTGGCACATTGAATCTTTAGTGATTCTATTCGATCACCTCCAGGTAAGTGGATATCCAGTCATGTGGTTTCTATTGAAATATGTTTCTATTCTACTTACATAGTGATGGATCATCATGTTATTAATGGATATAAAATAATTTTTTATGGATCTTGATTCTATATTTCATTTCATGATCCCTCTTGGCATTTTTTCATTATAATTTTTGATTTTGGTCATAGTGAATTTTTTCCCCATCATTTAAATATAGGTGGTTCCATAATGATTTTTCTAGTGATTAAAACCATAAATTGATTATATAGATTAATATAATTTTTTAATTTATTTAAGAATCAATATTTGAAATATTTTATGTGTGATTTGAAATGGAATAGAAATTATGAAAATCCCCATTTTTTATTTAAATTATATCTGGGCGGTATGTTAGAAAAATGATGGAGTGATTTGGAAATTTATTTGGTAAATTTTTTGATTATTCAAACATTATAAAATGTATTAAGGTAAAATATAATTTTAAATGACATGAATTAATGAAAATCATTTTTTTTTTGGTTTTGAAATAAGTAGGGTATGTTGAAAACTAAAAATAGTGAAATTGTTATATAAATTTATTTAAATTTTTTATATTATAATGTTTTTTTGATATATAGTTTATAAAATTTTTAGTATGGATAGTTAGTGGAAACTATAATAAGAACTATAAGACCTTGATTCTCTAGAAATGGATAGATGTTGACAAATATAACTAAATAATTTCTAAATTAACACCTATGAGGTTTCCCTTAGGGGGTGAAGATGACCCATGTGGCTTCCCCAATTATGAATTGATTGATTTGAGTGTGAACACATATCTTAATCCAAGATCATTATTGAGATGTGTGAGGATCCTATTACCCAATATAATATACCACAAGGATTTGGTACATGGTGATATGATTTTTTTACATGGATATATATGCCATTTAATAATGAACTGTTTAATTCATGGTAACAATATTATATAGATGTTTTATATAAAATGATCATTTGATCTAGTTTTGATATTTATTCCATTTATTATAATGTGAAATCATTTTTTTTAATATTTGAATGTAATACCCTGATTTATTTTATTTCAAATGAAATGATAATTGGTTTACATTTTATGGCATTGATTATGGAAAATGTGGCGAGACCATACTAGGAATTATAGCTCACACCTTACTATTTCCTTCATGTGTTTATAGACATTCTCAGCTAGGTATGAGGAAAGGGAATGTGACACTTAGGGTTGGTGGATTTTATTAATCCTTGGGAATATAATCTGATTATTGTGAAAAATGGAGCTATTCTCCCATTATTACACATGATCTATTGAGATATTTTTTTGGCTAATGTTTTTGGTTCCTTTATAATGCTTAAAATTCCATATGAGAATTATTTTACCTATTTTTTTCTTATCCATTTTACCTATGGAATTTTGAGAATACTGACTTGAATCTTATTCATGCATTTTTTTGTGTGGAAAATTGATTCCCTATTTGTTCTTGTACGATTCCAAGTGCTAGACTCCAACCTTTTCGAATCCAAAATTCTGTTAAGGACATATCAGAGATGAATTGGTTATCATATGACGAGGGTATCTAGGTTGTTTCATGAAAATTGGCATCATATGTGTAGGTTAAGCATCCTCCCTTGATGTTAGTATATGGTTTGAGTTTCCTTTATGGGAATTAAGCGGTATTTTCATGAGTGTTATTTGTTATATATCACTGTAATGAGGCATAAATCACCATGGGTTTTTGGGAGAATTGTCCTTCCATAATTTTTTCATTTGATTCTAGTATTTTCCAATACATTTTTACAAGGATGTTAAAATTACAATCTTAATTTTTCTCTCGATAGATATGATATTATTTTATCATTGATATATGTATCCTTTTTGATGTCTTTACGGTTTTCTATTAATGGTTTGTAGCCTCATTCCTAATTTTTTTGTGTTAATATATTCTAAGAGGAAGATGATGATGAACTACAATGAGTGAATCCCCTACTGGATGAATATCATGTTGAGATACTGGTATATGAAATCCATGCACTTGTAAAAGTACCTATAGTGATTCCCATTCAATATCAAATAGTGGATCATCGAAGGGATTAATCTTATGATCATGATCAAGAGTTTCTTTTCCAAAAGACACATAATTTCCAAATATAAAATGATCCCCAATAGTATGAGGACTGATTGAGATATGCAGATATTCTTTTTGAGTTTTTAGAAACACTCGAATCAATTAATGTGAAATATTAAATCTTTGGGATAGAAGGAACATGCTAGAGATAGTTGGATTCAATGGATATGATGATGAAAAATGAGGTTTTTGAATGGAAAGAGTTTCATGTTATCTTCCCTTACTGGTTCTATCCAGAATAAATTATCTTGTTGAAATCCATGGAGTTTATCAATCTCTAATAGGATTATAAGATCGTGACTCGGTATGAAAACTACTTTTGTGAGCATGTTCAGTTTTCTTCTAAGGTGCTAACTAAGGAGAAGTTGAGAGAATAATGTTTTGATATGGGTCTTATATCTTACATCTAATCTAAGGTTTTCTTTTAAACTTTCACTTCTTATGTTGATGTACTGGATAAATCATTGATGGTTGAATAGAACCTGGCTGGGAAGTTAGGGTTTATAGGAGTTCCTTTTTCTCCCAATGTAATTATATTACTACCTATAAAGTAATGATTAAGTGTAATGAGTCTCATGGTGGTTGTAGTTAGAATGAAATTTTAGATCTCTTGTAGTGCTTGGTAGACACCATTTGACCTACTTTTAGGGTTCTAATATTGGGAATTTGAGACATGATTTTATTGGGGTACAAATGATATATAGTTCTTGTAGTCACTCAAGAAACCTATAGAAGTCATTCCACTTCATTTCTTATACATGTAGAGTCATGGGTTCAATAGATCCAAAATGTGTGGTGGTGTAATTATATTCTTCAAGATATAATGGTCCTGGTAATAGTCATATGGTATACAGCATCTTCATGCAGGGGAAGAGTCTCTATAGGAAGAAAATATAAGGCCAGTCACTCTGAGAGGTATCCTCACAATTTCCTCGTTTTTTAGACTGGTTTATTTGATACTGTTGCATCTCACTCATTTATATCTACAAATTTTATGAACATGATAAATCAACATATATATATATTTTATTTTATTTGATAGATATTACTATTCCCATCATAGAGAATAGATAGTAGGGGATCTATTGTCTTTACTGTGTTTTCTATCTATCATAGATTTAGATTAACTATAATTTTATGGTTCTTGACATGGAACCCCTTGAAATCATTTTTGGTATAGACTAGATGATTTCTAGTAAGTTTTGAATGGACTGTTATCTTCACCGGGTCTCTATTTTTTTACCAGATGGGTTTTCCTTATCATTCAAGGAAAATTTGACTTAATGTTGAGAAGAGATGTACTCTCTAGTTGGGTAATATCAATGTTCACTTCTTACTTAGAGGGAGAATCTTTGGGTGATGATTCCCTATTTTCATTACCAATATTCTCTATTTTCTCCTTATAATATTGATGAACTACCTGTTATAATAGAGTTATTATTTTTTATTGATTTAGCACATGGTACTTATTATATATGTATTATTTTTTAACATATAGTACTGGTAGATTTGAAAGAGTTAAAGGTCCAATTTTTTGATCATTTGGAGAATGTTTTTATAAGCCTAAGTGTGTTACCTTGAGAGAAACATGTTCTATATGTGAAGAAATATAATTATACACTTCACATATATGTTTATTAATAAAAGATCAATCAAGTTACCATGAATAAACTTTTTTTTCTCAAATATATGACGTGTTAGAATATTTGAAAGGGGATAAGTAGTTATCAAAGATAGATCATTGATCTGGTTATCACTAGTCAATAATAAATGAATATAATATTGAAAATATTTCATTTAGATGTAGGTGTAGTCACATTGAGTATCTTGTTATAAATTTTTCCAAACCTATTCTTCTATAGTATTTATAAATCTTTTGAATAGAATATTACATGAGTACCTTGACTAATTCATGGTGGTATTTTTAGATGATATTTTGGTTTAATCTATAACTGAGTATGAACATGTGTGTTATTTTAGATAAGACCTAGAAATCATGATAGATCAAAGGATTTATTTGAATATCTGAATGTGTAATTTTTTTATATGGGAATTGAAGTTCATGGGATACATGGTGTCAAAACATGGTATCCGGATTAATTATGATATGTTTTAAGATGTCCTGAAAATGGGGGAAACCATGTAGTATTTTTGGGATATATAAATTCTTTAGCTTGGTAGGGTATTACCGTATATTTTACAATTATGTCTCAAATATGGATTGAATAATTACTACCCTCACTTAGAAAGGATTAATGTTCTTATAGAATAAAAAATGTATGACTTCTTTTGGGGAGTTGTAATTTTCTTTTCATCTGTGCCAGTGTTGACTCTTCCAGAGGATGTGTATGGTTATGTTGACTTCTATGAGTCATCAGGCTTGGGTTTGGGATATTTTATTATATAGGGAAATCATGTGGTAGAATATATATCTAGAAATCATATGCCACCTGATAAGAATTTCCTGACCCATGATGTCGAAATATCAGCATCAATTCTTGATTTTAATATTTGGTTGCATCAATTTTTTAGAGAATAGTTTTCTATTTATTATTTCCACAAAAATTTGATTTATATGTTATCTTAAAAGTATTGGAACCTCCAAATATGGTGTTGGGTGGAGATCCTTCTTTCTTTTTTTTGACAGTTCCTATACCATAGGGAAGGGTAATACCATCAATGCGAACATAAAAAATAAAATTTTGACCCATACTATAAAAGAATCATAATAAGAGTGAAATGATATGGATATTTTTCTCAGATTCGTTTGGAAGTTTGAAATGAAGAGGATGTTGTTTTAATTTAAAGCACATAGTTTACCTCCACTCTTCTTGAGTTGCTTATTCAGACACTGTAGCATGATGATGAATTATGTAGAATTAAGGACTCCTTTAATGGTGGGAATACCATTATTGAGTTATTATTATCCTTAAAAGGTATCATGTGTTTCCAGAACCTATTTTTTGTGCCATTTCATATTAAAAAGTTTATGATGGTGTTTTCTTATTATTCTTAATTTGAAGTATACTTTAGAAGCATGAATATGATCTTTTTAAATGCTGTGATAATTCTAGTTTGCAGGTATGAGATGAGACATCACTAATTTTATTTGTCACTGTTATACATATCAGAATTTCAAATAAAAGAATGATATACATTTAGGATTTCTCCAGACAATTATAGTTTCAAATTTCAATTGGGGTGAGATCTCTATGGAATTCGTGGTTGGGTTTTTACATAAACCTAGGAATAATAATTTCATATGGGTTGTAATTAATAGGCTCACCAAATCAGCTAACACTATACCTATTCAAGAAATAACCAATGTTTTAGACTTGGTACATCTCTTTATAATGTAGATTTTTATATTTCACGGAGTCCCTTATACTATAGTCTCAAATAAGGATACCTATTTATCATCTCACTATTAAAGAGGTATTAAGTTGTCCATGTGTTCTTAGGATTGTTTGAGAAAAAAATTTCACCTACAGACAGATGACCAAATAGAAGAAGTTATATAGGTTATTAGTGAAATGTTACCTTCTTGAATTATCTACATTGGTGGATCTTCGTACATCTATCATATAATGGTTGAATTTTATTTTAAAAACAAGTTTATATTCTATAACTTATATAGATCCTTTTAATTCCTTGTATGGATGGGCATATAAATATTAGTTGTGTTGGTCAGAGGCTGGGGATGCATTGTTTCATAGATAGTGTTTGGTCCAAGAGACGAGGGTGATTATTAATTTGATTCATGAAAGTATTGATGTTGAAAAAATTTTATATAAGTCATAAGTTGATCATTATAATGATATTTGGAGCTTTTAGTTTGTGTAAATTTGTTTTATTGGGGTTTTCAACTCTTTGGGTCATCAAATACTTAGGAGACATTGGATTCGTACAAAGAAATTTGAGGGAGATTTTAAGATTGATGGGGGATTAAAATTTTCACATCCACTTAAATTGATGTTGATACATATCATGTTTCATATATTATAGCTTGAAATGTACCTTTCTACCCATATCATTTCATGAGGTGGGAGGATATTGGTGTTGATCTAATTGTTTCTATGAATCATCATCCTATAAGGATTTTGGATTCTTAGACAGAGGTATTTCATGGGACGATGATAAATTTTGTCTCTATGGAATTTCGACATGGTCATGATTTACAAGATTTATCGGAGCATGAGGAATTTGATGAGAGAGAAGGGAATTCACCTATTTGATATGAATATTTCATAAAATGCTTTCTTAGGATAGAATTTTTTTCTGGTGGGGAGGATATAACATCCCATTTCCTTATTTCAGGTATTCCTTGAACCTTGTTCTAATATACTATTGGATAAGTCTTTTCTTGGGCTATTTGAGGTGAAATTTAATGAATTTTGGAATCCTTAGTTTCTATTCAGGGCTGGTACATAATTAGGTAAAATAATTAGTTTTGGGTTAAAAATATGTGTTCCCTATTGTGATCCACCATAAAGAGAAGCATAGTTTATCTAAACCATGAGGACTACCCCAACAAACAATGTAACCTCATATAATGATGGATTTTTTTGTTGGTGAAGGGTTCGAAATACCATTCACCCTCTAAGGAGAAACCACACACCATATAAAAAAGGGTTCATAATTAAGGCGTGGGGTTTGTCTAACTATGAAGACAAACCCAATAAGATACGCACACAGGTTAAAATTCCCCTTAATTTTATTTTTAATTTCACAAAACCAACCATTTTTACCCCTAAATATCCTATTTCGATACTAACATGAATTCTTTGACTTTGAAGGCACACAATAAAAACAATTTACTCCTCCAAACCATTTTCATGGAATATAAATAATCTGATGATTGTGTTCAATCTCTTACGGGTAAGTGGATATCCTATCATGTGGTTTCTTTTGATCTATCACCCCCTTCTCCTTATATAGTGACAGATCACCATGTTATAGATGGATCTAAGCTCTGTTTCGATGGATCCTGATTCTATGTCATTTTTCTTGATCACTCTTTCCTTTATTGTCTGTTTCTATTCCCCATTGCGAGCATAGTGTTTTTTGATCCCTTGATTCAATGGTAGGGGGTTCCATAATGAATTACCCTATGATAAAAAACATAAATTTCATTATATTCTTGAAATGATTTTTAAATTGATTTGAAAACCATTATTTGAATAGATTTTTTTTATTTTAAATATAATGGAAATCTTGAAAAAACCCAATTTGAAAAGAATTGAAAAGTGGGGAAGATTTTGGAAAAATGATGGGTTGACATTGAAGTTGATTTAATATTTATTGGTTGTTAAAACTTGATATTAATAGAATAATTTAAACTATTTTTTTAAAATGAATGAACTGATAGAAACCTTTGTTTTGATTTTGAAATGATAAATAAAGGTTGAAAACCAAAAACTAGGACATTTCAATTGGAATAGATTTGAAATTAATGATTTTCCCATATATGTTTGACTAGTTGTTTTGAACAAATGTTAGGAAGAAAATTTAGTGGTAACTGGGAAAAGCACCCTTGTAAATTGATTCCCTAAAAATGGATTGATGATGACAACTCCAACTAAACAATTGCATCTTGAACAACCAATTATGTTCGCCATTGGGTTTGTAGATGACCGATGAGGGTTACCTAATTAGGGATTAGATTGAGTTGAGTGTTTACCAATATCTTTAATCGAAATCATTATTGGGATTTCCAAGGAAGTATTTACAAAAACTAACATACTGTGGGGATTTTGTATATGGTGTTATGATTCTATGATTTTGATATACATGCCATTGATTATTGAATGGTTTTATTAATGTTAAATAATTTATATAAGTGTTTCATATAAAATACCCATTTAATCCAGTTTCCATATATATTTTATCTCTTCTGGTGAAAAAGAATATTTTGCATTAAAATATTTGAATAAATTACCTTACTTTTTTATTTTTAAAAGATATCCTAATTTTTTTAATTGTTATTTCAATGATTATAGATCACATGGTGATACTCAACTCCTATTTATATCCCATACCCTACTTTTTCTTTTGGTAATTTGTAGAATTTCATAGGATAGGTCCACTGAAAGGAAAAATTCAACTTGAAGGTGGTGGATTTTATTCTACCTTGAGACTATGGAGTAATGATAGTGATCGGTGGAGCTGTTATCCACTTGTTACATAGGATATGTTGAGACTTCTTCATGGTTGTTATTGAATTTTTTCCTTTAGGATGTTTATATTTCAATGTGGGTATTATTTTACCAGTGTTTTTCTGGTACTTTGTTTTCTATTGGAGTGTTTTGAATACTAACATACATATTTTATCATAGAAAATTTTTATAAAAAAATTCATTCACTTTTTGATCTTCATTGATGTTAGGTTCTACTCATCAACCCATGGGGTCGGGTAACCCACTTCAGGCCATGATAGAGCTAGCATGGCTATTAGAGTACTAAGGTATCAAGGTTGTTTTGTGACATTTACATAGTTGTTTAATTAGTAAGATAAAATTTATAAATAATAGTTACTAATAGTAAGAAAACTATTATAATTTAATTATGAATTCCTAGTATGGAATTTATTATCAGTCTTATTAATGAATTTATTATTATAAGAATATTATTATGTAATACAACATAGTAGTTTTTATACATTAGTTCCACAATTAGTAATTAATATTAACTATATGATGAATACATATTTTTGAATAATGATTAATTAATAATAAATTATTAGATATCTAATGATGAACTAATGGTAAATTTATGATTAATTAATGATTAACTAATGAATAATTAAGGATTAATCTATGATTAAATAATGATTATATAACAAATAAACTATAATTAACTTAGGGATAACTTCTAATCAAATGATGATTAATTGATGATGAGATGATGATTAATTAATGATTGAATAATGAATTAATTTTAATTAAATAAGGATGAGTTGTTAATTAAATAATAAATAACTGTAAAATAATATAATAATAACTATTAATTATGCGAATAAATAATAGTGATTAATGAATAAGTAAGGAATAATTAACATATGGTTAACTATTGTTTAAATAATTATTAACAAATAATTAAAAAATTATAAAAAATTTATTAAATATTGATTAAATAATGATTAAATAATAACTAACTAATAATTACATAATGAATAAGTTTTACTTAACTAATAATTAACAATAACTTATATAATTAATATTTATTAATCAAATATTTAATAATGATTTATTGTCGAATGATTAACGAATTAATAATTCAAGATTATCTAATATTTAAAAGGTGATTACATAAAAATTAAATAATAATTATAGAATGATTAAAAATGACTAACTAATGATTAAAATGTGATTAAAGGATGATTAATTTGATTAGGGGATGATTACCATATGACCAATTAAAGAAAAAGTAATGATTAACAAATTATTAATTAATGATTTTATATAAACTAACTATAATCTCACTACATAAAAATGACTAAATAATAATTAAATAATAATTAACATTACTATAAGTAATTATTAATGATTAATTAGGTGATGATTGATATGTTTATAATGAATGATTAAGGCATAATTAACATAATATTAACTCTTTCTTAATGAATTATTCAACAATGATTAACTAACAATTAACCAACAACTAATGAAACATTAAATCATGATAAAATAATGATTAACTAATAATTAATCCCTAAATAAGGATGATTATCCAATGAAATTAAAATATTGACATAGAAATAAATAATGATGATGAAATTAATAAATATTTGAATCTTAATGATGAATTATTAATAAACTATAAACTGAATACATAAAAACTATTAATTAACAAATTCATAACTAATTATTAATGAGTTATTAAAAATTCATGAATGAATGGTTATGCAGTGAATAACATTGAATTAATTAATACATATATTAGAATTATTTAATTAATATCTTAGGGTTAATTAATTATTACATATTATATAAAAATTAAACTAACTAATTAATAAATTTTAATTAGTGAATTATTAACTACTTGTAATGTAATTGGTAACAATGTATTTACAGAATATTAAATAATGATTTTATACTACTTAAAATTAGATTAATATTGAATTAACATAGGATCGTAGAGGGATAAATACATAAGGAGGCTTAACAACACTCCAAATTTGTCACTCTCATGAGTTAGAAGAGTCATAGCTTACTGCATGCGTGGTTTTGACACTCATAGTGGATATATTTTAGATAATGATAATTATATTTATAAAAATTAAACATACCTTTATGAAGATTAAAAATTGTACTACGAAACATTAGAATCATCTTTCATGATATAAGATTATGTTCTAAATTTTTTGTTAAGAAAATATTTTTTGGTTTTCTGAGCAATGAAATCGATGGATGAATACTAATGGTGGATATGGACTTGGAATAGATGTACCTAGGGGTAAAAATGATAAATAATCCAACTGAGATAGACTCTAGTGGAATTGTTTTCATGAAAATGGCATTTCTTCACAACTATTTGACACTATTGTGGGACATGATTTAGAAGAATAAACTTATATATATAAATTACTAAAAATACCTTTAAAAAGATTTAACATTTTTACTCAAAAACATTTTTTCTTATTTTATTGAATTAGAAAAATTTATAAAACTCCATTAATGAAAAAAATTTTGTGGTCAATAATACATGATTAGTCCTAATTGTAAATATTATTTACACTATTAGAATCTAAATGAAAAATAATTTTTCACAAAGAGGATCATTTTTTACTTTTTCTACTGCTATAGGAAGGTTATTCATGATGAGGAAGGATTATCCTGTAGTAGACAACTAGAACTAATGGTTACGATACAAATTTGTAACCATAAGAGAACATTAGTAAATAATTCATGGCTATTTAATTTTGGGGCCTAATCAATATATTCTGTCTATTTTCAATAGAAATATTCAAATCTATGGTATTATAGGGAATATATCTTCTCCATTAGCTACTGATGAGGACTAGGGACAAGAAACAACAATGTTTTTGAATTATAAGATAATTCCATGATGGAGTATTATATTGATGATTCTAGTGTGTAGAGGAAATTTACAATTATATGATTACATAGGAATACAGTAGTTATCAAAGAAGTTTTGTCTCATGAAAATGTTCCTATTTTTTATGATGCTAAAGAATTAAACCAATATAAGGATCTATATATTATATAATATCACATTAATGATGAATTAGTGTCCAATAATGGAAAAGAAAGAGAAAAAAATAATTATTATGAAAAATATATAAAATTTGGGGATGAAGTTTCTTGAAATGTAGTGGTTACAGAATATCTTTGACTCACAAAAAATCATCTACCCCTATTTTAATCTTGTTCAGAATCAATAGAATGTTTTCTAAAATTTATATAGAATTTTATCACACTATCTACTAATTTTTCTAGTTTTATAGAGGATATATTTTTTAAATTGGAAAAAACATTATATGTTGGAGGATCTTTTTTATGGAAAGATTCACTAAAAAAAATACTGAAAATATTTAATATGAAGAGACACATTAGATATTTAGTTCAAGATTTATTCTATATAGAATACATCATATGGTGTGGAAAATATGGACGTGGTTGTAGATTCCTCTTGTGGGTGATTCTTCACATTTCATTTCGAGGTCAAAGAATTTCAATGATTGATGGATCTCTAAATTTTATACATCCAAACATGACATAAGATCATATATCATTGGATGATGAATTTTTGTGGTATTTTATTATTTTGATAATTAGGACCTTCCAAGATGTTCTTATATCACTTGTGTATGAGAGGATACAAAATAATTTTTCTTATAATATTTCATTTAAAAGGAATGGATGGTGAAATTATAGATAACTTTCAAGGTCTATAGTGATTGGGAAGAACCGTATCATGAATTTCCACAATTTCTATTCATATCGAGACATAATAACCTAGTAATATTCTATATCAATATCATAAAAAAATTCTAAAGAAAACTAACATTTTTCATCTCATTTAAAATTTCATCGGCTGTTATGGGAATTCCTTCTTCAAATTTCCATAATTTATTTCTATTTATAGTTCATAAAAATTGATAGGAAGTTTCTATATGGAATGTAAACAATCATATTATTTATTAGGGAAACCCATGACAGAAATTTATCACATCTTCCGCAAATATGTTTTAGTTTGTACATGGAAAATCATGAATTTTTGAGTTGTTTTTTAGAATGTATCAGTAAACATTTATATTGTATTCGAGGTATTTTTTGATATATAATATTCATTGGGAATTCAATAAGGTAATAAATTAAGATCATATTACATAATGTCCTGATAAATTACACCATCAGTACGGCCTCAGACACATTTCTAGATATTTGTTTAAAAAATGATGAACCTAAGAATAAATCTACAAATAATCTTGGTATACAATCTATTTATTATCTTTTACTATTAAAATTTAATGAAAAAATTCATTTATGTGGAATATGGTAACTATAATGTAGCATTTGATCCAGTTTAACCGGTGTTTAAACAATGATTAAAATAAATATGTATTGATAATTATAATGTGTTTGATTATATGATGCTTATTCAAAAAGAAAAATAGAAATTGGAATATAATAGGGGGAAGTGGTACAGACACATTAACACAAATATTATAGTGTACATCAATCGCATATTCCATAGGATTCACATGTTACCTATAACTTAACTAGTTTAGGAGTCATTTTATCATTGTGTCATGTACTTCATTGAAATAGGAAAATTGACTGTTGATAGGATTAATTAGTTGATGAGGAATAAACAATACATTCAATGAAATATTTAAAATAAAATTGAAAAATATTTTTACAATCTAGTGTTCCTTTTAAACTGAGAAGACCAATGAATAAAAGTGAAAGAGTTTTAAAAACCTATCAGAAGTAGAAGAAGTAAATTCTTGGTGGTATTACTAGATGTGAGGCATTTTCAATTTGAGACTTCTAGTAATTGTAGTTCCCATTTTTAAAGATCATTGTATCTTTTTCCTCTATGAAAATATCTTGGGAAGCATATGTTCATCTAGTGAAATGGAAAAACACAGTTTCTAATTACTATTCTATGCAATGGATGCTAATTGGAGAGATTTGAAAATTTTTAATTTTTTAAGACCAACTGATATTGATACCAAAAATCAACATGTTGTGACAATGAAAGATACCAACGACCAATTGGATGAAGAGTTGGATACATTATCCTTAAGAACAAGGGAAAAATCTAATATGCATCATATTCCATTAGAAAGTTAATAAGAGGAAATGATTGCACAACATTGATGGATTGATATCAAACTCTTAGCCATGATAATGTATTTCCTCCAGTGTGATCTTATCATATTATCAATTACCTACTTTTAATATGATCTCCATTATTTTTTTATAATTATATTACATTTATGTATAATTTTTCTATCAAATAATAGGTAGTTCATAAATTATAAAACCATTTACATAATGTACACACAAGTTAAACATGCCTAAATGTTAGATAAACTTAATAAATAAATGATTCTTATTCCAAATTATCTTCCCTTTAGAAATATCTTTCACATGATAAACTCATTTAGTAAATCATCCTTTTGTGTTCATAACAGGCCTTCCATATTCACATATTAATAAATATGACAAGTACATGTGAGATGAAATAAATGGATAATAAAATTATCCATGGTTATTCCATAAATAAATAATGTGATAAAATTACTATGAAAATATAATTTAATAAAAAATTAAATACTATTTGAGGATCAAGAAGAAATTCTCTTATATTTTAGAAACAAAAATTTCAAAAAATAAATCATTAGGAATAATTATTTTATGTTGTATGTTATAGTAGACATAAAATATTATTTACCATAATGTTATATTTATAGGTACCACTTAAATAATATATATTTCATTTTTTTACATAGAAATGGAGGATACTACAGTGGTCACTAAGCAGTATAGGCATGTCTTATGTGAGGTGTTATTGATCTTTATGTTTTTCTAGATTATGGTGAGAAGAGAAAACCATTACCATTATATTAAACCTCCATATTCTTCTATACTACACCTATTCTGTCTCAATAATTTTACACATAATATTACATGATTCATAATCCTAAATATCCATTAATACTACATAAGGATTTCAAATTCCTAGTGTCTTTTGAAAACTCGTTTCATATTATATCAAAATAATATTAAAAACATTTAATTCTTACATTATTCTATAAAATGACGTCATAAAATAACGTTTTTATACTAATACTACATGAGAGAACCTCTGTAATACTTAAATAAATAAGCAAACTATATATCCTAGAAATTGAATAAACATGATAAGGATGTTTAACATGCGAGTCAAAGGTATAATATGACATCACAAAATAGATAGTACATGAATAATAAAGTGGAATAATAACATAATGTGAAAGGTAAAATAAGATCACAAAAACATAGGAAATGTGTAAAAAACTTATCATATGAAATAAAAATTTGTCAGGGATGACTTTCTAAACAATACCTTATGGGGGAAATGTCCCATAATGGAGTAGGTTTACTCCCTAATACCATAAATGATGTCTTATGAGACTAAATATTCACCCAATTAATTAGAGTTATATCTAGTCTCACCCATATTAACGTGTTCATGATCCATGTGTCACAAATAATGGAAATCAATCATGAGTCATAAAATTATAATTACCCACTGTAATAAAATGGGATGCACAATCTTGCATAATATTATAATCAAAAGATATTTCACAATGATGAAATTTGAAAATTGATCACAAGGAATGTATTACCCCATAAATTTAAAGGATAATAAGCTACATGTATATGTGATAGACATATCTACATTATTTATAATTATTCTATTATAATAGTGTGAGTGAAAAATTGAGTTCGTGAGGAAATGTTCATGACATGGAGGAAAGGGTGTTATATAGAGATCCCTTACCTCGATCCTGATTCATTACATGCATTCTTTAACTTCCTGAATGATAAATTTATTTTCATTATTTACCTGATTAATATAATTTTCCTAGAATATTATTATTTTTATATAAATTTTTAGCATTTCATATTCAATTATTTGTATAATTAATTTCACTTTGGACATTTTAATGATAAATGACCCAAATAAAAAAATCACATTGGTATGTTTAATTAGGTAATATAAAATATTACTAAATCACCTACAAATTATAACCATTATATAATTATTATTTTTATACATATATTATAATTTTGAAACAAACCATGATATATGGTTTTGAAAAATTATGTATGTTATAATCATGAAGATGGTTGGCTGTACAAACACGTGAGTGCCATTTCCATTTTCCAAAGATCATGGTGGAAGGGAGATAAGTGTTATTTTATCTTTCAAGGATTATAATTATATATTTTATATATTATTATTTGTAAAAATAACCTTACACATAATATTTATGGGACTTGGTAATAAATCAAATCACATTGCTTCATGAGGTGTTAGTCTGTCGTACACATGAACAACATTATCATTTATTCAGTTAATGATATACTGAAAAAATATATGATATATTACATTTAAATAATGGTTAATATTTAATGAATATCATATATGAATATTAAAATATTCCCTATTACCTTCATCATATAGTGTATGTGAAAAATGAATCACATCGCTTGGTGAGGCAGTAATCCACCTTACAGACGAATAATGTTATCATTTATTCATCTGATGATAAAGTAAGAAATTATATGATATATAAATTTCTCACAATGGTTAATATTCCATGAATATAATTTTTAAAAATAAATTTTTTTATAAAGACCATGAAATTCCATATTTTTTTAAATATTTGGGATTATTATGAGTCTGCCAAAATTGATTGTGCTTAATTCCAAGAACCGATGTGCCCAAAATGGAATATTGAAATTTTTTTTAGGGTACGTTCAATAAATGTGAGAGTTAGAATTTATAACTTTTTAACCAGTTCTTGGCATTGAAGTATGAGGGCACCATTGAACTCGCAGCACTGGGATTCAATTAAGGGAGACATAACATGGAGCACAGTAAGTCGAGTGAAAAAGATAGTTTTGCTGAATTTTTGAAAGAATAATAAAATAACATAATATGTTATTTTATTTTTCTACTACCTGTTGAGTCACAGTGGCAGGGACCACAGAGGTGGTCAGGCAATAAAAAGGAGATATTAAATGCCTGATTACACATAAGTTGTGTAACCATCCATTGTTTCATTAATAAGTTCATTAATTAAACTGATTAATGGAACTTTAATTAAAATTAGTGTTAAACTCTTGACTCCTGTTATTTATTAAAATGATGGAAAAAAAGAGGATTGGTGGATCGTTGGAGAATCCTTGACAAATAACCAAATAAAAAGCTTCCCTCTAATGAAGAACATACGCTTGAATGAAATCATTGGAAAAATTGATCTGGTATCAAAAAACACCGACAACTTCAGTGAACATAGATTATCTTTCCACATCCGCGACATCTCCACTGAAACCGATGTAGGGGTTTTTTATGTATAAATTAAAAAGAATTTTTTTCTTTTCTTAATTTTTCAAAATCTTGATGAACACAACTCAGCCAAAATGAGTTGATCCATGACTCATTTAATGTTTTGGGTCGTTCATGAGGGAAAAGTTTGACTATGGTTAATCTCTATCCATGTGATGGTTTTTTTACTTCCCACTTAATACGATGCTAAGGTGGAGGGTGTGGTCCAAACGAACAAGGCTCTCACCCTTTTCTGCTTAGTTTATTTTCGTGTTCTTCAAGGGAAGATTTTTAACTCTGTGGAATCTTGAATCTGGGAGAAATGTAGAGATAACGACATCCTGGGAGGCTTATAAGCACAATCGGATGGGAAAACGGACCACCGAAGAACCCTTGAGGTGCCACAAAAGCCCTATCGGTGCGACACCAACGCTGGTGGGAGGAAGAAGTAGCTGAATCCTACCGTCCATGGGGGAGAGGCGGTGCCCATAGGAACCATAGTGGAGAGCGGGGGCGGCCGACCCTTGGTCGGCCGCTTTAGCAGCAGGGGAACGTCATCACGCACCGCAGAGAGAAACCGTGGCTCGGAGCTATGGTGGGGGGGGGCTCACTGGTCCCACTTATTGGGGGAGGCTTCATGTGGTTCTACTGGATGAAGAAACTTAAATAGATCAAGCCATTTGGGAAGGGCATCTGCCACCCAGATGGGAGACTACCCCAGCCACGGGGCCGGGTCACCCGGCTTTCCGTGCCCAGCCCAGGCGACTCGGGCCTGTCTGGGGTCCAACCCCCTCGGTCTGGCCCAGCCAGCTAGGGACGGGCTGGGTCAGACCTAGGTCAGACCCATACTTAGTCCGAGTGACCCAAATAGGGTCGTGTCAGGTCGGTCGGACCGGGTCAATTTAGACCCAGACCCTTTTCAGCCCAGATATGCTTAAATGGCCATATATCACAAACCAGATGTCTGTTTGATGAACCTTCTTGGGAACAATAATATTTTGAACAAGATTGTGATTTTTAGATACTCCATATGATTTTTAAAAAAAGTTGGAGTACGTCCGGGTTGGATCGAACCTGAATCTAGCCAAGCCCTCGGTACTAAAATGCTTATAATTCACAGACTAGGCGTCTAATTGATGTGTCGTCTATTATGTTGGGACCCTTACGACATGGTAGTCTTTTGGTTTACTCCTTTGTAGAACTTCTTGGTAGTCGACGCATGACCAATATCTTAAGGATCATATTCTACGGAACTCGAGCGCACCGAGTGCGGGGAATCCTGTAGCTGGCTGCCAATTGAATAACGACCCTATATGGATTAGCATCTTAGAGACCCAGTGTAGAGAAGCATCATAGATACCCTCTGTTGATCATCACCATAATTACCCTCTGTGGATTGTCATTATAGAAACTATGTTTTGATCGGCATCATAGCGACCCAATGTGGATCAGCATTCTAGCGACCGTCTATGGATTAGCATTTCATGGCCCAATTAAGACTAGCATTAGAGGAGCCCATCGTGGATCCAAAACATACAACCCTATGTGGATCGACAATGGAATAACTTTTCCATAGTTCACTTGTGTAAACATACTAATGGAATAAATTGATATATCTTAAGACTAATCATCTTTATTCTTGAACTCTGATTTGTATACCTAATTTGAGCTGAATCGTTCAATTTATGATTTGTGATTGAGATAAAGACTTATGGTTTTTCATTTTTGGAATTCTAGGAGACCATTGGGGGTCTCGAGTTCTCTATTTTGTATTGTTATACTAACCCCTGCATGGGCTTGGCCCACACCTTGTTGTGTCTTATGCAGTGACGAGCAGCTTCACTGAGACATTTGGATCTAGGACCAGGCGGTATAAGGAGGTGACTAGTTTACATGGCGAGCTGGGGAGACTAATTATACCTACCCTTCCGATAGGATCCTTGGTGGATGAACTCAGGAGTTTTTTGTTGTATTTTATTCTTTCCATTGGTTCTTTATTTTTTCCCCTTTACTTTTAGTTGTACTTGTTCTTAATTTTTCAGCGTATGTTGTTTCCCTTTTGTGAGTTGGGAAATGGTTTTTCATTTGTGTACATATCCATAAAAATGCCTCCCACTTTCAGGTTGTCTCCTTCGGTGCTAGTCGCCATCCCCTGGCCATCGGGTGGTGGGCTTTGGGTAGTCACAGCACGGGCCCAGGGGGGGACTTGTCGTGACAATGTGGTATCAATGGATCTGATTCTACCGAATAAGTGGGAATCTGATATTTCTAATGGATCAATTGTGTTTTGTGTCTTTGAGTGTGTTTTTCAGTTCAGGGAGTCCAGTGTTGGTGTGGAGGATGATGTATTCATACACCAGGACCCTGAAATATGATTTCTAACTTAGGGCACAAAAACACTGACTAATTGTGTTTTGGAAATGTCTTACTTTTGATCTCCTTTGAGCCATCTCTCCAGATATAACATATTGACTGTGTAAAACCTATTTCTTTTCAGGATTCCCCCACGTCGACTTCCAACTAAGATTCCAATGAGAGTTCACGATGACAGCCCACTGTGTGATGAGGCTTCGATTTAGGGCCCTCCTATAATGACATCACCTTCAGGTGGTGCACCAAAAGCACCACTACCCGTTGGACAATAGTTTCCACAAGACCCATTGGCAGACGGTTCATGCCGACTGATCTCATTTCATGAGTTCCAGTGGAAAAGGCCTCCGAGGATTTGAGGCGAGATAGATCCCCAGGAAGTTGAGGACTGACCGGAGGCTGTTGATAGAGTTTTCCACCTAGTTTGAACACCAGCAGAGCAGATGGTGATCCTAGTTGCTAGTGTTTTCTGGGGAACGAAAGGGAGATGGTGGATCTTGGCACTCGAGTTACACGATGAGGAGACCCTCACCAGGATGGTCCTCAAGATCCATGTTAGGGCAGAGTTCATCCAGCAACACTACGCTCTGTGCATATTTATGAGCTTTTTCACCTGTATCAGGGTATCCTGATAGTGGTCCAGTGCTCGATGAGATTCACTGAACTATCTTACTAATCCAACAACATTGTATGAGACCATTTCATCATGTCATGAAGCTTTGATCAGGGTATCTGGTAGGATATCATTATGTTGATGATATCACTCAATATTCCAATGTAGGCTGGAGTACTCAAGTGAGCATTATTGGTAGAGAAAATCTTAGCTAAGTAGGCACTGACTGTGACAGCCACCACTAGATAAATGGTAGTCAAGTCATCTGTAGAAAGCAGTAGGAAAACTTCCTAGACCAGAGGCAAATATTCTAGGGACCTCCGAGGTAAAGGTAGATATTCGAGTGACAAAGTCCGCAGGGTGGTGAACATGGAAGAGGCACAGGCCGTGCAGTAGGTGATGGGTGGCGATTTTTTGTTCTACCGCCACCACCTCTAGGTGGTCCACCCCTAACCTAGGGAGTAGATAAACCGATATGAGAACAAATTCATGCAGGTGAGGCCTATGCCCATGGTTCTCTAGAGATTATTTGAGGTACAATCAATGTCTGTTTTTCCATATATGAATTACATATAGACACAGGTTCCAGTCACTCTTTCCTTTACATGAATCTCGTTCATATCTTAGAGATTCTGGTAGATCCATTGTCTTGATATTTATAATTGGAGACTCTTATGGGAGAGGATTTAACAATTACACACTGGTTCCAGTAGTGTGATATTACTCTAGGATGTGAGATCTCCTAGTAGCAGCCTCGAGGCCCTACGGTGTCATATTGGCTATGGACTAGTTATCCATATTCCAATCTCAGATTAATTGTTTTAGGTGAAATGTGTGGTGTGTCCACTAGGATGGAACTAGCTTTTCCTTCACTGGTGAGAAGGGAACCTTTGCAGCTCAAGATGGACTTTCCTGGAGGAGGGTGCGGTCGATCACAAATCTGTTGGCTAGAATTACCCTTCGAGAAGTTGATGATAGGATTCTGATCTATCCTGTAGTGGTGGACCAGCATGATGATGTATTTCTTGAGGCTGTTTTGGGACTACCTCCTCGCAGAGAGGTAGAATTATACATCAACCTGTACCCCAAGACGACAATGATATCTACTCCAGCATATCTGATGGCTCCCACGAAGCTGCTTGAATTGGGGCTACAGCTAAAGGACTTGCAGAAGAAGGTGTTCATAAGGCCCAGTGTTTCTCCATGTGAATCCCCAATTTTGTTCGCCAAGATGTAAGATGGGATTTGGAGGCTTTATGTGGACTTTCAGCGCCTGAAATAGTTGACCGTGTAGAATAAGTATCCTATATTAAGGATTGATGATCTCATCAAGTAGCTAAAGATAACACAGTGTTTTTTGAAGATATATCTTAGATCAGGCTATCATCAACTCATGGTACGACACGAGTACATACCAAAGATAGCCTTTAGATGTTGGTATGGAAATTATGAGTACTTGGTGATGCCCTTTGGATTGACCAATGATCTGGAAGTGTTCATGGGGCTCATGATTAGGAACCTCCATCCTTACCTCGATTGCTTTGTGGTTGTATTCATTGACGAGATCTTGGTGTAATCTGCGTCAGAGGAGGAGCATGCCCCACACTTGTAGACAGTTTCAGATACACTCTGAGAGCACCATCTTTATGAAATGATCTCAAAGTACTAGTTCTGGATACCATAATTCCACTTCTTGGGGTACGTTATCTCATAGGCTAGAGTTGATGTGGATTCACGGAAGATAGAGGAAGTGCATGATTCAGAACCACCTAGGAATGTGACTGAGGTGAAATGTTTCCTCGGATTGGCTGGATGCTACCAATGATTTGTACCTGACTTCTCTAGGGTAGCATCACACTTTATTGTCTTGAAAAAGAAGGGGTAGTATTTTTATGGATGAAGAATTTCCAGATGAGTTTCCAGGAGTTGAGGAGGATACTGACGAGTGCCCCCATCTTGAGGCTACCATAAGAGGGCGTTAGGTATGTAGTCTACTATGATGCATAGGGAATGGATTAGGTTTTTCCCTGATGAAGGAGAGAGCGTTGATCAGATTGGGATCATAGAAGTTGATAAAAAATGACAATAACTATAATAGCCATGACCTGGAGTTAGAAGTAGTGGTTTTTACACTAAATATGTGGTGGCACTACTTGATGGGTGAATGGTTTACTGTTTACTCTGATCACAAGAGTCTCATATATATATTATCATCGAAGGACCTGAACCTGAGATAATGGTGATGGCTGGAGTTCCTCCGGGACTATGACATTGAGATAGTTTACCCTTCTGGGAAGGGCAATGTAGTATCACACACACTCTGTAGGAGTTATGGTCTGTAGTTGCTGAGTGAGGCGACAGAGAAGCTATCCGCATTGCAGTTATCATTCGTGGATAGTGATGGAGCGGTTTACCTCTAGTCTTGGATGGTTACTCCCCCACTCCTTTAGAGAGTTAGGGAGGAATACCATGAAGACATAAACGGTGAGGCTCGACGTTCTCATATAACCTCAGGACAGGCTCCTAGTGGATTTTCTGAAGGGGGGGGGGGCACGTTATCCTGTTAAAAGGATTCACCATCGTACCAGTGATGCTACGAGATGATGTATTTAGGGAGTTTCACACATCCCATTTTGAGGTACATCCTGGAGTGGAAGAGATTTACCAGGACCTTCGTCATCAGTATTTGTGGCCAGGAGTAAAGAAATAAGTGTCGGAGTTTGTATCACGATGCCTCACTTGTAAGTAAGTGAAGGCTGAGCATCAGGTACCAGTGGGATTAGCTCATCCACTCGAGGTGCTTGAATGGAAGTGGGATGTTATATCTATGGACTTCGTGACAAGGATACCATGTATGTCGAGAGGCCATTATTCCATATGGGTGATCATTGACTAACTGAACAACTCAGTACACAATCTACCCATCCAATAGAAGGGATCATTAAATAGATTGGGATGTCTCTATGTATAGATGATTTTACGGGTTCATAGGGTGATATTGAAAATTGTCTCCGATTGTGACACACGTTTTACACCCCTCATATGGAAGGGATTACTAGAGGCATTCAGGACTCAGCTACATTTTAGCACCACCTTCCATCCTAAGAAGATTGTCATATAGAGAAGACCATATAGACACATGAGGACATACATAGTGCTTGTGTCATTGATTTTGGTAGTATTCAGGAGGACCAACTACCATTGGTGGAGGTCTCTTACAAAAATAGTTATCACTCCACCATCGACATGGATCCATTTGAGGACCTATACAGGCGATCGTATAGAACACCACTATGATGGAAAAACCTAGGGGGAGTAAGTACTTATGGTTTTTGAGTTGGTACAAGATACCATAGAGAAGATGCAGATTATCCAGGAGAGGATGGAGACTGCACAGAGCTGGAAGAAGTCTTATGCTGAAAGGAGATGAAGAACCTTGGAGTTTGAGGAGGGTGAAAATTTCTTTCTACGGGTCTCACTTCGACAAGGATTAAAAATGCCTGTCCAGGTCAGTATGCATTCCCTGATATTCATCGGACCTTTCTTGATCCTTAGTAGAGTAGGTGAGGTAGAATTCCATCTAGATCTTCCCCAACAGATGCACTGGGTGAAAAATGTTTTCCATGTGTTAAACGGTGGAGGTACACGCATGATCCTGTGCACATTATTGACCAGGGCGAGCATGAAATTGATGATGGGGTGATGTTTGTGTAGTTCCCAGTGGGGATAGAGGATCTACAAGAGGAGGTCCATTGTGGGTTGTGTATTTCTCTTGTGCGAGTTCGTTGGGAGAACATGAATATCTAGGAGAAAACATGGGTGCGTGAGGCTCAGATTCGTGATTAGTACCCCCATTTTCCCCTAGTTTTGTTATAGATTTTAGGGATGAAAATCCCTAAGGTAAGGAGAATATAAAAATCCCAAAATTCCAAATAATTTTTTTAAAATTATTTGGGATTACAACGATTCTGAAAAAATTGATGGATCTTGATTCTGAGGCCCAATGTTACTGGAATTTTTTTTAATATTTTTTATAGTGCATTCAGTAAACATGCAAGAGGAAATTTCGACCCTTTCAATCGAGGCTTAGAATTAAAATCTAAAGGAAACATTGAACTCGTAGCACCAAGATTCACTTAATGGAGGATTAACTTCGAGCACAGTAATTTGAGTGAAGAGGATTTTTTGTCTGACTTTTTGAAAGAATAATAAAATAACAATATACGGTATTTTTTCTTCTACAACATTTTGAGTGACCATGGTGGGGACCATGGAGCTAGTCGGGCAATTAATGAGGCATATTAAATGATATGTTACACATAAGTTGTGTAACCACCCCTTGTATAATTAATAAGATCATTAATTACACCGATAAATGGAGGCATCCAAAGAGTCCCTTATGTGAAATCGAAAAGGGAAAATGGGCCATCAGAGAACATATGGTGTCCTGCAGAAGCCCTATCGCTGCGTCACCGGCGACGGCGGGCGACATCGGCGACCAGCTCTAACAGTCCTTGGAGAAGAGGTGGTGCCCGTAGGTGTTGCGGTGGAGTGTTGGTGTGTTCAGCCCTTAGCCACCTGTGTTAGTAGTGGTGGCACGCCATCACGCGCCGTAGGGATAAACCCCGTCTTCCAACCATGGTGGAGGGGACCAGCGCCCTGCGAGCTCTCTAACAGGAGGCAACGCCACATGGTGATGCAAATTTATGAAACCTGAATAGATCAAGACATTCGGGAAGGGGGTCTGACACCCAGTAGAAGGACCACACCATCCACCAGGCCGGATCACCCAGCGGGCCGTGCCCAACCACGGCGGGTTGGCCTGGTCCACGGCCCAATGGGCCAAGCCCTCCACGGGGAAGCCCACATGGGCCAGACCATCTATTTTTGGCCAATCTTGGTCAGACTCTCGTCAGACCTAGACCAAGTCGGGTCGACCCGAACCGGGTCGGGTCGGGTCAGTTCACATGGGCCCTTACCCTTTTCGGCCTAAATGCGCTTAAATGGTTGTATCTCACAAACCATATGTCCATTTGATGAACCAACTGCGACACTGAAATAATTTTAATGAGATATTGATTTTGAGAAACTTCACCTAAGTTTGGGAAAAAAGTTGGAGTACATCCGGGTTGGATCGAACCCAAATCCAACTGGGCCCTTGGTACTAAAACTCTTATACTTCACAGACTGGGCATCTGATTGATGCGTCGTATGTTGCATTGGGAACCTAATGACCTAGGTGTCCTTTGGTTTATTCCATTGTAGAGATTCACGGTATTTTAGGCCTAAACTATATTTTGAGGACATATTCTACAAAACTCGAGCGAACCGAGTGCGGGGAATCCTATGGCTGGCTGCCAATTAAATTGAAAACC